>OX465586.1:20973251-21425251 GCA_950022655.1 Alentia gelatinosa | reverse complement strand
TTCTTCACTAATGGAGGTGCAAAAGAAGTGAGTGATAATTGGGAAGTGTCACAATTCTAGCCTTGCTCACATATGTATATAAAGTATTCCATGTGAAAAGCATCATGTCCTGGATTTAATCATTATCTCATCATGCTCTGGGATGGGTGTAGAGATTCAAGGGAACCATGGTAAAACATTGAAAGGCAGTTGAATTTCATAAGAACAAAGAGCCAGAATATAGATATGTACCCCCCAAGGGGCCTGCCATACTGCTAACCACCTAGTGACTGCTTTATGAACTAACAATGGCTCTTTCCCCTATATGTACATGTATATATTTCATTTTTGTTTAAAACAAGTCAAATATGGCATCACATAGCATCGTCTCCTGTAGAGCATAATATGTCTTGGATGCCGTGTCTGTCTCCACTTTCTGCCGACTGATGATATCCAAGTATTGTAGGAGACATTGTTGAAATGGGGGTCACCGTGCTACAGAGTAGTATGTTAATGTTATAACATAATATATATATAAATTCTGAAAAGTTGTTTTTTCCACAGCATAACCCATGTTATTTTCTTAAAACCTTCACAAGATATAGCAAATGTATAGTACTACACATTAAAGTTTTAAAAAAATCATAGGTCACCATCCCTGATGTTGAAATAATTGAAGAAAATTATATTTTTCAGTACATTTCCTAATAAATCAGTATCAGATTTACTCACTTGGTTAGGTCGAAGTCAATATTATATTATACTTCACTCATTTGGTATTAGAATAAATCAAAGGAACAGGTGTGAATGGATATTTATCAGTATTTCCAAATCACCAGGTGGCGCCACAGTGCATTGTCGAATATGCCTTTAAAGACATATCCTACAATCCACGGTGGCGCCACCTGGTGATTTTTAGATGTCGATTATTAGTCAAAACTGGTTTCTTCGGATTTATTCTAATTCTTCAAGAGTAGATTTAACATTCTCTCACGTTTATCCAATTTTAGTTGGTAAAATAGACCAATTCACATTTGTTTGATTTACATAGGAAATGTACAGAAAAATATGTTTTTCTTCAATTCTTTCCAAAACAAGTACGATGACCTATGATTTTTAAGAATTAAATAAGAAATACTATATATGTGCTATATTCTGTGAAAGTTTGAGAAAAAATTGGGTTTTACTATGTTAAAAAATACTTTTTAGAATTTCTATATTTTCTAATGTAAAATTATTATGATATTGATCTATAAATCAAAAACTAGCACGGTGACCCCAAATTTTTAAGAATGTATTTCACAACACTTAGAGATCATCATATTAAATTTTCAGGAAATTGACATAGGTTTTAATGTTTAAGCCAAATTGTCCGATATGCCTTTAAGGCAGATGGTGAGTGCACTTTTCTGCATGATCACTCGTATAAAACTACGTTCGTGCGTACATGGCAATAATCTTAGTTTGACACAAATTAAAACATAAATCATATAACGACATATACAGGTCTACCGTATAGACCCGTGTGAATAATTATATACCCTATTTTACTCCTGCTTTGAACCAACACGTGAGCAATCTATAATAGGTGCTTTACCGACTTCGGTGTAACGCCGCTTTGCCCGAAAGGGGATTATGGGGACCATGCGACACACTGACTCACCTGTGATTTGCGGCGCCATGTGTCACTAAATACAGTTGAATATATTACACTTTTAAAATACAATAGTGTGAAAAGGATATGTATGGTACCCTAGATGCATTTGATGTTGGATATGTCCTAACTCTGGGGGTACACATGTAATCATTGATGTATTCCATAACTGCAGCGAACGGGGAGCTTATAAATGTTGCACAACATTTACAATTTTGTCTTGATTTCTGTGTATCCTATGCTACCAAAACTTGCCCTGAACTATCAATTCTATACATGATAGGCCTAATGTCTATATTTGATATAGATGGCGTGCCTGAATCAAATTTTTTCCGATACGTTTTGCTCGGAAATATTCACAGACTTCGAAGAATGAGACGCATATTTCCGACCTAAACAAGAGGGAACAGATGTGATTCAGACACACTCACTATATCTCCTTATAATTACAAATCTGGAAATAAAAAATAACAACAACAGAAAAACACGCTATTTTAAAACTAGTCATTTAATAGGTAAACGCCTGCGAACACCCACCCTATAACCCTGACTCCATTACTTGACTGCATGCGCGTATATAACACTTTCTATCGCTATCATCTTCATATCAATCTTCTTATTCAAGCAATGTAAAATCCAGTCGAGCAAGGGTGGATAAACGGCATTGACTAGGCTCTGTTTCCGTGCAGCCACACAACAAACCAAGTTTACAGACATTCAGCGCTGCATAACCATTTCACACCGCAGGTCACCGGCGCCGAATCAGCGGCGGGCGCGCCAAATCCGAACGCTGAACTGGGAGCGAAGAGGTGAGCGTTCCACCGGCAGAGACGCACACACCGAGGTCAGCAGCCGACAACAACACAGCCACACACGAACGTTAGCCACGGTTGGGCTCACACGGTGACGGAAACCGTTGGATCTATAGAAGGACTACACACATGGGATTGTACCTTCAAGTCTGCGTGTGATCGACGTGTATTCAGCCTAAAAAGGTAGGTGCTACTTCAATATAGTTTTGGTGTAGACGAGAGAGTTCCGCACGTGTGTGTGTCAGCATCTTGAACCGGTTGACGGGACGAGTGAGTCAGAAATGCAGTGTCGGCCTCCGTGCCCTTAGACTCCTTGCTGTCGTGTCGCTTTAACCAGAGATATATTCTAGTCTTTATACTTTAACACACCACAGCTGTTGGAGGTCTTTTGAACTTCCCAATGCCAGTGGAAATGGGTGGTGACAATCGTAATTCATATTGAATATTCCAGTGATGTATGGTAAATAATGTAATGCCTTGCTATATCCGATATCGTCGATTTGGATTTTGAATGACATGTTATGACGGACCGTATGATGACACACTGCGACCACAAATGAATAATTACCATCCATTTGATATAGTTTTTACTCGGTCCTCTCAGAATTTGAATTTAGAAACTGAATATGTTTATATCTAGTATTTTATGCAGTATAGATAGACAGTTAGAGCATCTCGGACTAGGAATGGGGTGAGGTAGGGTGTTACTTCCAGTGCTAGTGGAAAATATGTCAATTTCCTGAGCTGTAGGCCTAATACCAATGTGAGGCATAACCCCAACCCCACCCCCTCACACCGTTCTCCGAAAGATCAAAATATCATCCCTCCACACCAAGCTGTTGCCTATTATGACAACTCTTTCTTTACCCCTGCGTACCCCGTGTGTCCTTTACTAGGCTTTATCCTACCCCTGATAAAAAACCGCCATAGACTTAACATAGGGAAGTTTTATGTGGCAGACCGTGACATAAAGTGTTTTTTATGCCACTAGAGTAATAACAATATTGACCAATCAGAGAGCAGGATGTCAGCTACTATGAAAAAGGTTCTGTTGGTCGTTGACTCAATATTTATCTTTTTAACAGTAATACAAAAGCATAGATGGGGTAGGATAAATACGAAACCGAACTCGAGTTAGACTTGTCAATGTCTATGCCACTCTGGTCAGGTCTGCTCCTCACTACACTCGGCTACGCCTCGTGTAGTAATACACGACCTTCCCATCGTGGCATAAACATTGTCAAGTCTAACCCGAGTTCAGTTTCTACTAATTATTAGCCCTTTTAAAAGGACATCCCAGTCCGAGTTCTCCGCCGACAGCACCAGTGGGGTGCAAACAAAAGATTCTGATTTTAGCCAATATTCAGTATCTAATGTTAACTTAAAAATGTATGTTGGATTTAACAAACTAACTCCAATGTTAAATGTGCTGGATATTTTGTTAGTATGACTACTAATGCCAACTAGAATATTTTAAGTCCATTTAAAAAAAAATTGACGATCAAATTAAATAGAATAGGATGGCCTATTTTTAGGCAAACGCTTTTTATGTAGATATACCTGGTCCTTAGAAGTGCGTTTCCTTCTATGTACCGGGTATAACGTTATTGATTACCAAGGTAATTAAATAAATCACCCGTTGAGTATTGAGTACGGGGTGAGATAAAAACTTGAATGGACCGCTACACTATAAGGTTTCAACTGTAAGGGCACTGTTATAGATTACGTGGATATGTATAGTAAATTAAATAATGATTATACTGCCTTCTGCTCTGAAAATAAGTGTAGCTATATCGTAGAGATTCACACAATAATAAATATCACAATCATCGGCAAACATTTTTATGTTATATATAATCATAAATCTATACAAGGCCAACATTTTCATATTTTCCATGAAAAAATGATCTTTCACAACACTATGTAGGGTGGTAAGTTATCCAAAGTTCCTACAGCTATACAAATCGATCTCCCATGTGTGGCCAATTGAAGCAGTAGTCGTGCCAGCTGCCTAACTGTGCACCGTCCCAGCGTCTGTCTTTGGTGCATTGCCGTTTGTCCTGGAGAAAGGAAGGCAGCTGGCACCAGGCAACTGTGACAAGCACAGACAGTCCCACTGTTGGCAAACTGCCAGTCGTCAGCGCGTGGAGGGCAATGAAGCAGAGACTGCCACACACATGTCGCCTGCAAAACTCATGTGACTGTCTATGGTGGTCCTGCATAGTCATATTGCTTTACGATTATGATGTCAGTTGCATATACTTGTATGAAGAGAGACATTCAATTCTTTATCCTACCCCTAATATAAAATCCCATAGGTTTAACATTGGGTTTCCGTATGCCACGCTGACTGGCATACAGAGTTTTATATGCCACTAGTGGCATACAGCATTGTTATCAAGTAATATTCCAAAATCGAGGAGATAGGGTAGGATAAAATCAAAACCTGATTCGTTTTAATCTTGGCCATCGCATTGCACTCCTGAAGTTTTGGCTCCGGACTTCACTCGGCTTCGCCTCATGAAGTCACTTTGCCAAACTCCAGTCGTGGAATACGGTGGCCAAGATTAAACCACATCCAGTTTTACGATACTATCCACATAATAAGTCTACCATTTGCGTTCTGATGTAATAGTATTTTAGGCATTCTTCTATTGTTTTGTATAAATTTCTGTTAATTATTGGAACGATGCATAAACCCACTAGCTGCAGCAGTAAAAAATGTTGATAGTATGTGGTATGAAGACCAATTTCCTAAAACAATATAGGTGTTACGGACCTCGCGAAAATGCATTCTTACCACCGCTGATGCTAAAACAAAATAAGTGTTATACACCTTTCCTCGAGTGAACGTCCAGACATAACAATTATATTTCTAGTTGCTTCCAATACAGCCACTGGCAAGGAGCACTCATTGTGGTACCACAAAAACTAATTTACCAGCGCTTCATTTTGATTTGTTTCTTGCAAGCAACTTGTTGCCTCAAATAAAACCCTCTGGAAAAATATGTCTCCATGTGGCTCTTGAAAGTCAGCACTGGCTAGATAGTAGTATCAAA
Organism: Alentia gelatinosa; assembly: GCA_950022655.1. Classification (NCBI taxonomy): domain Eukaryota; kingdom Metazoa; phylum Annelida; class Polychaeta; order Phyllodocida; family Polynoidae; genus Alentia; species Alentia gelatinosa. Next base: position 21,419,747 of record OX465586.1, on the reverse strand, counting down.
TCTAGTATCATACAAACCTCCAAGCACACACAGCTGTTGGTGAACCGACGGATGATCAAACGGACACCTGAAGGAAACCCCACCTGTGGTTTATTAAACACTAACTAACCCAGACGTGCCTATCTCTAGTGTTTATCGTGCTAAGCCGGGGAGGGGTGTCAAGTGGCCAGGTGGAGAGGAAGAAAAATACAAGATAAAGCCTGCCTCAAAGAGAACACAGGTTCTGCGGGCGTTACAAGTGTCGTCAGCCAACAGGCAGGTATTCAAAGATAAACCAGCGTGGTAGTTACACCATCCATGAAAGGTGTTTGACTCTTCAGGGCGGCTTTTTGATTTAGAAGTCAGTGCGGCGATGTTCACTCAGATTTATTGGTAGGCATGACTCGTAATGCAACACCTGGGAAACTTTGATATTAGTTTCTCTAGTCCGGAAAAAGACTTTGCTCCTTGACCGTGGTCGACCGCATATTTTGTTCACAGCATTGTAAAGAAGGCCACATTAGTTTCTAAAGTGTTCTAGGGGTTTGTTTGAACCAGGATCCGGGACTAACTATCAATGACTTTACTTCAAAGGGAAAATTATGATATAACTCAAATACATGTAATTGTTTGTCTTCAGTGATTATAGAGGGTTTAAGTTCGCAAACAGAAGGGGAGATTAAAACACGGCACCGTCTGAACATAAGCCCGACCCCTATTCTACCCCAAAGACCCGCTTCGTCTTTACATACACATCATTGTATTCTCTACTTTAAGTGTTGTTTATTCAGCAGGTGAATGAAGTTCACATCATCACAATGCAAAAATAGGAAAATAGTAAAACAAAACTATTTCTTAAAGAAAATCCACTTAATTGGCCAACTATATGGTATTACCAATGATTATTCAATTGCCTGTAGTAAACGGCAGCAAAAGGTAACCGACATGACAGCTGAAAGAGTGGTCTCGAATAAATAAATCTGAGAGTTCCTTTATTATTACGCCATCGAATGTAGGTAAATACTTGTGCATTTACTCTAGATTTGGTTTTAATTAGCGTGACTATTAGTCTAGGTTGCCTATCTGACCTGGTTTTGTGGGTCATGCGGGTGGGGGGGGGGGGTGTAGAGGGCGTGGAAGGGGGAGACTGGCGGCGGGGGTGTAGAGGCGGTCGCGGGGGGTTTGGGGGAGTGGCGATGTCGGTGTGCTATAGGTGTGAAGAGGCGCGTCTGGGGGTGGGTGGCGGGGGATGGTGTGTATAGGCTGGGTTTGGGGGTGGGTGGCGGCGAGGTGGTGGGTTTTCATGCCGGGGGGTGTGGGGGTTGTTATCTCGGCTGACACCACTTGTCGCATGCTGCAGGCCGCCCTCCCTGTGCGAACTCCCAACACAAGAAATCACACGCGGCAATCAGAGCCAGAACTCCGCGCCACCGAGGCTACATAGGAGTACCCCAGTCCTAGTACGCGCCAGTCGCATAGCAGTGCATTGTATATCAATGCAACGATAGGGCTTCTCATTTCAGCACAGTGCCTGTATCCTAGACGTTCGACGGTAGGTTGTACTTATCAATCCCCATGCAGACAAAACGTCCACCGAGTAGACATATATATACATACATGAATACACATGTACAAATGAAGTTGGTATATAACAACACAAATCGATAGGTAAAACAGAAAATAACCCAATCCAATGCACCCAGGCTTCAAGTTTTAAAAAGTACAGACATGTAGGACACGAAGTTCAACAAAATAAGGACTATCCACTGAGTGACCAAGTTTATTTCAAGCTTCCTTAACTTAAGTTCCTGACTTGGATCCAAGAAACACTTCCCCCCACACTTGTGGGCCACAGGTATCGAATATTTGTAAAGTGGCAGCTCGGGACGCGGCTTACTGGAGGACAGTTAATACACAGTTATTTGTAGAGTCAGTCCCTTTTAGAAAAATTCCATTTGTAATTGATACAACTAGGTATATTAAGTTATGTCGTTCAAAGATGACAGGTCATTGCCTTTGTTCGGCCCGACGCTTCTCCTCGGCACTTCATGTCAGGTACCCGCATCATTAGTGTGATGAGAAGTGAACCCAAGACCACTGACAGTTTGCTTAGTACAGGTAGACCTGCATGACCTGCCCTTTCTTCTCCCGACATAAAGTTCTGTGAGCCACACTCCTAAGATAATGTATTTAATGACATGATAATTAGTATTTGAGAAGTGGCAATAGACATCCATGTATAAAGCTGATGACATAATAATTTGTGAACATGTTTGTTTACTTACAATCTAACTTACTCATAGCTCCACACACGTAATTCATTTGTTTGGACCCGTTAACATTCGTGTGACATTACAGGGTAAAACATCTCTCTAGGGAATGGAGCTGAATTAACATTCTTGACACAAATTACTACATGTATGCGCAGGATCTTACACCATAGAATAAAGCTAGAGTGCTCATGGATTTACACCAGCGCTCACACCTGTGTTTCCGAAGTCATGACTTCATAGTTCAATTACATGGTAATAATAGACTGACTTTTGTATTGCAGATTGCCGCTCCCGTTGCTGTCACACGGCCGTTGTTGTCATGGCGACGTTAAGCGTGCCCCCTGTAGGGGGTACTCTAGAACGGACGTCCCTCTTCTCCAGCCTGACACACAGCACCCCAGCCAGGTGAGAGCGCACCTTTACAACTCCAGGCTCTGCCCTACACTTAATACGATTAAGATGACCGGAGGCATACCGTACAGGTGGAGAGGGTCCTTTGTATGCTGGGGATTGGGACGGGGTCTTAATTATTTCAGCCTCTATTTAACCCCGTTGGTAATACACTGAAAATAAGCAGGATACAGTTTATGAATGTGACTTTAGTTTACTCCACCTTTATGAGGGTTTTGAATAATTGTAAGTTTCCATACCGGCCATGTTAAATTACTCACATTTACTTAGAATATGGTACAGCTATCAAAACACCTAATTAATGAAATACGAGAATTAACATATCCCAATAAAGAACATAATTGGAGTAGAATGATTACCTCATAGCAATTATACCAAAAAGAAATGTGGTGACTGTGTAAAGTGAAGTGCGTAATAACAACGAATAAAAACAGAATTAAGTATTAGTCCAGCTTACTGGTAGTCTTAAGAATTATCTGTAGATTGCATACAACATGATTCTATCTAGTTTTACCTTGAGATTTGACCTTGGCCTTTGACTCACACATAGGTGCGTGCAGCTGTCTCACAACCCGTCGGTGCACGTGTACCATGCCTTGAAGATGACCATAGAGCACAGCACGGCGGGCTGGCTGCGGGACTTCCTCGAGCTGGACGGACTGGGCTCGCTGGTCGAGGCCATCGAGCAGCTCAGCTCGTCACGCTTCACCGGCTTCTCAGACGCCATCTTACTGCTCGACTGCATCGCCTGCGTGCGCAGCGTGCTCAACACCAGCCTCGGAATGACCTTCTTCCTCAACAGCGACATCTACGCACGGAAACTCATCAAAGGTGAGTGTGGTATCTGCGTCATGTTATCTTTCAGGGAGCGCTCCTTATTTCTGCTCTACGCTTGGAACAGTTATTTAAAAAAAAAACCCCACATCCGTCTACTGAATTCCTACTTCCATTATTCCATAGAAATCCACGTTTTGATTTTCAGTATATAACTTTCTTTCTCCTTGTGTAAAGCTATGGATTGAGCCTCTTTCATGCAAATAAAATTGAACTTCCCAACAGACCCTCAGCCCCATGCCATGACTAAAACTGATGTGCTTTCCACATTTCCTTGGTCCATCTGAGGCAGCACATTCACATGAACAATACTTTTTTTTACCCCACCTGACATTCCTGTCATACAAACGCATTTATTAACTATCGAAATAAGTTCATTGGTGTATATTCTTCATATGCAGGGAATCAAATCTTCCCCTAGATTTGAATCAGCAGTCAAAGTTATAGAAAAAATCTAGAAAACACGTTTTAATGTGTATTCCGTTTGATACTGATGCGTGAGCTCTTTATATTTAGTTTTGTATCTAATAAACAAATTTACAAAATATAATGTGGAAGGCAATACATATATATACAGTTACTCGGTTACTAGACAGGGTACTATTGTCAACTTCAAGGGCGATATTTGAATATGATATTATACATAGTGTATATTACAATAATCATACCTCGATATGAACGAATAGCTTTTGAATTTCTTATTATGAAGAAAAAATATGTAACGATTGCCGAATACCAGTTTCACAAATTGAGGGGTCCAAATGGACCACATCACGCTCCCAAGGCTAGTGGCGGTTACCTGTGCATGACTCATAGCATCCACCTTATTGCTTACAAAAATATCAACACGCGAATAAATAGGAAAATAAGCAATAAGAGAACCCAGTCAACAGCTACGTAAAAAGTGTCGACAACGTCCACTCTGTATTTGCCCGCCAAACACCAACTAGGCCAACTGTCTGTGTAAAAAGCGTGAACGTCTTCCCCGGCGCTTGTGAGGAGCATTTCCTAATCCTCGCGCCCAGTCCGACTACAGCCAGCATACAGCTGTACGTACAGAGAACCACTTCCTCGTGATTCACCGTAACACCACTTACTCCCTCACAACCGGGATGGTGGACTGGCTGTGGCGGCTGGTTTGAAAACCCAACGGTCGATCTGTCCCATTTTGTTTTTGATGTTGCTAAAATTGCATGTGCATGTCAGATTTGGACTAGGAGCGGGTAATGAAAGTTGTCGGGGTGAGAAGATATTACCACAGGTTAAATAAAAGTATTTCATAGAAAGAAAAAAAGACAATGCAGTGTAGGAAATACTCTTTGAAATCCACGAACTGGGAAGTGTACAGCGTGATGATAAGGGTTTGCTCTCATCCAGACAAGTGACCTTAACCACAGAGACGTGATTGTTCAAAATGGTAGGCGATTAAATGTATGGCTGACACATGAAGAACTCCCGGGAGACAAGTTATTATAATTGCATTTGAACACGTGCCAACTGAGATAATTTTCTATCCAGGTTTTCTCGTTTTCGACATAATCACACACGAGAATTAGCCGGAAGAAAGGGTATGCGCAGTTATTACACGATAAGGTCTCTTATGCTTTACGTTTGTTATCCTGATCTCAATGGTAAAATGCGCGATGAATATTAGAGAACTTTAAAAAGAAATCATTGATAAGACGAGGCAAAAACATTTCAGAATACACAGAAAAAGAAACGGAAATGATAAAATTAATATTTTAATTTTTTGTTCTTCTTATTTGACCGAGAAGATGCAAAGTCAGTTTACATATTCTGTAAACCTAGCGTGTTTTCCCTGTATAGGTTTGAATCAGACTTACACCAGGTACAGATATCATAACAACAGACATATATATTAATATAACAAGATAATTCTTCACAATTAACGCACGTTAGCGTTCTGTAGCAAAGTTTATAATATGTCACAAGCCGTACATATATACTGAACAGAGTCTCTCTATCTACCTAGGAAATCCTTGTTGTCATTTTCAGTATATGACATTTCCGCCAAGACCGGTAGTATTTTTAGCTTTACTGATTTGAGGCGATTTCTGGAGACGTGCACCACAAGCAATTCATGTAGGATTTTGTTTATATGAAGTCCCGTTTGTTTTCAGTTAGACCTAATCTACATATGGCTTTACCGGATCTTGACGCCCACATATATGGAATGCTAGTTTGTTTATGGGGAAAGGGGAGCTAGGGCGCCCCGCGTTTTTGTAAAAATAGTGAAGGCGACACCCACTGTCGCCCGGTGGCCTTTGAACTACCCTAGTGACCTAGGGGGTGGGGGCGAGGCCATTAAGACAAGAGATCAGACAGGGAGCCGGGTTTGTGTACTGGAAGGCATGCTAAAGTCTTTGTACAGCCTAAAGTTTAGGTTGTGTGCTGCACAGGCCCAAAGTTACTCGTAGTTTATTATTGAACAATCTACAATAAATTCTCTCCACAGGAAATTGCCAGACTATAGCTGGTACTGAAATGTATTTATTTAACTGAACATCTACATACTTACTAATGTCAATTATTCTATATGAATATTTTACTCTGACAAGGAATGATCCTGAATATATGCGAAATACCCAAATTTAATACAGGGGCTCCTTATTCGTTGTTCATAGATGCAAAAAGATATCCCCGTTTGACCTTTCTGAAGCAGGCAACCGTTAGAACCAATAGTAGCGAATTTCCAACAATTTGCATAAACAAGAGAAATCGGGTTCAGTCTAGACCACCAGAGGAGTAACCGTTGCGTTTGAAGGTTGTTTGTATACTGGCCTGTCATGCGTACACGACCGGCCGGTGCTGGTGATGCCCATTAAGCAATGCTGTAAGGCGCGTGGGGGGCGACCCCCACCGTAACGGTCTACCGGCCACTGGCACCGGGCTCTGGCCGCCGGCCGATCCCCAGTGAACGCCCTTAACTAGCGGGGCGTGGCGACCCTCCATGTCTCAGAGGAGAGATTCCTGAAGGCTGGGCTGAGGAATTGGCAGAGGGAGGGTATTCTGCACCATAGTTATATTTGGGAGACTATGCATAGCACAACTGTATTGGTGTATCACGAAGGAGGTGTGGTGGGTTGATGGTATGTGATGCTCTAGCAAATAGTTAGTGTAATATCACGATTGTAGATGGGGTGTGTGCGTTACCTTTTACACATGTATGCAAATAAATGAGTGCCTTTGGGGGAAAAAAACATTTTTGTTCCACACGTAAAAGATTCAAATTTCCATCTCAGTCGATACTACTTGTACATTTTACAATGAATACATGTACGCCCAAATAGGTTTCTTTCATCGTAGAAAGTGTCACTCTCATGGTGTAAGTGGATCCTCTTCTCGCCAACGGGCCGTTCTTTGTGAGGGTGTACGCTGTCAGGGTCACGGGGTTGGGTCCGGAGGGGACACATATACAGATAAAACCCAGCCTCCAGTGGTCAGGACTCTTATCTCCATGGAGAAGTGGCCCTTCCATCAGCTGATCATGCTTTATCTCTGCTCTCAGGATAAGCCATTCACAGTTCGCAGGATAGTGATGCTCTTAATCCACCCTGTTTAGATCTAAATAAATACAGGAAGTAAGCAATTAACTAAACATAGACGTCTTATATTGCATCCGGAGTAAGAAAAATTGATATATTTTAGATAACAAAAATTTCTACATCGATATTTTTCAATACGATTATAAATTTCAGATCAAAAGTATTAAGAATTTCCTGGGTGTGACTAATAACTATCCTGTCAAAACGAGTAGATGAAAAGCAGCTGAAGTGCAGATAAAGAAAGATACACGAGAGCCTCTCTGGCTAGTTACTCCGGAACAAAGCTGAGGGGTGTTTTTCCAAGGGTCACCCTCTCCTACTCCTTGCCCGATCTCCTCCATCTCCTCTCCCCCGGGAGAGACCGTTAGAAACCCGGAGACTGAGCCAGAGACTGGGCGTGAGAACCACGGGCCGTTGTCGGCGACATCCCCCATCTGTCGCCTCGGCCACATTCCTCACTGCCATATGGGGAAACCAAGTCTATGGCACACCGTTTGATCGCCTCACAAATATGGCAGCTTTCCACTTTTCCATGGAAATCCCTTTTTCCATATTCAGTATATATATAACTTTTTCTTGACGAAACCATATAGTCTAGTCAATTTAGGGTTTGACCCACCACAAATTGCAATACAATTTTTTTTTCTTCACAATGCATTTCAGAGAGGTCCCTAATACAACATCCGCCAAAATCCCCCTTTGGTAAATATGCTTGATTTGCAAAAATCGAATATAACATTTCTTGCCTAAACCAAAGATAACTAACTAAGCCTCATTGTCCTCAATAAAACCACAGTTTGAACCTCCCCACTTTCTGGCTCAAACAGACATTTTTTCTACATTTTCTCGTTCTCTCCGAGACAGCAAATTCCACGAAAAATATTTCAACTTTTTTTCTTACCCCAACTGACATCCCTGGCTGCATAACAATTAAGGCATAGGAGAATATATCATTGCTCAATGTTGTAGCATTATCCTATAAGTGTAGCACATTCTGCATCTGATGGTGAGTAACGACGAGTGTTATTATAAAAAAGATGTTTTTTCCCCGATTTTCATGTGTATATCCTCTGTCCTCTACAAGATTGTATGGGATTTAGATATGATAGATTCTTACATCTAGTTGTACATGTATATGATTGTCCTGACAAGAGTGTAGTGCAGCCCCACATATCTGTTATATAATGTAGGCCTTACCCTCTGGTGTAAGTATTTGCTATTTTAAATTCAAATGGCTCGTCATAGGTTGTTTTCTCATACCTGGTGAGATGAATGCCACATTGTATTTCCGGACGAGGCGGATATTTCCATAACAGCCTTTCATCGTGTCTCGTCCTAACCTGCTGTGATAAAAAATATATGCAATCCTGATATAAAAACTATTTCAAACTCTTCAATATCATAAGACTCGTCTTCAGCTGCACAGCACGAAACCCCATCTACATAACCACGAATCACCATAAATGAATAATTTATTTTTATCATTTATTCAATGGAACAATATAGTTTCACATAGGTATGTATGGTGAGAGGGTTGTACTTCCTTTATTTCATAACATTACCGTGTACACACTTAATATCTGACACACAAGTACATGTACATAAACAGTGAACAGAAGATGAAAAGGGAAATCCAGGTTAAGCTGACATGAGTTGCGCGTCTATCTCTGTCCCCAACCCGCACACTGCCACTCGCCCCGACCCCCTGTGTCCGCCATACATCACTCTGCCAACGGCCACCTCCCCCTCTACGTCTCATCCAGTCACCTAATGATATTCAAAATGTTGGCGGGAAGTAACATGATCCAGTTATCGTATGTTCTTTGATGAGTTCATGAGAGAAATAAAACAAATATAACACATGTCTACCAGCATAACGTATAACACCAGGTCTTTTCTGTCGACAGAACCACAGGACGTCATTATGTGGATGCTATCTCGTAACTTAATACTCTTTGTGGTTAGCACTAGCGCGAGGATCTGGAAAATTACCACCCAGTGGTTGTTATTCAAGCATATACGGTTTCTCAAGTTATTGTTTTATGTTGTTCCAATCCACACAGCAAGGGCAGCCTCCGACGAACTGAAATATAACTTTTTTGATATTTTATTCATTTTTCCAAATTTCTCTTATCCTTCATCTTTTTCTTATTATTTTTTGATAGTCTCTGTTTTTTGTCTTTACAAAGTGGGGTTTGAGGGGAAAGCAAGTTATATGCCATAATGTAGATTGCAGATGTTTATAAAGCAGCCTTTCTAAATACTGGCCTTTAACCTTGGCATTTGACATGATGCTCGGCGAGTGTTGCTCGTGTGACATCCCCCACCCCCGTCAACGCCCCCCCCCCCCCCCCCCCCACGACGGTGACAAGCTCCTCCTGGTGGCGACTGGTTGGATCTCAGGCTCGTTTAAACGGTCAACACAAACCGTCAAGATTCCAGTTTCCCGCCCTCAGTAGACGTGATACAAGACACTCCGATAAATATTTTATTGATAGATACGTATCTAAACACTGACCTGCAGCCGACACTATATTTGAAAATAGACTTACACAAATGTATTTTCCTAGAGATCTGATTAATGTAATCATATATGCCACTGCTTATCTTCTTACTGCATGATAATACACTCGGTATTGTACACCGCTGCCACTTGATAACAACTGCACTGTTTACCCACGCGCAACACACGATTCAAATTGGATTCTACATGTAGCTCGTCTCTTGTCAGTGCCCTGATAAGATAACGATATATATATATACAGAAGAGGTTGACAAATGTCAATATTTTCATAACCGTCGCGTAGAGTAATAGGTTTGAAAGATGGAGTCCGGCTGATAGATTAGACCCAGCCGCCGTGATGGAGCAGGCCAGACGTGGATGACCTTGGATGCCTTTAGCATAAAAACGGATTCCTTTCTCCTCATTTTGTATCTAAATTGTCATGGTCATAGTTGTATTACGATAGGTGAGAACAATGTGGCTTATCTCCTTCAGGATCTCTATCTCATGATAAACCGTTGACAACCTCAGTACCGAATTCCCAATTGAGTTAGGGCGATTTACCAATTAGTAAATGTATAAGGTGTGACTAGTTACTGGATACTTATATATATATACTTAAAAATATATAACATCAGATAGTTAGCAAACTTCAAATTCACGTTGCCATATAGAAAATGTGTGATAAGAATAGATAGATTCTGGGAAATATTTGGCTAACATTGGTCAATATACGGATCGCTGCTTGACATTTGCCATCTAAGTATGCGGGAAATTCAAATATGAGAACGGAGCTGCAGTAATGCGCGGATATTTACATGGGATCAATTACATCTCAGTGAGTCCAAAAATCGTCAACCCTGCTCTGCCATGCTTTGTGTTGTAGAAAGTAAATCATTTGTCCCTCTGTAAATGCTTGGACTTCCTGTTTGAAAAAAAACCCAGACCATGCTGCTCTTTTATGGCGTATCATACGTTCTTTAAAAAAAAAACCCCACAAAAAAACGCATGATTTAAACCATGGTGTTTGGTTTGTCCAAAGGGCCAGGTTCAGAGACGTGGGGTGAGATTGAAGGGGTGGGGTTGTGTGACGGGAACAGGTGCCCTAGTCTCCCTGACCCCGACCACCATTTAATAGGTTCTGCACCTGGCCTAGACTTGCCATACACCTTAGTACCCCACCTCCCACCAACGATAGAGTGGACTGGAAGTTACGATGTACCTTACTAAGGAATTATCACTGACCCTGCCCAATTTCACGGAGAAAATTGGTGATTAATGTATGTACTTTCTTGAAGGGTATTTTAGGTGCTTATCACAAAAAGCTATATTCATACTAACGGTAAATAATAAATACCAACATTAGACTTACCTGTTATTTTGTCCTCATTATCTTATGATTAAGTAAGCTTGCTTCATTTAATCACCGTAATGCCATGAATAAATGTAATAATAGTACCCAAGGAAACACAGAAAATTAGACATGTATATTAAACATATTTTCAGCTCTAGATGATATTGAGTCTGAGGCTAGATAATACAAATATCTGCTATTGTAAATCTGGGATCTCTATGTTATGGGAAAGGGAAAGAATTCTAAGCAGTGTAGACTGATCTCAGTCACAGTTTCCTAGAACCCATCTGCGCTCCACCATTGACGGGACACATGTACCTCGATTCTTGGGTGTAAGAGGATTCATTTCTAAATGAAAATCCATAATGTAATACTTGAGCAAGTCTACCTAAATCTAGTGTTGGATTCTTTCGCAACGGCGTTACGAGGTGGGAAGTGGCTATCTGGTATCCGCACAACCCGTTCACAGTCCCTGACCCGCTCAAATCTTATTCCATACCGGATACCAAAACGTACTCCTTGTGACATATGCAATTCCAAATGTGTCTACTCTCCGGGGTGTCAGTGCTGCTGGTCTTCTCCGGTAACAAGTGCCTCCTTAATAACCCCCGTACCCGCACCCCCAGCCCCACCCACACCCTACACACCCAGCCACACACCCAGCCATTCACCTACACCCATCCTCTCTCAATGCTAGCTTCCAGCAGACACATCCCACCATCCCCCAGCCTCACATGGAACCCTGCTGTAGTCATGAAGTTAAATCTGCACTGGGTTCCAGGGTACGTGACGTCCCCATTGTCTGAGGTCATGACCTCTTGACTGTTGACCGCTGTTGAGGGTAGAGGAGTACCCCGGCCGTGAGGTCTCACAGGCAAGGCGCAGTCGTTACTGCCCTTTGAGGCCACGCCGCTCGTTTTGAGTAGGTTGAAGCTATGCGTAAACGTACACACGCGATTGTCCCGCGTTGAAAATTTAAACTTAATGCACTTGATGTTTATGGTATTCTCACGTGATGAAATTTAATGTAGAACGTTTTATCAAAGACCGTCAGTGTCAGTTCCTTTAAAATACAACTTCAGGTATTAAAACATTAATATTATATAATGTTTTTGGTATCTGGTTATGGATTTTCATATTATTAAACATATTAAGCATCATGAAAACCAGCCAATCGGCTGATGATACCGTTTATTGGTTTTCTTACAAGTCTTGTTATACTGAAATTTACTCTAAATATGCTGAACCAATAAAAGATTTGAAAAAAGACATGTAAATAACTTCCTTTCATCATATTTACGATGTTAGTGTGTAATGTCAGTACTCAGTGTCCATCCGACAGAAACGTATACGTTGGAGGAACCAAAATATTTACACACGTGAACAGCCCAAATCGGTAACGTTCCTGTAGTTAAGAATATTTTCGCCAAATTGCAAATTAAGATTTGAATTCCCTTCATTAATGATTTAGCCTAAGGGCGTACAGAGGAGACACTGGATGTCACTAGTAGATAGAGGCTCTTTGAGTCGGCGCTCGACCGCCGGGAGGCTGCCCCAGACAGGCCTGCATACACCCGCCTTTATCGAAGTTATAATCAAGAATTAGTCAATGCGGAACGAGCGGCTAGCCGTAGGACAATCTGGCCAGCGACGGGGCCACCAGACAATACTGTGGCCAGGTCTAGTTTGGCCGTTACTGTGGCCAGTGGCTATGATCTGACTCCGCAGTCACCATTCTCTGCAGTCATCTCTCTGTGCTCTCTTACTATCTACACGGATGCAATGTAATCATTGGATCGTGCAGAAATACGAATATTCATTGTAGGAAATTTCCCCAGTCAACAGAATTTAAATCAGCCAATAAGAATGCCCCACTCTTTTTCTTCTTTACTGGAGTGTTTGCACTTGAGATATGCAGTATTTTATTTAACGGACAACATATTTATTTAGATATTACCTCTCCCAACAGAAAAAACAACAATAGACTTTACTCAATGGAAAAACACTGCCATCTGTTTGTATTTTGATTCATCTATTTAACCTGTTCAAGTGTAGGATGTGGCATGGAATAAAGGTACAGTATATAGAATAATATTATAGATGAACCTACACAAGTTGAATTCATAGGGAGATTCTGAGAGATGCTTTTTACAAATATAACATTGAGTTTATCAGGGAATGTATTGGACAAATGCGTTATTATATAATAGAGACGAGAAAGAAATCTCTTGAATTTCGAAAATTGAATATCAGCTTGCCTTTCCTTTAAAGGCAAGCGACCCTTCGGTGGTCTCGAAGACCAAAGACATATCACGATGTAATAGTGTTTATCAGATATGTGTAAAAACATTATCAATACTTGGACTAGCTTATAAAAGTTTTTACAAACCATGAAGTGTATAGTTCAATTCCAATGTGTTTGTGTATTGCAGGTGTGTCGACAGGCAGCACGCTGTCCAAGAAACACATCTTTGAGCTGCTCACGGCAATCTGTGTCCACTCCAGCCTCGGCTACCACAAGACTATAGATGCCCTTCAGCACTATCAGGTAGGCTCCTCAATCAGCTTTCAGTAGAGCAGCAAACTAAAAGTAATCAGGGTTCGCACAGAGCCTGGAAAACCTGGAAAAGCCTGGAATTATGCTTTTGGGTTTTCCAGGCCTGGAAAAGCCTGGAATTCACACAGAGAGCCTGGAAAAACCTGGAAGAGCCTGGAAAATTTAGTTTTGCATAAAAAACAATTTTTTAGTCTATGAAATTATTAGCTTTCCTTAGCTACGGTACCCAACTACCTATAAAATATAGCATGGATGTGATTATTTGTCTTCATATTTAAAAGTGGCAAAAAAAAAGAAGAATTTTGAACATATCTATCCAAAACCACTGAAATTCCACTGGTAGTAAGGAAGATAAAGACAATTTCAACGAAATTTGGTGATGTATCTGATATAGTTTTAAAACCAATTGCCTGGAAGAAATATATTAGAGCCTGGAAAAGCCTGGAAAAGGCCTGGAATTTTATTGGGCTTTCTATGTACGAACCCTGAGTAATGTAGTCACTATATACAATTGAACCCAGGCAGTGGACCATCCCATTAAATAGACCATTTTCATCCGGACCAGTTTTATTTTATATAACCTATTCTTTACCCCCGTAAGCCAACCATCCTGTAACATGGACCACTTTGGTTCAGCATGGTAGATAATCCACTTAGGGGCATACACACAAGAACGAATGTTTTTTTAATACAAGGGATTCGTTGTCCAAGAATGTAAGAGTTCAGCCTCGGCATATTGAAAGACTACTATCCCACCTCTTTGATATTATCCCGGATTATCAGTAAAAGATAATGTTAAACATGAGTCACTTCTGGATAGATTTATAATTATAGATCTTATATGTAGCTAGGTATGAGGAATCCAAACATTCACAATTTATATGGGAGAGTGAAACCCCGCATATATCATGCTCGCCCATGGGTAACAGGCTGCTGGAGTCGAGTTTCGGCCCTGCTGCCGTGTTTCTCTGTTGTTTGATGTTTTACACCCCCACGTCCATGTAATTTGTTGATAACGACATACTCCACGTTTGACACAGAGATGCACAGATCAGACGAGCATGTTCAGCATCGTCATGGCCGAGCTGAAGTTCTCCGACACGGCCCTGTACCGCACCACGCTCATGTCACTCCTCAACACGGTCATCAACTGTACGGACCACATCAAGACACGCTGTGCCATGCGCAACGAGCTGATCGGTGAGCAACTCACTGAATCACACTGACCAGACTGCCCCTGTCCCGCCAGCGTGTACCTTAGTTCTAACTCACACTGACCAGACTGCCCCTGTCCCGCCAGCATGTACCTCAGTTATAACTCACACTGACAGACTGCCCCTGTCCCGCCAGCGTGTACCTTAGTTCTAACTTACACTGACCAGACTGCCCCTGTCCCGCCAGTGTGTACCTTAGTTCTAACTCACACTGACTAGACTGCCCCTGTCCCACCAGCGTGTACCTTAGTTCTAACTCACACTGACCAGACTGCCCCTGTCCCGCCAGCGTGTGCCTTAGTTCTAACTCACACTGACCAGACTGCCCCTGTCCCACCAGCGTGTGCCTTAGTTCTAACTCACACTGACCAGACTGCCCCTGTCCCGCCAGTGTGTACCTTAGTTCTAACTCACACTGACCAGACTGCCCCTGTCCCGCCAGCATGTACCTTAGTTCTAACTCACACTGACAGACTGCCCCTGTCCCGCCAGCGTGAACCTTAGTTCTAACTCACACTGACCAGACTGTCCCTGTCCCGCCAGCGTGTGCCTTAGTTCTAACTCACACTGACCAGACTGCCCCTGTCCCGCTAGCGTGTACCTTAGCTCTAACTCACACTGACCAGACAGCCCCTGTCCCGTCTGCATGTACCTTAGCTCTAGCTCACACTGACCAGACTATCCCTGTCCCATAAACTTATATCTTAGTGAACTATGTATTTATGTAGGCCTATGTGCCATTTATATAATGGATTACATAGGGTAATATTTATATGGTATTTGAAAGTGGTGCATGTGTATTGCTTGTTTTGCATTTCAACAACTGGTTGGTCTCACATTAGGAATATAATCGCGTGAATGAATTATTGCATTTTGCATCACAGATACCGGGAATTAAGAAGGATATGGTTATAGACCCTTTATTTGTAACCAATTTCAGAGGTTTACCTATTTTCCAAGGAAAATATAGTTTTCATTTTCAGTTTATAAAAATCTTGTTTAAAAGAAAGGGAAGATGTGTGGCCTCATTTACACCAATAAACAATGGTTCAAACTTCCACCCACATGAATAAATTTTATGACCCCAACTGACATCCCTGCTATGGGAACTCATCTTGCAATGAACATTTGCCCTAAGGAAATACTTACATATTAAGATCTTTGGTGAGACATCTTGCAGCCTTAGATTTAAGCATATTTGGTGGAAAAGTTGGATTTAGTGTTAATAAGAAGTACAAATCCGAGATTCTGAAGATATGCTGCACTGTAAGCTTTGGTTTATATGAAATAGACATATTTCTAATAAAATCTTCTCTTTTAAAAGCGCTCCAACTCCTGGACATGATGCACCACTTCAGAAAGGAGGAAAAGGATGCTGATCTGGCTATCCAACTTGAGGTAAGATGAAAAACCGACGATATCTAATACCGGTCGAACATTACATAACCTTGTAGACAAACTTAATTCATTTCAAGATGAATTTCCTCAAAATATCCATTAACATTTACTGACACTATTATTAGGGTTCGCCCACCATTGTGCTGTTTGCCCACCACTGTTATGGATATTACTTAATGCTCATGCTAACACAATCTCTGCCCCTGGTCGTACGTTTCAGGCATTCAGCGTTGCAAAGCATCGCGATGATCTTGAACTTACACAGAACTACAAACTGAACCCGAACGACCACGAGGACGTCTTCCAATCCACTTACAGAGAAGTGAGTCAATTCAACATCTGAACATTGACAGATCAAGTTGGGGTTGGGCTTATTACATAGAGCCAGTCTTATGTGAACACTTCATCTGGTAGTGATTTATGTTCAGGAAAAACCATCAAGAGGCACTGCACTATCGTATGTTTGATGAATATCAAAAAAGGAGGAAAAAAAGAGTGCCATGTGAAATTTATGTGTGTAAGGCGGCCAATTTTAGTTCTCATCGGTCATCATTTCCAAATTAAATTAATTTTACTCGTCATATTCTATATATAAATGTATACACAGGCATAAAGCTTATGTTATAATCATTTTCAGGTTACGGGGAAGCCCGAGTCTGCAGATTACCTCAATCTCCTTCAGGATCTCTATCTCATGACGACATCAAACAATCAAAGGTAGGTAGTGTAGTGAATAGTGGCTGGGTAGGATACAAATAGAATAAGGTCTGATCTGGTCCAGGAAAGACTCAAAGGCCCCATTAAAAACAAATGAGTTCAATGAACAATTTTGGAGATTGAAAAGTTGGACGTATTTTCTGAATAGGATGTAAATCAAATATTAAAGTATGAACCAAAGCGTTAAAATGTAGAAGTTAAACTGAAATCTTGATTTCTGATATAGATTATCTTTTTGTAATAAATAAAACACCCCATAGACCATGACATAATCCATCGCTGATATTTCAGTGGCCATTTATGGAAAGCTGTCGGAAAGGCAGTGCACTATCTCTCAAGCCTGTCGTCCGGGAAAGAAGTCGAACACTTCATCGACAATCTAGAAGACATGACCAAGTCCCGGCATTCTCAAGACAAGCACACAGATAAACCTTCCTCCGGCCAAGAAGAAGTAACACTAAAGGACATGCAGGTGACAAGCGGGTCGGGGACGTGCAGACTGGATCGTAAAGACAGCGGTATCTCCGTCGGCTCCAGTGGATCCTCCGGCAGTTACTACGACAACAGCCGCTCCTTCCACCGCCAGGGGTCGGGTCGCACTTCCGGTTCCGGGTCACTGCGAGGGTCAGGGCGCATGACTTGTATCGCTGAAGATGACGTCAGAGGCGTCCGGCGGAGGAGTAGAACGGGGCCGAACAACTCGCTGAAGAATCTCAAGTGGATAAAAATCACCAAGTCGAAAGTGAAGAGTGAGTATATATTGTCCGATGTATAATTTGTTGTATTAACAAAATGCTTTTTTTAAATTTATCTTAATACACATTTGGCAGAAGACTCCTCCAACTAATGCCCTGAGATAAAAATAGAACATAATTAGCAAATTATTGGAAATCTGTTTATAATTGTGTTATCGAAAATCCCCAGTCATTGGAACGTAGTCTATCACCTGTCTAAATACAGTAAAAGCGCGGTGAAGAAGCATTTCTGTACCGAAAAACTTAAGCGGGGTTATATTAAACTCTTTATAGTGGGGGAAATTTCTGTTCCAAGCAAATTGTCCCCTTAAGCAGGGTGTCTCCATAAGCGGGGTGTTCCGGAAGCGGGGTTTTACTGTACAATGTTCTAAGCAATAGTTAGATGCCTGATGAGCCAATCCTGGCGAAACCTTGACTCACTACCCAGACAAGAGCATTCAGTTTGTTTCTGAGGAATCTCTAAATTTTCTAACCTACCTTAATCTACATAACTGTTGATAAGCATTACGGTTCCCTATAGTGACTCCTGGGGGACGAGGGGTAACATTACACCGTGATGTCAAACCTCACGATTATTATGACGGCGCAAATAACACTTCAATGACAAGCTGTTGCTGATGTCAAACATGACAGTGCACCATGGTTACAGTGATTAGGGTCTAAAACTGTCGTTTAATGTAGCATGGCTGTGGAGAAGGACATTACCTCGTATCAATTTCATTTCTAAATGTAATGAATTTAACTGGCACGTCATTTACAGAGGAGGTGAGTCTGTGGGGTCAGGGCACGGACTGCAGACTGCGACCGAACTACACTGGACTCGAGCAGGAGTTCCCTGCACCCAAAAAGCTTCAGGACTCCGATGACGAGGTAGGCCCAACGTTTCTCACATGGAGCACACAGTGACTGATTCACTGAAATGTTTCCCTCAAACTGAATTATGGAGAGAATGTAATGTTACATAATCCGTAAACCATCATAGTCACTACTGGTTGGGGTATGTTCACAAAACTCTTAACCCTTTAAGGGCGGATGATGCCTTAAGGCATCAACCTGCAGGGGGCGGATGATGCCTTTAACAATAAACTTGAAATTTTCAAAGAATGTAGGTGTAACATAGTATTTTCGAATTCTAAATAAGAGAAATAAAAATATTAAGGATAACTTACGACACCACGTGATAAACCTTTGAATTCTGAGTTCAGAGGACAATGCCCCCGTCCCCTAGAACTGTACATAGTCACGAGTAGCCGCCCCCAAGTGTGGAGTTCTGCCATAGGCTTCCGTCCTCAAAGGGATAACGATAGTTGGCGTTAGTGTTACAGGCCAAAACGAATACACTGAATGGTACCGAGGTGCGGGCAGAATACTTCTCATCATTTGGACACTGAAATGGCGTTATTGTGTAATCTGGATTAGTATTAAAAAACACTAAATAACTAGGTGGTTTTTCACTTCCACGATATCATATCTCATTGACTGTTAGCTAATAATTCATCAACTTCATCTCTCTAATATGCTTACTGAATGGACTATTACCACTACTATACGCTGTGTTCGCTTCGTGTGTCCACCAGGTGGAGTTGCTGACGGGTGCGCAGAGTGTGGCCATCAACGTGTACCTGGCGCGCATGGACATGAGCCCGGAGGAGCTGGTGGGGTACCTGGAGGACGGGGACGACGCGCGGGTCGGGCTCCCCGGTCTGCGCTACCTGCTCTCCGTCCTGCCCGCCCACGACGAGGTACGTCCCTCTCTCCGTCTCAGGGTTTTTCTATTATTGATCATCTTTCGTTTAGGATTTTGCTGTTGTAGTTTTCCTGTATATCACTAGTGTTAATCGGCTCCTATTTGGTCATATTAGATTAATCTGTTTTGAATATTTGAATTACAAAACAACCACGAGTCCACCAGTTTTGATTAATGTGGCTTTTATTGTGTTTGTTGTGAGTTAGAGGATGGTAGTCTTAGATGGTAGACTGATATACGTCTGTCTCTATCTCTGTTTCTCTGTGTCTCTCTCTATCTGCATCTTTACCTGCCTGTCTATCTGTATGCCTGTCTGTCTGAATGTATGTACATCTGTCTGTATCTCTAACTCTCTATCTCTGTCTCTGCTTGTCTGTGTCTGTGTCTGTATCTCGGTCTCTCTCTGTCGGGTCTCTTTCTGCCTGTTTGCTTGCTTTTCTGTCTGTCTGTCTGAGCGTATGTTTGTCTGTCTGTATCTGCATATCTTTATGTCTGTCTGTCTGCCTGTTTGTGTGTCTCTCTACCACACACGACTTACGCTAGTAAACATATGATAATATGCCTGTAATCCGAACAATGAATATGATAATTGAATTTCGCCAGAAATAACTGTGTTGGCGTACTGTAAACATGATGATGGTGATTTTTTTTTCTAACGAGTCTAGGGTAATTCTTATTGTAAAACAAAGTTTCATTTGAATGGTGTCACCAGATTATACAGCTGCGGAGTTACCGAGGTGAGCGCTACGATCTGGGTCAGGCCGAGCAGTTCCTGCTGCTGCTCGCCGACCTGCCCGACTACCGCACCCTGCTCTCGTGTCTGCTCTTCAAGGCCGAGTTCGGGCCGCGCTACCAGAAGCTGAAGACGGCCTTCACGGCCATGATCAAAGCCTCCCGCGACATCCTCCACCACCAGGGCCTCAAGGACTTCCTCTTCCTCGTGCTCGACTCCGGCAACCATCTCAACCATGTGAGTATGCATCAGGCTGTCGGCGTTATTACATGACTATGACCTATTCGGTCTACAGAAGGGTAGATAGCATTGCCTTATTCTGTAACAATATCTAAATGATTAGTGATTGCAATTAGCTACTTATATAGTCGATATTCTATTTTGTAATTTGTGTTATTCAAAACATAGCTTAGCAAATATATAGTCCTACAATAAATATCGACGGTGGATGAATAGATTCTATGGATCTAAAGTAAATCTATATTTAGCTGAGGTAATGGCGTGAGGTTGGCCTAATGGACCAGTGGATCACTAGCCATGAGAGGAAGAACAATTACGATAGCAGATTACACAGCAGTATGTTGTGGATCGAGTATATCCTGCTAATTACGTGTATCTAGCTGAAATATCAAATCATATTTTCCTGAATTATTTTGAAGTATTATTTTTACTGGTTTTGTCCATTATGACATGAAAAAAAGTAGCTTATGTTAAGTGGAGAATCTACATATTTACGACCAATCTTATCTGAACAGGGATAACAGTTTTCAAACTCCCCCCCCCCACCCAAAAAAAATGCTTGTTTTTATTCCAAGTTTATAAATTTTTTCTTCTGGTATAAAACACAAAATAATATGAATTGAACCTAATTCACGGCAATAAAACTGGTTTGAATCTTCTCACACACACCCTGAGGCACACTCCATGGCCAACACTAATGTGTTCTCCATGTTTTCTCAGTCTCTCTGCGGCAGTAAATTCCACATGAGAAATATTTCCACTGTTTTTTCCTGACTCCAACTGGCATCCCTGTTTCCATATGATGTTATGCTGATGACTGTTGCTCACTCTGTGTGTGTCCCCGCGCAGGGCTCTATGTTCGGCGGCAGTAAATTCCAAATGAGAAATATTTCCACTGTTTTTTCCTGACTCCAACTGGCATCCCTGTTTCCATATGATGTTATGCTGCTGACTGTTGCTCACTATGTGTGTGTCCCCGTGCAGGGCTCTATGTTCGGCGGCAGTAAATTCCAAATGAGAAATATTTCCACTGTTTTTTCCTGACTCCAACTGGCATCCCTGTTTCCATACGATGTTATGCTGCTGACTGTTGCTCACTCTGTGTGTGTCCTCGCGCAGGGCTCTATGTTCGGCGGCGCGGCCGGTCTCCGCCTGTCGACGGTGGCGCGCCTGGCGGACGTGCGCGGTCAGTCTCCCACCACCACCCTGCTCGACCACCTGGTGCGCGTGGCGGACGCGCAGAGCGACGACGTCACCATGTTCGCCGTCGACATCCCGCAGCTGTCCACCGCCGCCAGGTCAGTCACTCCCCGTGTCCCACTGCCGGCCTGAAATTGTGCTGAACTTGTTTAAAATTCGAATATTATTTTGTTCAGAATCCTGTTTGGCTTTTTATGGAAACTACTTTTTTGTGTTTATAAATCGAGCGCGAGATGGCACTTTTCCACTTTTCCAAGGAAATCCTTGATTTCATTTTCAATTTATAAAATCATTTTCTTGTACATGTTTATAACAAAGATAGATTCGATTTGACGTGGCGTAACTGAATGAGTTCTCTCCCACCGCTATTTTTCCAACCACGGACGCTCTTGCAGGGTCTACTGGAACGATTAAATTACGAACATATATAACAAAGATAGTTTGAATTGAGCCTCATTCACGCAAGAAAAAAATGTTTGAGCCTCCCCACAGACCCTTAGCTCCATTCTATGGTATAACTGACATGTTTTCCATGTTTTCCCAGTCTCGGAGGCAGTAATTCCATCTGAAAAATGACATCCCTGTAGTGTATACATGTACTTCCAGTACTTATGGGCAATAAGTCTAGTTTCATAAATATAGGGAGTCTCAACCTAGATAAGAAGATTCCTGAGACTAAACACGGTCGTTACAGGTCGCATAGCTCCTACAAATGACTAATTCTCCCGCCAACAAACACATTACGTTATTTGTTGATTTAGTGACGAGGGGAATTCAACATTCTTTTGATTGAAATGTAAAATCAGTATAGCACCATTTCGTGGTGATTGATTGGAACAATGCATAATTTTAGTCACTTGAAAATATAGTAATATATATTTATCCACGATAAGGCAATATCTGTCTCTTAGTACTAAATAATGATATGATTCACAAACACTGCTTTACATATGAAAATAGGTTCCTGAATGGTAATTATTTTTCTGCTGCAGTCACGACTTGGAGGAACTGAAAACAGAGGTAACACAGTTGAGCACAGAAATGAGAAAAGTTCTCTCCCAACTTGCTGCCACACACCCTACTGTCAAGTCGACGTTTGAGTTCTTTATTGAGGTAGGCTTTCTTGCTCTGTTCTATCATTGATATATTTGTTAGTCTCTTACAAGTTGGAGAGTGGAATTTGTACGGACTCACAAGGTTCAGTGCTCTTGAAAAAGGTGTTCAGTATTCCAAATATATAACCCTTGGAATTTTAGGCCCTTGGGTTTAACCCTAGTTACTTGTTTCTGACTTTCTTGAAATATTGATAGATTACATATCGTCAAACAGTAAATTTGTGGATTCCTCTCCAACGCTTGCAGTATTTGGTTTATTCCATCTTTTGCCAAACATTCTTCAAGAGACATCCTTTCCCTGTTTTACAATGCTAAACAGTTACAACATTTGGTCATAACGGCTTGACCTTACTTTGACCTTTGAGAATGATTTATCCTACCACGTCTAAATCAAATACTTCTTACAGGACGTAAAACAGGATCTTCAGCAGCTGCAGGATTCTATAACGCAGACGCGAAGCCTGTCCCAGCAGATGGCGCTCTACTTCTCTGAGGATGAGGCTGACTTCCGGTTGCATACAACGCTCAGACAGATCAATCACTTGTGTGAGGCTGTCAAAAAGTCCACTAAGGTAAATACTTACTGACCTGTGTAAATAATAATGGCGGAGGTCCGACGCACCTTTCATCCATATCATTATTATTTACTGTTTGGTGTCACACTCAATGCAATTTCACGGTATGATATTAGCTGTATAGGCATTTCCTCTCTACAAGGTCCTACTTTATGGATTACATCGGCGTGCTTACAAGCTAGTATAACAGATTTTTTCCTACTTATGAGGCACCGTTGTAGTCAACTCCTTTAAAAAAAAGCTTATATGTTAACTTGAAGAGTTATAAAAATATATAAGCCTAGAACAGTAGTGATTTCTTATGGCTCATCATAGAATGTGCCAATAATTTGGCATCAAAGAATTGGACAGTCTAAACGGATTAAAAGACATTTCTCTAAATATATAGTTTGTATTTCCTCTTTTCAGGACGGTATTTACGCCCGACAGCAGGCTGCCCGAGCGGACAAGCGTCAGATGGAGATTAAACAAAGCAAAGCTGAGAGCGGTGTAACAGGAGCGTATGATAAACAAGTTGGTGAGTAGATTATTGCTGTGCGTACTGCTTGGAAACAGCGTGCATATATGTACAAGCATATTTTGATCACGACTGGTATGTAGACAATTATCCCATGTCCCATATCCCAATAAGAGATTAATGTGGCGGGATGGCGGATGTCACTCACTGGTTGAAGTATTTTGAAATTTCGACAATGTTACAGGGAACTAGAGCGAACTGACTGAAACAGCAGATAGCCGTTCAGAAAACGCTACTTCTGAAGACGAATGAAAACAAGGCTCTAGTGCTGTTTGAGATTTGAAGCTGCAATTTGGTTTTGGATCTCGATCGCTACACCTGAAACATACTATATCAATAACACTGAATACTAGTGAATAATACTGAATTATTTACCATGGAATCCTGTCCCCTGTCTATGTCTGTGAATGGGTATCTGCCGTTTCATTAGTTTCACTTCGTCCTCCAATGGAAAGAGAAATATATGTAAAGGTTTTTATGGCGAATATTTATCACTATTATGTTTTATACGGAAACTGGCTTAATGTGTTCGTATATCAAAAATACGCGGTAAAATAATGAATCAGATATATCCCGATGCTGAAAGCAAGATTTTACCTAGCCACGTGATGTCATACCTTGTCCATCACAGTGTGACGTATGGTCATAAATACGTCATGGGTAGCAGCGGACAGTTTTTTGTTTGTTTTTTTTTAGATTTTTATTTATCCTGGAGTGATACCGTAGGGAGAGAGTCTCCCTATCTTCCCGGTGCTCCAGCATTTCAATTCCGTGCCTTACATACCCACAGAGTGGGTTTACATTTGTGGCCAGGCTTAACATATATGCTTAAGTCTAGTACAATACGGGATAGTGATCAGTTTAAAGATACAAGTGAACAGATGAAGAACAGGGTAACCACCTTAGTTGTTCCTTGAAGAGAACTACAGGTAATTTAAGGAAATAATTGCCTGCTTTGTTGATAGTGCTAGTTACCATTCAGGACATAACAAAATAGTTTTATGAACAGGCAGTACATTACATACACAAAATTATAGGAAATATATGGGTAGTATGTGTAGGTGATACGGCCATAGGTGTATAAAATGATCATTATAATGTTCTGTTATAGGAGCGTGCTCGACGTTCATGACCACGCAGCCTGAAAAGATCGTTGACTACCTGCTCAAAGAGGTGCACGGTGGTCATATCATGGGGTGTCTTGGGGACGACATTCGCACGCCGGACCTGGAGTGGGACCCGTTACACTTCAGTCAGATCGAGGCTGCGTCCCCCCTACAGGAGGAAATGGAGGACCCTTTCTCTCTCGGGACGCTGCTGGAGGAGGAGGCTGCCCCGCCATGTATGTCCGACAGGGTGGACAACTTTATCAGCGAGCAGTACCGCAAAGACCACCAGGTGGCGTCCTCGTCCTTCATCAGTTCCGGTTAGTTTTAACTCTCTCAGATTCTGTGATTATTTTTCGAAAGAAATGTTCACTGTATGCATACACGTTAACAAGTGAATACCATAGTTATATACCAATGTACGATGAGTGTGATATATCTAGATCGGAAATAAATAATGATTTTGCTATACCTAGCTATTATTATTATTTATCTTTTACATGGTACCACGTTGCTGCCCCTAGGTTGCAGATATGATCTAGCCATATCCTCCTTAATTGATACCTCGCTATTATTTTAGATCATAAACCTCATTGTTTGATAATCCTTAGTCCACTGTATTTGATTTTTCACGCTGATAAAGTCAGCCTGAAATTCAATCTGGTCAGACCGAGGCCCTCCAGGGATACATTTAACATCTCTGAGTCGATCCCGAGCTCCAGTTTGATTTTTCATCTCGTCCACATGGCCTTATAAAACAAACCAAGTAAACACATGTATCCAATTACATGATCTATAACCCTTGCAACTCTCTTGTTCATGAAGTAATATCTAAATTTCTGTTTTCTTGCAGACGATGAGAAGAAGCCGAAAGGTCCATTGGCGAGCCCAGATGAATTCTCACTTGGAGAGGCAGACCCCGAAATATGGCAATTAAATGAGAAGGCAGATCCCAAACCTGAGCCGCCACCAGTACGCGCCAACCAGATCCCGCAGTTGTCACAATTAAAGGGTACAACCCACCGACGGACGGCCAGCGACCCCAATGATTCTCAACACGCGGTCAAAAAGTGGATGAAATATGAAAAACAGAAAAATACGCCCAATAAGGTATGGTTGTTATAAAGAGTGCATTAATAAGCTACCAACACAGATTGAGTGCAGTTATTGTCAGAAGTTTGTTTGGTAAAAAGTACATTCTAAGAACTTTAACAATCCTGGTTATGATGATATATCCCCCCAGGCTAAATCCAATATACTAATGATAAATTAATATTTTCTTTTGTCTTGTTCATATTATGAAGCAATTGTATCTAATCGAGATATCACATTGGCTTCTATTGATACCCAATATTGTAACCCCCCTACCCCACCCCCTACTAAAAAAGAGTTTTCACTGGTATGTCCTGCAATCATCTATACGTATTATTTAAGATACCCCAATTATGTTATTAAGTATGGATTATGTGATATGAAATTCGCTAAGACATTGAATGCACGTTGGTGATCTATTTTCAGCCCAAAACCACAATAGAGAGCAGGTTGCCTGTGGCGTCGCTGGGTCTGGAAAAGAATGGTCAGGCTCTAAGTAAAGAAGACATACTGAACATGTCTGAAACTGCTAATAAGGTAATTAGAAAACAAATCCTCTACATTGTATACTCATTCTATTAGACGAGCGCCTTTGCTGCTAGGTAGAAGGTGCTGTGATAGTCTTCTATGATATCGATAGTTATATATATATATATATATTATATATATATATATATATTATATATATATATGCATACAGAACATACGTTACATGTAGCTTTTGTACAGGGTAATTAATATGTGTGTAGATCGCAAGTTGACCATGTTCAGTAATGCTACGTTTACACCATCACCCTGACAGTCCCGGCAGTGAATTTTGCGCAAACTGTAAGTGAAGGTGGATTTTCCAGGTAGACTGCTTAAAATTAAAAAAAAAAAATTCATCAAACTTACATGTTCGCAACCGTTTACAGTTGTTCACCTTCGCTGGTGGTATGCATGTATAATATGCATGTAAATTCAACAT
Organism: Alentia gelatinosa; assembly: GCA_950022655.1. NCBI lineage: Eukaryota > Metazoa > Annelida > Polychaeta > Phyllodocida > Polynoidae > Alentia > Alentia gelatinosa. The sequence continues at coordinate 21,392,894 of OX465586.1, read as the reverse complement.
ATTCTCTCACTGTGACTGTTGGAAGTTGAATGGTTATCCCGGTGGACTACGGCCCCATAGGCCTAGTGCTATCCAGAAGCCCCGGTCTCCCGGCCGTTGATCTAAGGCGAAGTACGGTCAATTAAGGCAGTCCCCATTCTCATTAGCCACTGGTGGCTGCCGGGAATCGTCGGGACTGTCGTGATGGATTTTTTTCGACAGAACTAAACTTTCCCCGACACTTCCCCGACAGCCAAGTTGACTTACGTTACGCAAGCCCGACGCTTTAAGTGGAGTACGGCAGACCCGACGGAGTACGGCCACGCACTTAATCGTCTGTCTTGGTAATGGTGTAAACGTAGCATAAGTCCATTTGTTAAAACCAAAACCAAACCAACGTATTGCCATGGTTTGTGTCTGTTGGACCTTTGTAAAACCCAAATCAACGTTTTCTGTAGAAACCTGCTCTTCTATTCCCATTTTAACGGTGTCTGTCCACTATGTGCATAATGAGAGACGTTGTTAATGGCTCAACACAAATACTATTTACAGGAGAACGCAGCGCCTATATCCAAGGAGAAGCGAAAGAAGAGGTCATTTGGGTTACTGAAGAAAATATCTCGCGTTTTGAAGCCACGAAATTCCGATAATATCCCCAAAGCTGAAGAGGTGCCCAAAAAAGCCGTGCGACCTAGTGTTCTGCCGTTAAATACAGAAAGGCAAAACTTCGTGTACGCCAACCGCCAAAGTAAGGCACGCGAAGGGGTAAAACCAGTGCCATCATCACACCAGAATGTAACGGCAATTGAGAACGTGCAAGACGAACCTCTGTACAAAATTGTTATTTACCAGAAGTACCAATCTGATTGCTAATCTTTTGGAAAGATTCAAGCAAAACCGTGTACATAATAAATATGTGTTGTGTTTGTGTGGATCTGAAAATGAGTGATGTTTTATGTGATACTGTGCGTGATGACACCTTGTGAGATTGTCGCCCAAGTCTGACATTACACAGTAACTGCATGCAGTTATTCTCATCAATTGTTAGATAAATCATTGAGTGAGCTAATATTGCCCAATTGTTGAACAATGTAAAGGCATAATGTGAAATAAGTGATCACAAATAATTTGTATATGTCTGACTTGCGGATGACGAAGAAGGACTGGAAAGTCACTACATTTTTATTTGCTTTAGAAATGAATTTATTTCAATAATATTTGTGATAGGAACACATACGTTACTTTTTAATAAGAAGTAGTCAGTTGTGCTTCGCTTGTACATCTTGATGTAAATAGAAATTGATATGTTTTGTGACAATTTTGTTTTGCATTTAATTCTATTTATCTCGATCATTAAGTATTTTACCAAAAGAAAAGCTTTTAAATGATATGGTACGCGCTTATCATACCAATAATTATGGACGACTCGTCTATATATGTTGTACATAAATACGTATTATGCTGCACAGAATTTGAAGATGGTATTCTTGTAGGTCGCACCTACCTTGCATGGAGGACCCACAGAAAGGTTTAACAGATTGTTGTCAGATTAACATCTGATTATCAGGATATCTTTTTGCTACATGTTACATATATCATGAACACATTGGGATTAAGGAATGTTTTGCACCACCCACATAATAAATATATAAACCGTCTAGTTATATTTTCCAAAATGTATCGAGCTTTAGGTTGATTTTGTCATACATTTGCACGACAGAAACAGTAATTTAAGTGCTAGAATCAAACATTATTCCAAACCACCCTCGGGGGTTATTCTAAAACTAAAGCTGTCAACGGATTCAAATATACTGTTACTGTTAGTCTTTACCTTAATAAGGGTAAATATTTATGCTCTACAACCAATTATAACCCCTCATTGGGTCTAACTGCCTGACAAAAATAGACCTATCCTAAGGAACTTTCCATATAATGCAAAGTTCCGAAGCAAAGGTGCTTGTTTGGATAAGGTAAAATGTGATTGGTCGAAAAATACATGTAAAAACAGAATCAAAGCAAAAAACTACAGAGTATATATTCTTGTTGCTAGCCACACACTGCCAATAAACGCCTTCAAACAAAACTGATGTTTCCTATATTAGCAGGTGGAAGTTGGTTCTAATGGTTATAGCTATAACCTACGGTAGTACAACTGCCTGTGGAGTTACTAGGTGACCTGGGATCCGTTTGATAAAACTGCAAACGACAATATAACGATTCGTAGATTTGTGGGGGGGGGGGGGGGGTGCCTGACAAGCATTATATCGTTCAGCCAAAGACACCAGTACGCTAAGAATAAAGTATAACCCAATATTTGTGAATAGAAATATCGTTCAAAAATCTTTCAAACCTGAATTCATTCAATTTGTCCTCAGCAGACGACACCACTAAGGGGTGTTGTGAAGTATCATGTATGCATGAAATCTCAATCTTATTACATAATGACAGAAGGGAGACACTTAGATTTGGCGGAAAGTAACAAATAACAGGCAAACATGTTATAGAGTGGACATAAAACCACAATATAGAGCATACTTTGCGACTTTTTTTTGCAAGATATGCTTGAGCTTTTGCACCATAAATATGGCAAGGGGGTGGGAAAAGTCGGCAATAAAATCTCCGCAGTCGGTCTCCCGAGCAGGAAGTGGGTTTCAAGGTTTGTGAATTGACATCGGATTTATTAGCAGGTGAACGGTTCGTCTTTAGGTTATGGCTATAGCCTACTGTAGTACACATGCTTGTAAACTCACTAGGCAACCTGACCACATTTTTGCTTTTTATAGCTCACTAAGTAGAGATAGGAATAAGACTTCTGTTTTGGACAGAAGGTTTTATGGCCATACAATATCTTATGGTTTTAGTATTTAGTATTTTGACATGGATTTTCAGAAAAAAGAGATTTCAGTTGGGGGGAATTTAGTAGTCACAGGTCCATTTTTAAGAACTCCTTTATGGACATATTTCTACCTGTAAAACTGGTTAAGTCATAATATAATATGCCTCATTTGAAAGAAGATAAAAAACTGTAGGTGCTAGGAAGTGGAATTTTCTAGATAGATTCTATATCTGCTGAGATATTCAAGTATTTGTTAAAAGTGGGGGGGGGGGGGGGGGGGTTTGAGTGAAATGAGCACACTCAAACAGATTAGGGTAACATTTACCATCTCCATAAGTGGCACTGACAGTTGCTTGCACCATAGGAAGTGTCATTATTTAGGTAAAATACATATTTGATGTGCTATTCTTGTATTTTTTCTAAATCTCATAATGTTAGGGGGGGGGGGGGGAGGCAGCAGGTGTATCAGTGATGGCAGTTCTCAGGGAATCTCAGGTTTTCAGGTATTTTTCTTAACTCCAAAACATAACCATTCATTCTGAAATGTAGTGTATCTATATATAGGCGACCATTGGTGGGAGCCATGCCCGGTGGCTGGTGTCAGGCTGCACATAGTGGTACCCTGTGGGTCCCAGGGCCTTGCAGAGTCAGGGGAATTCCCCTGAGAACTCTGTGGCGCTATAGTGGACTGCCATAGGTTAACTGAAATCCCCTGAAACCCCTGAACTAAGAACTATGTTTTGAGAGTGGAGCTTAATGAAACTTGAGCTGCTTGTAATCTCAGGAGGCTGGTGGTGGTGGTGTTAGGGTGGTCATATCTGTAGTAGACTTGCTCATTTCTTGCAAGTGTTTACATATAAAAGTAAAAATAAAAATGGCGACTTGTACAAGTCGAACGCATGCGGCCGTAAAAAGCAACAACAAAGTCACATGACTTAGCACCCATAACAAACCGCAACGTCGGGCGAATTGTACAAGTCGAACGCACGCGGCCGTAAAAAGCAACAACAAAGTCACATGACTGTCACGTGCCGTGTCAGCCAATCAGGAGCGCCGCACACGGTATGCAGATGAGGCCGCGGCACGTCCGCGGCCCGCTTCCCCCTTCTCTCTATTCAGTGGTCGCATGTGGTAGGAGAAAGGCTCACACTTCCAGATACGCCACGTTTTCCCACACTAAAAGTAAAAATGGCAGTCAAATAGAGAGTTGACATTTCAGGGTTTTTCTGAGACCTCACTGACATCCCTGGTGCATGAATGGATGGTTTATTCAAGATATTTACACACAAATAGAAGTCAAAATGGTTCATTACTTTGTTCTAGGAATCAGTCAAGAGCCAGTCAAATGATATTTGTTTGTAAAATTATTTGCAATATCATTTACCACCAGATATTGGCTTGACCTACTTTATTGGTGTACATAGGAATAGAGTTTTTTCCCCCAGTTTGAGTTACATGGTCAGAGGGAAGGTCTGTGTGCACTCATCCATGAAGGTAAAACTGAATAACGTTTCCTATGTACTCAGGTCATTCTTGATTGGCAATTGACATCCCCTACAGTTAGCTAAACATATGTGTGCATTGATCCATGAACTGCTTAGTTCATAGAGTAGTAGGGCTTTAAATATCCTATCATTGCAGGCCCTTCCCTATTCATAGATGCCCTCCCTCCCTCCCTCCAAAATATTTTATTTGTTAATGCATACTTAGCTCTTGTTTCATGTAAGTTTAGGGTTAGGGTCATAAAGGGTGAGGGTTGGATTAGGTTATGGTGAGGGTTAGGTTAGGGCAGGGTGAGGGTTAGGTTTAGGGATAAAATAGGCTTATGGTAAGGGTTAGGTTATGTTTAGGGTAAGGGCTAAAAAGGGATAAGGTTAGGATATGGTAAGGGTTAGGTTAGGGCAGGTTTAGGGTTAAGGTAAGGTTGGGGCAGGATAAGGGCTAGGGTTAGGGATAAGGTTTGGTTAGGGCAGGTTTAGGCATAGGGTTAGGGTTAGGTTAGGGCAAGGTTAGGGGTAGGGTTAGGGCAGATTTAGGGGTAGGGTTAGTGTTAAGTTAGGGCAGGTTTAGTGTTAGGGTTAGAATTAGGTTTAGGTTAGGGCAGAGTTAGGGTTAGGGTTAGGGTTAGGTTAGGGCAAGGGGTAGGGTTAGGGTTACATTAGGATTTGGGGCCAGGTTATGGCTATGGTTAGGTTAGGGTTAGGGGTAGGGGTAAGATTACAGTTAGGGGTACATAAGGGTTAGGGATAAGGTAGGGCAAGGTATAGATTCAGGTGTAATTGTAGGGGTAGGGTTTCTGTCTACAAATTCTTGATTAGGAGTAATAAAAGAATAGGCAGTATATTGCAAAAAGGACAGGCTAGCTGACAGGTCAGGGGGCATGTGGTTCATGGCTGGTCGGAATACCGGTGGTTTACATATATAGGCATGTGACACCTGAAAATGAGCATTTTGATGTGTCTTAATGAATGAAGAAATTTTGCAAGACCCTGTTGCCATGACTTCCGTTGTCTTTGAAAGTTGTCTTGAGGAGTCCTGATAGATGTCGAGAATTCAGCTTCTATAGAAAAATGGTCACCAAAATGGAGCAAATTATTTTCTTGCCATGGACATAGGCATGCTGCATGTCAAAATGGTCATCTTGATAAATTCTGATGGATGCAGGCATTGTCTACCACATCATTCAAAATCTGCCTCCATGATGACCAGTTTTCAGCTTGGGTAGAGAGAGAGATGAGATATGGCTTCAGCACATTTCAAGGTTTGTGAATTGACATCGGATTTATTTCATGTTAGTTTAGGGTTAGGGTCATATTTAAAGGGTGAGGGTTTGATTAGGTTATGGTTAGGGTTAGGTTAGGGCAGGGTGAGGGTTAGGTTAAGGGATAAAATAGGCTTATGGTAAGGGTTAGGTTATGTTTAGGGTAAGGGGTAAAAAGGGATAGGGTTAGGATATGGTAAGGGTTAGGGTTAGGTAAGGGCAGGTTTAGGGTTAAGGTTCGGTTAGGGCAGGATTTGGGGTAGGGTTAGGGATAAGGTTCGGTTAGGGCAGGTTTAGGCTTAGTGTTAAGGTTAGGTCAGGGCAAGATTAGGGGTAGGCTTAGGGCAGGTTTAGGGTTAGGGTTAGGTTTAAGTTAGGGCAGGGTTAGGGTAAGGGTTAAGGTTAGGTTAGGGCATGAACTCGTAGGGGTAGGGTTAGGAGTACATTAGGGTTTGGGGCCAGGTAATGGCTAGGGTTAGGTTAGGGGTAGGAGTAAGATTACGGTTGGGGGTACATCAGAGTTAGGGATAGGGTAGGGCAAGGTATAGATTCAGGTGTAATTGTAGGGGTAGGGATTCTGTCTATAAATTCTTGATTAGGAGAAATAAAAGAATAGGAGGTATATTGCAAAAAGGACAGGCTAGATGACAGGTCAGTGGGCATGTGGCTTGATGGCTGGTCAGAATACCGGCAATTTACATATATATTGTAGCAGGGAAGCACTGAGTGTTGGAGGACCCACCGCCGGAGTGGGGTCCACTGGCGGAGGAGGACCCCCCGGCGGTGTAGGGTCCACCGGCGGAGGAGGACCCCCGGCGGTGTAGGGTCCACCGGCGGAAGAGGACCCACCGTTGGTGTAGGGTCCACCGGCGGTGGAAGACCCACCGCCGGTGGAGGGCCCACCGCCGGTGGAGGGCCCACCGCCGGTGGAGGGCCCACCGCCGGTGGAGGGCCCACCGCCGGTGGAGGGCCCACCGCCGGTGGAGGGCCCACCGCCGGTGGAGGGCCCACCGCCGGTGGAGGGCCCACCGCCGGTGGAGGGCCCACCGCCGGTGGAGGGCCCACCGCCGGTGGAGGAACGCTATGACGTCACAACTTGGCTATAAATACAGCAAGCGCAGACCAGTCGTGGTCAGTCTGGACGGATCAGCGATCGAGGAAGGTTGCCACTGGTACTTACAGGAGAGTAGGCCAGGCCTACAGAATGCGTTAGTACTGAGTGTATCCGTAGGCTGTTTGAATAAATATTACTGTTCACTGTATCTGGTCGTCCTCGTCATCATTCTGCATTGACATGGTTGTGACTGAATTTGTCATTTAGGGTCTTGGTCAACTGCCCTACTTCTCTGGCTAATAGGTCAGCTATGCCACTCAGTTTGCTCTTTGATAGCCCCTTAGCGCTTGATGCACTCAAGTTTGTTTTGCTTGAAGGTACTTCATTTGGAGTACTAGTGCCCTTGGTAATCCTCTTACTAACATATTTGTCATCTGTTTTCCTTCTACTTCTAAGAGTTCTTTTGACATCTTCAGATGGGGTATCATCTGGAACATTCATATATTTGGCACAATTATCATAGTCCATTGATATCTGAATGAGAGTTAGACTTGTCAATGTCTATGCCACTCTAGTCAGGTCTGCTACTCACTAAACTCGGCTACGCCTCGTGTAGTAATACGCGACCTTCCCGTCGTAGCATAAACATTGTCAAGTCTAACTCTCATTCGGTTTCTACTAATTATGGCCCTCGCCGGCCGTTTATGACTTTTTATGGACTTGCGATGAATCCGTCGCAGCAGTGGGGCCTTTTGAGTGCCTGTGAAATTGTGACTCTGCCTTGTAGTTTGCAAAGCACCTACATTATTTGAGCCGTTAGATGGCAAGATCAGACTTTGATGCAACCATGCTGCAGCTGGGACTTGATGTCTGCACCAAGTTCAATGTTTCACACAAATTGCAGTAGTGTACCGTTGTCGGGTCTTAAGATGTTACCTAAGAGAATCACTGTACCAAATGTGGTACTTGTATCACAGTGGCGTCAGAATAGGGGGGGCAGGGGGGGGGGGGGGGCGGCCGCCCCCCCACTTTTTTGCCAACCCAAAAAAAGTCAGCTTCAAATTGAACTCAATCCAGCATAAAAACTGTCTTGATTTTTCAACATCGAAAAATGTCTAAATCTAACTTTTTCACTTGTAACTATGGCTAAGCCTTGACTTTTTACTCTGGAAAAATGTCAAATTCTGACTTAATATGCAATGATGGCTAAGCCCTGACTTTTCCCAATAGTAAGATATCAAAGTCTGACTCCTTAGCGTGCAATGATGGATAAGCCCTGACTTTTCACCATGGAAAAGTGTCAAAGTCTGACCTTTTAGCATGTAATGATGGCTAAGCCCTGACTTTTCCCTATAGTAAGATATCAAAGTCTGACCTTTTAGCATGCAATGATGGCTAAGCCCTGACTTTTCCACATGGTAAGATATCGAAAGCTGACCTTTTAGCGTGCAATGATGGCTAAGCCCTGACTTTTCACCATGGAAAAGTGTCAAAGTCTGACCTTTTAGTATGCAATGATGGCTAAGCCCTGACTTTTCCCAATAGTAAGATATCAAAGTCTGACCTTTTAGCATGCAATGACGGCTAAGCCCTGACTTTTCCCCATGGTAAGATATCGAAAGCTGACCTTTTAGCATGCAATGATGGCTAAGCCCTGACTTTTCCCAATGGTAAGATATCAAAGTCCGACCTTTTAGCGTGTAATGATGGCTAAGCCCTGACTTCTCCCCATGGTAAGATATCGAAAGCTGACCTTTTAGCCCTGACTTTTCACCACAGAAAAGTGTCAAAGTCTGACTTATTAGCATGCAATGATGGCTAAGCCCTGACTTTTCACAGTGGAAAAGTGTCAAAGTCTGACCTTTTAGTATGCAATGATGGCTAAGCCCTGACTTTTCCCAATAGTAAGATATCAAAGTCTGACCTTTTAGCATGCAATGACGGCTAAGCCCTGACTTTTCCCCATGGTAAGATATCGAAAGCTGACCTTTTAGCATGCAATGATGGCTAAGCCCTGACTTTTCCCAATGGTAAGATATCAAAGTCCGACCTTTTAGCGTGTAATGATGGCTAAGCCCTGACTTCTCCCCATGGTAAGATATCGAAAGCTGACCTTTTAGCCCTGACTTTTCACCACAGAAAAGTGTCAAAGTCTGACTTATTAGCATGCAATGATGGCTAAGCCCTGACTTTTCACAGTGGAAAAATGTCAAAGTCTGACTCTTTAGGGTGCAATGATGGCTAAGCCCTGACTATCCACTGTGGAAAAGTGTCAAAGTCTGACCTTTTACAGTGCAATAATGGCTAAGCCCCGACTTTTCACTGAGGACTGACTTTTTCGCAGGTAGGCCTAATGAAGGTAACGACCTGACGTTTCTCAGACTTTTTTCAGATTTACAGTAAATTTAATGGAACAGGTCAATGTCAAAGTCTGACTCCATACCAAGAAAGAAGGCGGCAATTTCAGTTCGCCCCCCCCCCCCCCACTTTCAAAATGTTCTGACGCCCCTGTATCACCATTTTCACATTTTTTTGTTATCTTCTCCACTATATGAAAATTAGGCCTATTTGGGGGTGTGATGTTTGATCTTTGGAATCATTAAGATCAATCGATCCTGAGGTCACCAATAACCATTTGCCAGATTTAATCAAAATTGCCAACAGATGCATTGTTGCATATCAACGTGAAGCAAACACTTGCTTTCCCCCAGTTTTGATGCAGAATCAGTCCAAGGGGTGGTAGTACCGTGAACACAGTGGGGACATCTGGTGGACGATTTCAACAGCATAAAACTCTGTACCTCCTGGCCACCAGAGTAAACGCGACGCAGCTGAGCGCACACAGGGGTTGGTGGTCAATCTACCGTCACGCTGGAGTGCTGCACCTCCCAGGAATGTCTTATGGTGAGCCCGGAGATGGTGGAGGGACCCTAATGAACTCAGCGTGCATTCCTGTTAATCCATTTCATTACCGCTCGAAGGCGCAAAGGCAGCCGCACTGCCTTGGAAGTTGGAGCATGAACCGCGAGGCCGTCTGGTGAAAGCTGACCGCACTACAGGCAAAGACTTTGCGACAGCCTACGTTCCCGTCTGCAAAACGAAGGATGTTAATTTCTATTCGTAGCCGCAACACGACTGCTTGAGACCAGGCCCATTCCTTATCAGTGTCCTCCCTTTGTAACATGTCTGCTCAGCCTATGGCAATAATTCATTGTCTTCCAGTGTGTGATGTGACCCTTTCCGACGCCTCCACACAACCCGAGGTGCTTGATCGACTTGACCAATCAGAAATCAAGAAGTTTACTCACCTTAGTAACCTATCGTTGCTATGGAAGTCGCAAGTCCTTGTTCACTCTCACAGCAGATCATTTGCGGCAGGCACCAGAAGCAGGGCGCAGGATAAATGCTAGGAGAGTGATCCTTGTTGTAATGGCTCTACTTTCGGGTATTATTTCACATGGAAAATACCTCGTTCTATTGTTTAAACCTAAACAGTATCAGCAAATATGAAGATAATTATACTTTTCTATGCCAGAGAATGATAATAGACCTCTAATCTCCTACTACAGGTCTATGATGGTGTAAAGCACGTGGGCAAGAAAGAGGTCCACATATATGTCCGGCAATGACGTCACGAATCAGCAAATATATCAATAATCATACATTTTTTTCTCGGTGTAGTCAAATCTTAAAATGAACAATATTTAACCAAGGCAAATATTAAACACTGAATATACCGGAAGCTAAAGGATACCGAATTTGAGGAAATAACAATTTCATTGATTGTAGGTTCCGATTTGAAAGGAACTATATTTTCCCGACAATTCACATGTAGTGTATCGTCTATCTATGGTAACACCCCTAGCAACTAGACACAGTGAAGATGGCTTCACAACTGGCTTGTGTGTGTCCTGTCAATACAAGCAAATTAAGCGATTTTACCGTAAATTCAATGGACTTTCGCCATGAGAAACAATCACAATCCACGGAGGTAAGGTTTTATCTTAAAAAAAAACGTTATTTTGAATTCATTTTTTATCATGAATACTAAATTCTACACTAATTCAGTGAATGTAAATACCGAGTAGGCTAATCGGCAACACAAAGCCATGCAATGCTATCGGCTCTACCACTACTACCAGATCTAGATCTCTATATAAAAAAATATAAAGTATAAATGATAGGCCTATGCTATAAACTAGAATATTGCTACATTATAATATTATTACCAACATATCATCAACAGCGTCCAAATGACCATTATAGTGATACTTTCTTTTCTGTTGAGACTTAATATACAAATTTAATACAATACAACATTTATGATGATTCGATATATTGTTTTGTCTTCTCTTAGAACTGCTTGTTCGTTGTGAAATTAATAAAGTTGCGCGTTGTATTGTAGATACGGTTATTAATTGAACGGGGCCGTCCATAAATCATGTCACACCTTTTTAAGGGCATTTTTTATCTCACCTGTCACATTTTGTCACACGTTTCCAGCAACCCCCAAAATATTATGTCACACTTTCTGAAACCCTATGAGTATGAGTATGACAGAAGGGAAAAATCCCTACTGTTATCACATTGAATACCGGGTATCCTAGTTTAGATCTGGATACTTTATAACCTGCTTGAATCTTTGTGTTTCCACTATGGATTATATTAGCTACGAGAATGAAAAATTGAATTTCATACTTATAATTGGAAAGGAGAGGATCACAGAGATTTTTGAATTTTGAAAATTGGTCAAGTAGTTCAAGAATTATGGAGGAATATCTAGATCTAGTCAGATTAAGATTGAGTTTGAGGAACTCAAGTATATAGAAAACAGTAGACTGCATGGCACTATAATAATTAGCACAGATGAACAGATTTATTACAATAACTCTCTAGATAATCATGATCTATAGAGTTATTGTATTTGGTGTACAGGGGTATTTTCACATGGTGAAACCAATTTATTTTCATGTATGTTGATGATGCCATAGTTAATTTGGATATTAATAGTGAAATCTGTAAGAATACTGCATAAAGTTTGCAAAAAAAACCACTCAAATAATACTCCTCTCTAATCTAGATCATGTCATACAAAGCAAAGCAAATCAGCAAAAGCAAAGCAGACTTTCCTTGATCTGGACATTCTCCTATTTGGCTGCCTTTTTCTTATGCTTGACTCTTATGCTTGGAAAGTTGCCTCTAAAGTCTTGGAATTATGTGACACATGTTATGTCACACAACTCTGGACACCCCCCCCCCCCCGTGATATTTAGGCTGTGTCACACCTTTCCATCTGCCCCCCCCCCCCCCTCCACCCCCACCCCCTAAGTATGACATCATTTATGAACAGCCCTGAACCTGGGCCCTGTTTTTCAGTCACGACAATCGTTATGAACGACATGTTTTTGCTGTGAGTGTGCTATAGTCACGACATTTTAGAGGGTCAAACAATGATTGCTGCTCTACGACATGTAGGGCGGTGTGAAGTGTGCTATAGTCATGACACATGGAAGGTCACGTGGGTAAATTTGTCTCCCAAACTGTCTTAGACCTAAGACATCTATGGACATGTCGTACAGAATGCGCAACTTCACTTCCCGTAAGAATTAAGCGATGAAATTTTAATACGAGTAAGGTATATATTATAACCTATAATCGTACTAAATATGATGAGAATCGGCGGCATCGTTCCGAAGATATCGGCGTTTGAATTTCGTCATAGCAATCGTCTGCTCTGGTGGCCAGTGTAGGAGCATGCCTCCGCTAATTTATGCGGCGACCTTGACCCTCTGCAGCTGTCACGTGACAAACACAGCTAGTTCTCAGGTCCAGGGTATCACAGATATCGGAATCAGAATTTCACTCACTTTCCGTGGGAATTAAGTCATGAAACTCTAACATGAGTAAGGGATACCCGTAACCTATAATCGTACCGAATATGAAGAAGATCGGACTGTCCCAATTGCCGATATAACCAAAACGGTTCCCTGGTTCCTTGATAGAACCTAAGACGATTCTATATTTGTTGTAACAAACGACAATTTTCGGGGCGATCTCCCGTGGCGCACAACGATCGTGTCTATAGAACACCCGCCATCTTTTGTCTTCCAAAATGTCGTACATTCGCTGTACGATTTTAGGGTATCGGTAATAACGATTGTCGTGACTAAAAAACAGGGCCCAGGCTAGGTCAACACATGTAGTGTATTAATTCTTTGCCTTTGAGCCTGTTTCACCGAAATAAGGTTGTAAAAACTATTTTCTTCGACTCAGGTCATAGACCGATGTGTGCCCTTGGTGGATTTTGTGTTGGGAAGAGTCGATGACCTTCTGGACACATTGGCTGTGCACAACGACTCCACAGTCCAAAACTGCCATGAAAACGACGTGGTATGTTACTGTTCGCTACTAACCAATGCAGGCGCACTTATTCTAAGTTTACGGATAATTATGTTGTGTTTCACGCTTTAACATTAACCATTTTCATATCTAACAATCACGAACAACAGTATTCCTCAAAGTATTCACAATTGATTTTATATATGTATATGTATTTTTCTTTATTTTGTTGCCGCTATTTCTGTTGTTTACTTCTAATCCATAACACTAATAGCCTTTTGTAATACAATCATTTTAAATGAGTTTGGTTTGGTTTTCGTTCGGATTGTTTGCTTTCTGTTTCGTTTTACTAACGGGTTTGGTTCATTCCCCCTTCACGTCTGTAGAGCACACGTGCTTCCTCACAGACAGAGGGTGAAACGTAAGTTTATTTAACGTGTTTCAACTAGTTACTTTGAAAGCGCACTACCTACACCTTTTCTTCTATAATAATTGACGGAATGGATAGGGATGGAATTCAAAAATAAAACCCAATTATGCATGTAGGAAACTGAATCAGGCTGATGTTCCTGCATAAATAGATTATTTAATTGGCTACACAAGTTTAGAATTAGATCATGATCTCTTTGTTTTGAGCTTGGCTTACCGAATATAACATACAAGTAAATGGTAAATCTTGAAAGATGAACATCAAAAGTTTAACTGTATTGTTATAATCAATACACTATTCTTGCTAAAAAAAAAGAGAGAAGAAGAAATATATATATTCTTGGAACTGTTAGAGCTTTTCCATGCGAAGTAAAAAAAAGTGACCACAATTATCGCATCTATGTTTTATAGATCCCCAGGTGTCAACCTTTCAAAGGCAGTCACCTGTTCTATTGGCGTCCAAACGTCAGAGGACCTAATTTCTGACGCAGTGTCTGACATGAAAAGTGAGTAAATCCGTTTCAAGTGAAATTCACAATGCAAGTATATCACCCACATGTTATGTCCATTATCTTCTCATCATTGGGAAGAGAAGTTTACTTTTAACTTCACTATAATACATTACGGTACCAGTTTCTGCCTGTAAAATCAAGAAATCTGAGAACTTAATAAATATGTCATCTGGGTCATATCATGGACAGTCAGTGCATGTGAATAGAGCATACACTGTCTATAGTCATATGCATCCCTGCTGTTGAGTTAGATAGCATGCATTACTGTAACAGATAACTACCATTCTTTTGATCAGCGAATTGAACACGAAGGTTTGTAAATTTCTCAATCATTTGATAAATAAGCTTATATACTATCAGAAAAAAGATATAATTTACACCCTTTTTTGCAGGTAAGCTTTTCAAATCGCACTGCGAACTGGAAGTGCTGAAAGAACACTTCAAAGGAGTTGAAGAGCGTTTCAGAGAGTAAGTTATCATGAATGATACATTCAATGTGTGATGATCAATACATAATATCTCAATATATATGAATACAGAGATGTCAGTCATCCTCCTTTCTAAGGAAATCCTTGTTTTCATTTTAGGTTCATTGATTTTTTTGCAGAGTATAGAATAAATAAGGCCTCATTCACACCAATGCACCAAAATATCAATTTCCATTATCTCCCAAATAGCCAAAAAAGAAAAAAACCCCAAAACAATACAGTTCATACGGAGTGAAAGGCGGTTCATTGTCATATTTATTCTCTTCCGTGCACATGATATATATCTTCGATTTCTGTTCACAGCGAGATTGGCCAACATTTCTCGGCCGCTCAGAAAGCTCAGAGGGACTTGGAAAAATCCCAACAGGAGATGGCTGATCTCCGTAAGAGGTAAAGACTACATGTCTATCTTGGCGTGTAAATTATTGGGGGAGACCTGCAGCTATGTTTTCTGTACCTTATACGTATCTTTATCTTTGGGAGAAATATGGGAGCTTCTAAGTTTAAAATAGCTAAAAATATAATTACAAAATGTAAACCGGCAGGAAGGAAATATTTATGGCGGATGATGTGTTTCTGATTTAGACAGAACTAATAATGATATCTCTAGCTATAACACTCTTTCCTAATGGTAGCCATATTTGAATTCTGAAACCTACTGTTTACCATAGAAACTTTGATATCAATGTTCACTAAAATTCCGCTTCTTGAGATGTCTCATCATATATGGTACTGTTTTTTTTTCAGACTTGCTTCTCTTGAGAAGGAGAGCGCCCTTGAGAGCGGGGACCACGCGCCTGCTGTTGACGAGTACAAACCCGAGTCAACTCAGGGTTACCGGCCAGTTGTCAGACCAAAGTTCAATAAGATCCGCGAGCATTACTTTGAAGGCGAGACTCTGCCCCCGGCCTGGGCGAGAAGGAAGCCTCCCAGTGAGCCGTGCTCCCTGAGGGATCAGCCTGGAGTCCCGCTGCACCAGCAGGTTAACCGCGCTCCCACTCACTTCTTACCACCACCACCACCGCCTCCCAGTCTACGCTATTACAGACCGGATCACACACACATGGTCCCCCCACATCGTCGATATGAGCACTACGGTGATGGACTACCCCTACCACCCAGTCCCCCGTTCTGCAGACCGCTAGCAGGTTCCATTCCACCGCCAGTTCACAGCATGAACCCACAGAGGGGCAGACCAAATGTCCCACATGACATGGTGTCATTTAATAAGTGTGAACTACTACCACTGAATTATGAAGTGAAGCAGGTTACTGCTGAAGCACCACCACCTCATGAGGAAATAGCACCTCGCAGAACACAGGCCCGTCTTGATGTCTCACAGAGGTCTTGCTCTGATAAACTGTCCAGTCAAAGTGCTCCTCGCCCAGGTGACTTTGTGGTGCGCCCAATGAGTCCATGTCAACAGGAGATAAGGTCAACAAAAGTCAGATTCGGCGTGACGGAAATACTTTACATATGATTGCGGATCAACTAGAAGCAAAATTGGAGAGAGATTCCACAAGAACTTGTATATAGTATATTGCAAAACCGGAAAGTCTGTCATATTTCAAAATTATAAATAGTGTATTGCAAAACCGGAAAGTCTGTGATATTTCTTTTCAAACTGTAATCTGATCCGCAGATATATTTTTATGGATCAATGATAATAATCATGTTTTTACACATTCATGAACAACCACTGTGATGATTTTTTTCTAGACTTTCAAGTAAATTTTAATGGTATCATGAAGAAATTGTACAACAGTATTCAATTAATTATAACAGTAATAAAACAATTTCATTTAACTGTAGATAATTTAATGTGTCGCTCTACAGAAATAAAAAAATAAAAGAAAACCGTGTTCCTTTTTCAGCATCACAGAATACCTTTGAATGGATAGGTAAATGCAAAATAACATGTCCCGTAAAAACTAGTTATAAAATAGAATGTCTCTGTACCTTCTAAGATATCAACATAGCAAGATTTGGGTAATGTGAGAAAAATCCATTTGTAATATCCAAGAAATGCCGGCTTATTTACTATTTATTACCATACTGAGATTTGCATATATTGTAACAGAAAAAAACACACGAGAACCAGCGAAATAGAATGTACAAGCGTCAATGACGTTTATTACAATACAGTCTGGGGATCTGTTTCAATAGTTTAGGGAGTAAAAAGGAATAGCCACCACAATAGCGAGAGCAATCAACGGTAGTAACAGTGGGAGTTATAAAGTCTCGTTCATAAGTGGTATCGCTGTTGAGATCCCAGTGCCGTTCGCTATGCCAGCATAACAAACGAGACATTTAATAAATCTATATCTAATGAATAATTCAATAATTCCAAATTATTCCTCGTGTTTTCCCCCACATTTCATTTTTTATTTTACGTTTCTACGTGCATTTTTGGCTGAGTTCTCACATGTGAGACATGCAAGTGATAGTCTAGGGTCGAGCTGTACAGTAGGAAACTGACTGAGTAGTACAGTTACTGCAATTCCTGGTTCAAATAATATAATTGTTCTCACAAAGTGGTAGACCACCAGAGAATTATGAAAATCGATATATGGTCAATGCATACATAGGGTATTGATCAAAGCATGTTATTCTGTACTTAAATATGTCATAATATCGAATAAAATGTAATTTGAAATTGTTGTTTTGATCAGTACGAGAGGGTAGACCCTCTCGCAAGCAGTGGCTCAACAGTGGCAGCAACAGGAAGACCTCACTAACTATTGAAACGGGTACTACCACTGTTGGTGCCGCTTTGATTCAAAGTGCCCCTCACTGTTGCCATCCTCCCCTATTGCAACACGAGGTGCTGCTATTTGCTTAGTGAGAGCAATTGCGAGACTTTTTTCCCAACTATTGAAACAGCTCCCAGTTGAACAGTATATCTGTGTTTATCATGACTCTAATTACTCATCGATACTCAAGGATACTCAAGGCAGGGCTAGGCAGGGCCACGCTACTCGAGCTGAATCCCAGGGAGCTGTTTCAATAGTTGAAAAAACTCTCGTAGTTGCTCTTACTAACCAAGTAGCATCACTTTGTTTTGCAAAAGTAGAGCATGGCAACAGCGAGCGGCACCTCGGAGCAAAGCGGCACCAACAGCGGTAGTACCTGTTTCAACAGTAAATGAGCTCTCGCTGTTAGTGCCACATGGCTGCCACTGTTCACGAGCGGGTCAACCCTCTCACATTGATCATAACAACAATTTCAAACCACATTCTATCTGATATTATAGCATATCTAAGTATAGAAAAACATGCTCCAAATGATTCTATATGAATGTATTGACCATGTATGGATTTCTTTAATTCTCTAGTTATCCACTACTTTGTGAGAACTATTATAATATTCGAACAAGAACTAGTCACTGCACTACTCGGGCGGGAGACTCTGACTCTGTCTGGGAGCTTTGCCCCCTGGACCTCCCTCTCTGACTGGGGCTTTGCTACTGGACCCCTGGCAATATTCCCAGATAGTGTCAAGCATGTGACCCCCCACCCCCTTCCCTCAAACAAAATACAGGATACAGCTTCTATAATCAACAAATTGTGTTGCTGGGGGTTTTGCCCCCTGGAGCCCAAGCCAATCATCCAGGCTAGCCCAAGGTGTTGTCACGATCCAAAATCGGTATGTTAAACATACAGATTATATCCCTCGGCCTTATGGATCAAGCCGGCTGCGTGTCACGCCGCGTGAGGTAATCCCCCTTGGTTACGATCAATACGGGTTGCCCCCACGCGGCTGAGGCGCAGCATATAATCCTGATCTCGACAAACTCGAGTCAGTCCGGTCAGAGAGCGCATTGTAACACCATCTGCAATAAAGCTTGTAACGGGACGAAGCCTTGGAGTCACTCATTTAGTTTACTAGTCACACAGATAGTAACACTGGTGGAGAACTCCTAAGACTTCCGGTACAAACATCTCCCGCATGCGCGCAAAAATATTGCTAAAACACCATCATTTAGCACCCATGTCGGACACGCCAAACCTGCGACGGTCAGTCAGAAAAGAAAGACCAAGCACGTCTTCACAACAGCCGCCAGCCTCCAACGAAGACGATACCAAGCCGTCAGAGGCAACCAACACCTTCGCAGCAGAATCCCGGCAGCCTGAAACTACCACCACTGAGGTAATATATCCGAAACTGCCGACGCTCCACGGAGACGACACCGTGATTCTGCTGGACGAAACCCGGCCGGAAACCCCGACTGACCAACCAATACTCGGCTCTGACGCAGAAATGGCAGACACAGACAGCCTCCGTTCCGAAATGGCGGATCAAAAGAGACTAATCGAGAGACTGTCTACAGAAAACGCCAAGCTGATGGCAGACCTCCGAAACGCCAGGTTTGTGAGTCAGACCGTTCCAGCAACTTTGACCTCTAACATGAACATTCCGGCTCCACATATAGAGTCACCACACCCCCGGCCCGCACCCTATCATGGTGGACAAACGCACACCATGTACAAAGCACCAGAGCCGTTCCCTGGCCCAACCGCGTATAGGTCAGCGCAGTCATTTGTGCGTGACTTCAGATTCTATTCTGATCACGCATATGCACACGCCTCGCTGTCGGACCGGGCCTGCGCTATGTACGGCTATCTGCGTGGGAAGGCCGCGCATTGGTACTCTACCAACGTGATCGGGACCAGCTTAATCACCACCCCCGACGCCGTGTTTCACCAGTTCTGTGAATATTTCGCAGAAGACGACAGCGAGATAGCGCAGGAGGCGTACAGGGAGAGACGCCAACAGGATGACGAGCCAGTGGCCAAATATATCGACGACATGGCTCTCCTCCTCACCACCTCCACCCTGTGCGAAACCGCTAAGCTTGACGTGATAATAAACGGATTGTCACCCTCTCTTGCTGGCATTGTGCGTCTGCACAAACCTAAGACTCTGCGCCAACTCACGGAGACGGCGCGCATCCAGCAGGAAATCATGAGGTGCAAGACGGCTGACATCTCAGCAGATCTCAAACAGCTCACACTGAACTATGTCGGCAAACAGTCAAGCCAGCGGGACCGATCAGCCAGCAGAGACCGCTCGTACCAACGCGGTCAACAAAACCACCGAAGCCGTCACGACTCGAGGGGCAGGGATTCCTCCAGGCGCGGTACCCACCACGCAGTCGCGAACAGTCGCGCGACTGCGATCAACAGCGCTATCGCTCCTACAGGGAGTCCTCAAGAGACAGAAGGCCCCCCTCTAGAGATCGTCAACGCGACCAACGACCCGCCTCCCGTGACAGAGACGATCGTCAATCCAGACCGCGATCCCGCGACTACAGTCGGCGCGACTACAGTCGCAGCAGTAGCCGTGACAATCAGCGTGATCGCCGCCCGGCCACACCCGGCGTGAGCTGGCACGACGAAAAATAGGACCGCCGTGGTCACTCTAAAAGCCCTGAGAGTGTCTGAACGACGAACCTTCAATCCATCAACCGCCCCATGACAACGCAGAACATGACCAACAACAATGACGACAAGGACTCCAATAGCCTACATCACATAGCCAAAGACACTAAAAGTGCACACGAGCAACCGCCCGCCATCAACGCCGACGACTTCGGCACCAACCTCACAACATCAGACTCACCTTCAAAATCATACCCAACTCTCTCTCTAATAACGAGAGGAAAAGGTAAGTCTGAACGTTTATTGATACGCCTAATTAACGGTTGCATCAACATCGATTTTCCCCCAATAACTGTTCCAGCTCTAGTTGACACAGGAGCAACGGTCTCCTTCATTTCCAAAAAACTGCTTCACAGACTAAAACAAGCAGGTTACGTGAAAGCAACACAGAAAATACATGACAGAGTCATTCTAGCAGACAACAAAGTCTATCACATTCGGCAAGCAGCTTTAATCAGCTTCAAAATTCAAAACCACACATACACCTTCCATTTCAGGGTTCTACCTCAGCTAAGCAGACCGCTAATCCTGGGGATAGACTTTCTACACTCAGCTGAAGCAACCATCAATTACTGTAAAAACACTGCCCCCAAAGAACACCCTATCAGATCACTATCAACACTAACCCTCCCTCCTCTCTCGGAAACGATTTGCTCAGCCAAAATCAACGCAGCTCAAAGCTTGAGCCACACTGTCGGCACAACTGAGAGCTACGTGCTGAACCCCAGGGCGCTAACTAAACATGCGTTAGTTGCGCCCGGACCATGCAATCGTGTCCCTGTGATTCTGTTTAATCCCTCCAACAAACACGTCACGCTACCTAGAGGCTCAATGCTGGGTCTCTACTCTATAGCGGACCCTGACGACTTTCAGTCTACTGCACACCGCCCAGTCTCTGAATCAGAGCCCCCAATCAATCTCCCAACACAACCAGACACACCAACAAATTAAAATACACTCTGTCAAGTTCGCTTACCGACTCACAAAGGAAAGAGATAGCTTCAGTCCTCGAACAAAATAAGGACGCGTTTGTCTCAACAGACAGCGTGATCAGTTTAAAGACAGACTCAACAGCGACCATCGAGCTGAAGGAACATGCAAAAGCAGTATCTAAACCTCAATACCGCACCACCCCGCAAAAACAAAAGTTCTTAGACGAACTCCTTAGACGCCAAGCAGAACAGGGCATCATAGAGGAAGTTCACGACCCATCCGAATGGAATTCTCCCGTCTTTTTGGTGCAAAAACCTAATTCGCAAGATAAAAAAGGCGCAGAGAAATACCGCATAGTGGTCGACCTGAGAGAACTCAATTCTCAAATTACCACCCACTCCTATTCTTTCCCACGCGCAGATGATATTACGGAAACAGTCGGAAACTCTCAATCAAAATTTTTCTCCAAATTAGACATTTACAGTGCTTACCATCAAATACCACTAGACGCCTCATCTAGGCACCTCACCACGTTCTCCAGTTTTGGTAAACGTTGGAGATTCAAAGTTCTACCGATGGGACTGTCTATCTCGGCAAAATTCTTTCAAAATTGTGTAGACCAGCTGTTGCGCACCGTAAAATTCCGCTGCGCCGTAGCTTACGTTGACGACATAGCAGTCTACTCGTCAACTTGGTCACAACACCTCAAAGACCTGGATGAAGTATTGAAACTCTTCATCAAAGGAAACGTCAAACTTAGAAGCGAAAAATGCGAATTTGGAGCTTCTGAGATAGACTTTCTCGGATACAGAATATCTAGGGAGGGCCTGTCACCCTCACCAGAGAAGGTAGCCCCAATAGCCACCTACCCAGCACCAAAAACTGTATCCCCGGTTAGAGCATTTAATGGCCTCGCTAACTTTTATAAACGTTTCATCAAAAACTTCTCTATCATCATGCGCCCCCTATACGACCTAACCAAATCCTCGGTCAAATTCAAATGGACCGCTACACATCAGCTCGCGTTCGATACCATCAGAAAAGCAATTTGTGAAGAAGCAACGCTAAAATTCCCAAATTACGATAAACCCTTCACCATCTTCACAGACGCAAGCCTGACCGGCTGCGGTTGTGTGCTGACACAAGAAGACGAAGCAGGATTTTATCGTCCGATAGAATTCGCCGGTCGAGCATTCACGGCGACGGAAACCAGGTACCATACAACGGACAGAGAATGCCTCGGCATCATTTACGCCGTCAAAAAGTTCAAACACTACCTGGAAGATGCGAACTTCACGCTTTTCACAGATCACGCAGCACTTATAACTCTATTCTCCCGTAAGGAAGCGACTCTGAACATGCGTAGAGCGCGATGGCTTGACACAGTCATGTCATTTAACATGACGGTCAAATTCATCGCTGGTAAAGCAAACATACCCGCAGACGTCGTCAGTCGCATACCTTACCCCCCCCTCCAATTCAGAACCTTCCCCGTCCATTCCCATAAACAAGGTGATATTACCAGAAAAACGTGTATGTTTCTCCAGCACAAGTATCACCCGCACCTTCAACCATGATCAGCCAACAAGCCATGACCCAATCCTCCTCACAAAACCAATTCCAATTCTAAAGAATGCTCCGCAAACTAAGGGTCATTACACTAGAATTCCGAAACCCAAACCCAGCAAGGAAGACAACTTCCACGTGTTAGCTGTTGCCACCAGGCAAGGCGCGCGCAACGCACCGCCCCCCGCCCCAGCCCCCGCCCCAGCCCCCACTCCAGCCGCGGCACGTGTGAAAGCACCCCGCCTCCGCACCCCCATAGCCCGCGCTAGAGCATCAAAGAGACGAAAACAGATCTACCCTCAGTTCACACCTCTAGCCAACAAGGCACTAACACGTCTCCTCTCTCTCTTCCCCACCGAACCTAGTCACGCCCAGATCAAAGACGCGCAATCTAGAGACACTTTCTGTCGCGCAGTCTACGATTATATAACCAAACACACTCTTCCCGCAAATCAAACTCTAAGCAGGCACATCCTTCTGACGCACGACCAGTTCATCGTTTTCCAAGGTATACTGTTTAGAGCCACTAACTTTAAAAGCAATTCCACACCACCTAGCGTTCAGATAGTAGTCCCTCAAACCTACACCCAAGACGTTATCAAATCCGTTCACGATAGCCCACTCGGTGGACATTTGGGACTACCACGCACCTTTCCCTCAATCTCTCGTTCCTTTTACTGGCCAACTTCATTTTCAGACACAAGAGACTACATAGCCACATGCCATAATTGCCTAACATCAAAACGTATTCCAAAGAAATTCACACCCCCTCTTACACTCAGAGACCCCACAACAACCACATTTACACGCATCTCGATGGACACCATCGGCCCTCTACACACATCCACATCAGGTTCAAAATACATACAGGTAGTCGTTTGCTATGCATCCCGCTACGTTATAGCATGGGACACGAACAGCATCAATGCAGCACAAACGACCCAGGAACTTTTCAACAAAGTATTTTGCATACACGGCATACCATCCCACATCTACACTGACAACGGTTCAACCTTCACTTCTAACACCTTCAAAACATTTTGTAATGCACTCGGAATTCATCAAAAACACAGCAGCACATACCACTCACGTACCCAAGGCCTAGTGGAACGCTACAACGCTTCCATACAAGCATGCCTAAGAACGTTTGTGGATTCCTCACAAAACGACTGGCCCTCATTTTTGCAAGCCATTGTTTTCAGTTTAAATAATACTTCTTCAGCTTCTTTAGGTTACAGCCCTAACATGGTAGTCTTCGGAAAAACAGCACCACTTCCAGTTGAAAATCTAAAACATACTCTCATGAAAACCAGCTTTCCAAACGTTAGATCACTTATGCTATCAATAAACCAAAAGAGGCAAAAAGCACTACAGGAAAGCATGGTCACTTTAGCAAAATCACACGCCAAAATGAAAGCCAGGTTCGACAAATCGGCATCTTTGCACAACTTCAAAGAAGGCGACATCGCCTATCTCCAAATTCCTACTCTTTTAGTAAAAAGAACCTCCAAGAAATTACAGAAAACATTCACTGGCCCATACCTCATTACCAAATTCACCACACGAAACACATGCCACCTGAGAAGATTATCAGATGGCAGAACTACCACCAAACCCATTCACATAGAAAGATTAAAAGTCCCCCACCCCCGCGATAAACGCTTTCTGCAACGCCTGAAAACCGGCAGACCCCCTCCCCCCATCCAATAGCTACAGAATTTGCGAGCGTGCTGAGCCCAGAAACATCGCTGGCTTAGGCCTCGGCCTTAAGCCATAGCGCCCCCGCATGACTCACCCTGACAACCGTAATCAACAGAACTCAACATAGGACACCAACATAACACTTTACGCAACACAGCACACACCGCACCACTCACCAATCAACATCTTACGTAACGAGGCACGCAACACGCCTCCCCGCATTCACACGAGATTGTGACCAGTCCACATCGCATGGTTACCATTACGTGTTTGCGCCAAACAATGGCGTCGAACAGCTTGACATTGCGTAAGGTGACGGATGAACACCACTCAACCTCGGGATTTAGGCAAACCCTCATAATGAGGTGCGCACACGTTGCGTAACGGATCAATGTGTAGGCGATATCGTGACCAGCTGCCCTAATCAACCAGGATTCACTGCCATTGGCGTCCATAGTTACGGGATCCTGTCAGAACCCGCAGGTCATTACGTCGGAACCCCCCTCTGTGAGCATGCGTCATCAAGGCGCGCACTGCCACAGAAACTCGCAGAGTGAACGGGCTTACTCAGTCAGGTGCTTAGCTCCCACTCTGATTCCCGTTCCACGAAAGCCAGTACTCCGACTAGACCGCATTGTCTAAAGACTATCAGCACCGACGACATGGCATTTCTGGCCTTAGCGGCGATTATAAGGTTGGTCACAAGCCCATTCCATAGCTTTGATTCTGCCCGACGAGGCATGTCTCAGTTTAACACTGTAGACACCAGTCTTTGCTTCATCACTTAGCCTTACAATATATTTCTAAGCAGCGTAATGATTTCCTAACGACTAACGACTTCAATCACATCTCAGTTACATCATACCCACACCAAAAGCATTCCCCTCTTTTCAGTGTACTACACTTCTCATCAGCACTGGACTCGGTTGTGTCAAGACCAAACTTCGGAATAACATTCCATAAATTGCCAAAAACATTATTAACAGGCCACAGGCAAGCCTCCCTGGTCCTTACCATTGATATATCCCATCTCAACTCACCCTCACCACACCTTCTTATATCACCCATTCTTAACACAAACCTTTCCACTGATCCCATCCTATCCACTAATGCTAAGAATATTGATAATGCCTCTTCCACCCTCTTCCACACAATCCTCACCCTGCACAAAGAGATTGACAGCTACCGTGAAACAAACCACTCACGCACTCGCCGCACGCTGATCCAGCCTTTAGGCGACATTTTATCAGACTTTATCGGCACAGCCCGGCAGCCTGACGTGGACCGCGCAAACGAGCATCTACAATCAGTAGAGCTCTATCTATCATCTGGCGTGAGGAATGAGAGACAACGCGACCGCGTGCTCCTCAAGCTGTCGCATCTCACTGCGCAGCTCGTCAAAGAGGCCTCACACCAGACCGCAGTCAATCTCCTCCTTCTGAAAAACCTCTCCTCCGCAATCGCATCTTTTGATGACGATTTTCACATTCTTCTTTCTAACCTCCACCTCAGCACTCACGCAACAAAAGAAGCGACTTCCCTCTTCACTACAGCGCACACACAACTCACTCTACTCTCCAGACTACTTACCACACTAAAACAACTCGCGATTGACCTTTCGGAATTACAGTCATCGCAACTTCCCCGATCTTTAGTTTCTCCCACACTACTAGCAGAATCGCTCAATCAGCTAGCTTTAGACCTCCTCAACAAAAATTCGGATTTTTCCATTCTCACCTTACCACAATCCTTTTACTACTCCCAACCCATCGAATCCTTTAGCCTAATAGAAGACCTCATCACTATAGAATTCGAAGTCCCAATCGTATCAAGACCCTGCAGTTACTCCATTTATAAATTAGTTTCTCACCCTATACCTTTCGACACTGTTCATCAAAACCGCTCCGGCTTCACACATCTCAACAACATTCCTCCCTACCTTGCAATGAACTCCGCAGACATGACATTTGTGGAGTTAAGCGATTTAGACTTATCTATGTGCACATCCCGCACAATCTACAACTGTCCACTCCCCCTTCCCATATCTCACATTTCAAAACCTACCTGCACACTAGCGCTCTTCCTCAATAACCTGCGCCGCGTCTCAAGCCTTTGCACTTTGCTTGACACACCGCCACCCTCTATCCACCCTTTATCTCCTGATACCTTCCTTGTTACAACACCACAGACACATGCCGCCCTTACTTGTAACAACTCTAACACCCTAGTGCGAACATCCGTACGCAGCCCCTCTTACGCAATCGTAAAGGTACCCTGCGGATGCACTCTATCCATTAACAATCGATTACTTGTTTCACCCTCCTCCTCTTGTGAATCCAAACCCACCACCCAAATCTTCTTACACACCCTTAATTTACCCGTAATTTCTTCCTTCCGACCGCCACCGCCGTCCTTCAAAGGCGACTCACTTCTCACCTTTCCTCCGAACGTTCATTTACCTCTAATTAACAAAGCACAATCAGACGCAACATCTCGCTCTGATTCACTGTATAAAAGCCTTTCAGACCTTAAGACACTCACTCAAGCCCTCACCTCCGCAGACAACTCTAGCTACACACTGCACTCCATCTCAGAACTCCTACGTCCAGCCACTTCACACCCGCTTTTCGCAGCTTCTTATACCATCTTAAGCGCGATAGCCCTTCTCCTCTCTATATACACATTGTGTAAACTCTCCGCACTTTCTCCTCTACTAACAATGCCCACCCTATCCTCCGCCGCTCTGGATCTTGACGCCTGGATGGACAGAATGTCCAAACTCGACGAAAAAGAGGAACAGGTCGAATCCAACACCGCCCGGCCACCATATGCCAGCCCAACCACCAGAGCCCCGCCCACCTACCTTAACTCTTATGTCTCCTCCCCCCTCATCCGTATCGTTCTTATAGTCATTCTCGGAATGATACTTTCCCGACTCCTACCCGCCTTGTGGCGCCGCTTGAAATCATTCAAAACGCACCACAAGCAGTCCCCCACTGTCCAACTTAAGCTATTTTTCCGCTCTCGATGCTGCACCCTACCCCTCCTACCCATACCAATGGAGACAAACATCTTTACTCTGACCAACGCTCCCTCCATACGCTCCACAACACTCTCCCCTTGCCTATGGAGAACGCTCTCTGTCCAGTGGTCTGGCCCCATCACCATCACGGTCCAAGGTCAGTCCCATGAGATCCACCTACCTTCAGACATTCCGGTCCCATTGTCAGCTCGATGGACTGTGTTCCGCGCTACAAGAGGACTCGTCGTCGCAGCTGTCACAGTCACAGACGTGCAAGGATCGGACACGAGCCAGATCCCCTGGGCCGACAAAAACCACCACCGTGTCGCCCTAGCTGGCCTAGCATCCTACATAATCGCACCAGGATGGACGAGGAGCTGAAGCAGCTCAATCCTTGAGCCAGGTAAAGTCAATACGCTCACATCACAACGAACATAGCATACACTCATAACGCACCACAACATCTACCCGTCCTCTGTTGATGCATATCGTTGTTACGTATCATGAACTGTCAGACTGCCGCTTATATAACCCCCCCAGCCCAGTCCAGATTAACTTGTCTCCCATTGTTTGTGTCATGACGCTGCCACAGGCACGCTGTCACACCCGCATGCGCTCAGTTTGGTCAAACCCGCATGCACTTTGTTCGCTCACACCCGATTATTCTCACCCCTGCAGTGACACGTCGGAGCCGAGTGAAACCAACTGACACCGAGCGTCAACACCTACGCTCACACGCGACAACAACACCTTCGCGGCTACCAGCTCCCAGCTGGGAGAACCCGGTCTGTGCCGCTGGTGCGCCCACCGCAGACCGAGCCGTGGACCAGCATCGCCAAACTGTGAACGACAACAACATTGTGACACTTATGACAACATGCCATGCCCAGAACTTTAACATCAAGCATGAGTACTTCATTGTCAGATGTCATTCAGACATGCTAATTAACTTACTTGTATATAACATATAATCTTTATGTTAAGCCTTAAGCAATTCCCGTTACTTGCTACTACACTTAACATCATTATCAGCAGAACCATCAGAGTGGTTCCTCAGTCGTCCTGGGGATGGTTACGTAACATTACGTAATACCACGCAATGTGCCGTAGTCTACCTCCACTATACCTTATTTTCCAAATTATCAAGACCGCATCAAGATTTAATGAATAATTGTATCACCTCTTTGCGCCAGCCAAGCATCTTACTCTCTCTACCAGAGCACACTAGTTTGTAATCCTATTTATTCGGTAACTACAAATTATGTCATCATAACTTACATTTTTTCAATAACTCATCGGAGTGAGTTTTCCGTTTCGCCCGGGGATAGTGTCACGATCCAAAATAGGTATGTTAAACATACAGATTATATCCCTCGGCCTTATGGATCAAGCCGGCTGCGTGTCACGCCGCGTGAGGTAATCCCCCTTGGTTACGATCAATACGGGTTGCCCCCACGCGGCTGAGGCGCAGCATATAATCCTGATCTCGACATACTCGAGTCAGTCCGGTCAGAGAGCGCATTGTAACACCATCTGCAATAAAGCTTGTAACGGGACGAAGCCTTGGAGTCACTCATTTAGTTTACTAGTCACACAGATAGTAACAGTGTGTCCCCACTGGTCTGGTAACTATGGTGATCCCTTACCCGAAATTGTGTTGCTGGAGGGGATCGAAAGCAGGCAGATTGCCTTTTCTCTGTCAGGATGAATAAACTGATAAATTTGGAAAAAAGCAAAACGTGCAATACTTTAAAAATAAAAGCTCATTTAATTTCTTCTAAAGTTTATCATCTATTGGGTGTGAAATAGAACTTATTAATGGTTTGAGATTACAGATTACTTAACTATTATTTCCCTATGAAGTTTGCGCATGCGATTGGCTTATTAGTTCGTATCATGCCACCAACTAGTGCAATGTTTCCCTATATTTTCACACTAGAAATCGATTCTAGATGAAGTAATACGGATGCGCAAAAACGACCATGTTGCATGCCTATCATCATGTTCAAATGTCTGAAACCGTCAATATCGCCCATGTGAAATGTGGTGCGATCTCCACGGTGCAATATAAAGCCCGGATTTTGCAACACTCAGGAATTTCCCTTGGCTCCATTTTGATATTTTATCTAATCAGAGACCCCATGATTATTTCAGAATTTAAAGAGATTAGGTTTCAAAATGTATTCCACAATCCCTTTTCTCCTTACCATCGGAGAGAAGAAGGCTTACAATTTCAACATTCCTCTTTACATCTTTACGTCTATGAGAAATGCAATATTCCAAGGCTAGTTATGAAGAACAAATTGGCATAAATAGTTACTCTAAACCACCTACACACATATCAAATTGATATACCATCATATCTGTGAACATGCTACAGTGATGATAGAATATTAATGTTTTTTTACAGCCTATCTTTAATTCCTGATGAAGTATACTGTATATCCCAGGAGACCGGTATCTGAATTCAATAATGTAACGAAGTGGAGCAGATCAACACTGAAGGAATGTGGTGGTATAGCCATTTATCACAGAATACCATATGGACCATCAAAATCGAATGATTTGTACCCTACGTCCGCTTCAAATCAATGGACACTGGTGAATTCACTGTATGTGGTGCTAATCATCACTACGCACATGACGTCCGAGATGTCACAGAGCTTCACTTTGTAGACAATGCATTGATGAAACGAGCCTGACAGCTGGAAGACGCGTTGTCTATCCTCAGTTGGACAAACTACAAAAATGGGACGCAGCGTTATATCTGGCATTATCGTAACCCTGCTCCTACTCATCCAGGTAAGATAACCTTTCATTGTTTAAATTTTCTATTTATTGATTTCCCTCTAAATTCAAGTCCGTCCATATGTAGTAGAATTAGAGTTAATTGGCCGGTAATGTACCTGTTTTCATGATGATGTGTCAATTCTATATTGCCAAGATTCTCAACATACGTTTGGTAAATGTCAGCTTTCTTTATCGGTCAATACTTGAGTAGTATCAGGTAGCAGATGAATACCTAAACACTAACGTGTCATTAAGGATAGTAAGAGAATGACGTGTCCCCAACTAGTTCTGAGGTCTCAGTATGGAGCAGTGCCATCTGAATGAAAGAGTAAAGGAACTGTGCCACATTCTTGCAGCAGCATCTGTAGGGTGAAATGCTAGATATTGGTGGACATATGAACGAATATTAGTTCTAAAATACCGTTTGCCATTCCGGAATGGACTTCAGTACAACCAAGGTTGCATTTTTAACGCTACGATTCTTAACAGAAATGCTAAAGCATTTTATCTAATAGAAAACCCATCAGCTTCATTAATATGCTTGGGCCTAACAACTGCTCTTAGTGCAAATCGAGGAAACATGAAAATTGGCATTACTAAGTGTACTTTAATTGTCTATCTTCGGGAAAATAAGGTTCTATGTAATTCATGATCACAGATGGAGGGATACATTGATGGAAACACAGAGGTCTGTCCCTTGATACCTACTGTTGTTTCTTCTACTGGGCCTGGTGTCGCTAAAACACACCCAAATCCCGAAACCACCAAAACATGGTTAAACTTATCATAGATTATTTGCAAAACAATACATTGTCTAGGCATAGCAATTCTCATTATATTTTGAAAAAAAGAGAAGATATATATGAAGGCTCAGTCATTGATGTAACCCAATTATGTACCCATATATATTCATGTAGGTGTTGTTCACATGATGTTGCGCCTTACAACTGTGTCGATTTGGAAATGTAGGCAGATATCAAAAGCATTGAAGGATATTGATTAAATCCAGAGTTGATGACATTGTTGGCATCTGTCGGTGATTAGGAGAAGATCCGTATGGTCTATATTTTACAATTTTTGATATTCTATTCTATCATGTGAGTATTCAGTATTCTAAGGTATTTTTACGTCCTATCTTTAGAAACAGTCTTACAGAAGGTAATGACCAATAACTACAATTGTGCCATAGAACACGCATATCGTGGTTACTATGCATTTGGTATATGGTGCTATTGTAGGGCATATTAGATGAGAATGGTTCACATCAAAGAAGTTGAGCATAAATCATACGTGGAACTAAGCCAGGACAAACTCTGTAAATTTATCTAACCCATCCCCCAGCCACCAACATTAAATACTAATCTCCTGCATTTTGTATTACACAGGATAGATGCACAGCTAAAATGTGTTTTCGTGTTGCCTTCATATGTATTCCAATAGCTAAATGGATCTGTTGAGGCCCTCCCCCTCTGTCCCTAGCTCAATGCCTTTTTTGTACATGTCTGTCTCTGGTGGTCTTCTCTTGTCTTTAGATGGAGTGTATGCCACTGCTCAGCTTCAAAGTGGTATATCTCAATCTGCATAGTCATCTCCCTGATTTAGTACGCTTTCTATTTACAGGTAACTACTCAGCATCCTATTTCGGTGATTCAAGATGTTAGTGGGTATCTGGAAAGCAGGGACGCAAAGAACCAGACAGCAAGAGGGGCAATTGATAGTACATTTCACAGTGATCAAAATGAACATCAAATAAACCATGCAGGTGACATAAATCAAATAGTGGTGCGTAATGTTTATAAGCAAGATGAACAGAAACTTCTCAAATGGAAAAAATGGAGCAGTGCATCTAAACGCCCCTCAGGGAGAGTTCACAAAAAGAATTCAAGCAATAAAAAACGTAAAAGACGAAAGAAAAAGAGGAAAGATGTCTCAATCTCCTCTAAGATTTCCACATCAAAGGAGATCTCTAGCAATAAAGAATCTAAAAGTTCTTCTCAAAGTTCCTCAAAGAGTTCCTCAGGTTCTTCAGGAAGCATTTCTAGGGAGAACTCAACCAGTAAAGAATCGAAAAGTTCCTCTCAGAGTTCTTCTGGTTCTTCAGGAAGCAAATCCAAAGAGAATACTAGCAGTAAAAGTTCCTCTAAAAGTTCCTCGGGTTCTTCAGAAAGCAAATCTAAAGAGAACTCCAGCAGTAAAGAATCTAAAAGTTCCTCTCAGAGTTCTTCTGGTTCTTCAGGAAGCAAATCCAAAGATAATTCAAGCAGTAAAAGTTCCTCTAAAAGTTCCTCGGGTTCTTCAGAAAGCAAATCTAAAGAGAACTCCAGCAGTAAAGAATCTAAAAGTTCCTCTCAGAGTTCTTCTGGTTCTTCAGGAAGCAAATCCAAAGAGAAAACTAGCAGTAAAAGTTCATCTAAAAGTTCCTCAGGTTCTTCAGAAAGCAAATCTAAAGAGAACTCCAGCAGTAAAGAATCTAAAAGTTCCTCTCAGAGTTCCTTGGGTTCTTCAGGAAGCAAATCCAAAGATAATTCAAGCAGTAAAAGTTCATCTAAAAGTTCCTCGGGTTCTTCAGAAAGCAAATCTAAAGAGAGCACTAGCAGTAAAGAATCTAAAAGTTCCTCAGGCTCGTCAGGAGGTTCCTTGGGCTCCTCAGGCAGTTCATCAGATTCCTCAAGTGAAGAATCTACCACGGGGCCTCCAACTACTACGGCACCCCCTACTTTATCAACAACGGAATCCACTACTTCAACAACCAGTCGATCCACAAGGGTATCAAGCACTAAATCTTCTGAAGCAACCAGCACTTCTAGAATGAAATCTACTGCAACGTCTACCACAATGCCTACATCTACTACAACATCCTCTACCTTATCAACAACAGAGCCCACTAAGTCAACAACCGAAGAATCTACTACAGCATCAACCTCCAAAGCAACAAAAACTTCTACTATGAAATCTACAGTAACTTCTACCACAATGCCTACAACTACTTCAGGAACCTCTACTTTATCCACAACCACTACAGGACCCTCCACTTCCTCAACAACAGAACCAACGATATCAATAACCAGTCAATCAACAACAGTATCAAGTCCTAAATCTTCCAAATTAACACGATCTTCTACAATGGTATATACTGCAACCTCTACCACAATGCCTACATCTACTACAACATTCTCTACCTCATCACGAACAGAGCCCAGTATGTCAACAACCAGTCAATCCACAACAGTATCAAGCACTAAGTCTTCTGAAGCAACAAAAACTTCTACAATAAGATCTACTGCAACCACTACTAGATGGCCTAAAACTACTACAGGACCTTCTACTTTATCAACAACAGAGCCCACTATGTCAACAACCGAAGAATCCACTACAGCATCAAGTCCTATAACTTCCAAAGCAACAAAAACTTCTACTATGAAATCTACAGTAACTTCTACCACAATACCTACAACTACTTCAGGAACCTCTACTTTATCCACAACCACTACAGGACCCTCCACTTCCTCAACAACAGAACCAACGATATCAATAACCAGTCAATCCACAACAGTATCAAGCACTAAGTCTTCTGAAGCAACAAAAACTTCTACAATAAGATCTACTGCAACCACTACTAGATGGCCTAAAACTACTACAGGACCTTCTACTTTATCAACAACAGAGCCCACTATGTCAACAACCGAAGAATCCACTACAGCATCAAGTCCTATAACTTCCAAAGCAACAAAAACTTCTACTATGAAATCTACAGTAACTTCTACCACAATACCTACAACTACTTCAGGAACCTCTACTTTATCCACAACCACTACAGGATCCTCCACTTCCTCAACAACAGAACCAACGATATCAATAACCAGTCAATCAACAACAGTATCAAGTCCTAAATCTTCCAAATTGACACGATCTTCTACAATGGTATCTACTGCAACCTCTACCACAATGCCTACATCTACTACAACATTCTCTACCTCATCACGAACAGAGCCCAGTATGTCAACAACCAGTCAATCCACAACAGTATCAAGCACTAAGTCTTCTGAAGCAACAAAAACTTCTACAATAAGATCTACTGCAACCACTACTAGATGGCCTAAAACTACTACAGGACCTTCTACTTTATCAACAACAGAGCCCACTATGTCAACAACCGAAGAATCCACTACAGCATCAAGTCCTATAACTTCCAAAGCAACAAAAACTTCTACTATGAAATCTACAGTAACTTCTACCACAATACCTACAACTACTTCAGGAACCTCTACTTTATCCACAACCACTACAGGACCCTCCACTTCCTCAACAACAGAACCAACGATATCAATAACCAGTCAATCCACAACAGTATCAAGCACTAAGTCTTCTGAAGCAACAAAAACTTCTACAATAAGATCTACTGCAACCACTACTAGATGGCCTAAAACTACTACAGGACCTTCTACTTTATCAACAACAGAGCCCACTATGTCAACAACCGAAGAATCCACTACAGCATCAAGTCCTATAACTTCCAAAGCAACAAAAACTTCTACTATGAAATCTACAGTAACTTCTACCACAATACCTACAACTACTTCAGGAACCTCTACTTTATCCACAACCACTACAGGATCCTCCACTTCCTCAACAACAGAACCAACGATATCAATAACCAGTCAATCAACAACAGTATCAAGTCCTAAATCTTCCAAATTGACACGATCTTCTACAATGGTATCTACTGCAACCTCTACCACAATGCCTACATCTACTACAACATTCTCTACCTCATCACGAACAGAGCCCAGTATGTCAACAACCAGTCAATCCACAACAGTATCAAGCACTAAGTCTTCTGAAGCAACAAAAACTTCTACAATAAGATCTACTGCAACCACTACTAGATGGCCTAAAACTACTACAGGACCTTCTACTTTATCAACAACAGAGCCCACTATGTCAACAACCGAAGAATCCACTACAGCATCAAGTCCTATAACTTCCAAAGCAACAAAAACTTCTACTATGAAATCTACAGTAACTTCTACCACAATACCTACAACTACTTCAGGAACCTCTACTTTATCCACAACCACTACAGGATCCTCCACTTCCTCAACAACAGAACCAACGATGTCAACAACCAGTCAATCCACAACAGTATCAAGCACTAAGTCTTCTGAAGCAACAAAAACTTCTACAATAAGATCTACTGCAGCCACTACTAGATGGCCTAAAACTACTACAGGACCTTCTACTCTACCAACAACAGAGCCCACTATGTCAGCAACCAGCCAATCCACTACAGTATCAAGCCCTAAATCTTCCAAAACAACAAAAACTTCTACAATTAAATCTACTGCAACTTCTACCACAATGCCTACAACTACTTCAACAACCTCTACTTTATCAACAAGCACTACAGGACTCTCTACATCATCAACAACAGAACCAACGATATCGACAACCAGTCAATCAACCACAGTATCAAGTCCAAAATCTTCCAGGTTGACAAAAACTTCTACAATAAAATCTACTGCAACCTCTACCACAATGCCTACATCTACTACAACATCCTCTACCTTATCAACAACAGAGCCCACTATGTCAACAACCAGAGAATCCACAACAGCATCAAGTCCCATAACTTCCAAAGCAACACAAACTTCTACAATTAAATCTACTGCAACTTCTACTGCAACAGCTACAACTACCTCAACAACTTCTACTTTATCAAGAACCAATACAGTACCCTGTACCTCATCAATAACAGAACCCACCATATTAACACCCAGTCAATCAACCACAATATCAGATCCTGAATCTTCCAAATCGACAAGAACTTCTACAATGAAATCTACTTCTACTTCTACCGCAATGCCTTCAACTACTACAACATCCTCTACATTATCTACCATAGAACCCAGTACTTCAGCAAAAACTACTACAATAAAATCTATTGCAACCACTACCAGAATGTCTAAAACTACTACAGGACATTCTACTTTATCAACAACAGAGCCCAGTATGTCAGCAACCAGCCAATCCACTAAAGTATCAAGCCCTAAATCTTCCAAAGCTACAAAAACTTCTACAATTAGATCTACTGCAACTTCTACCACAATGCCCACAACTACTTCAACAACCTCTACTTTATCAACAAGCACTACAGGACCCTCTACCTCATCAACAAAAGAACCATCAATATCAACAATCAGTCAATCAACCATAGTATCAAGCCCACAATCTTCCAGATTGACAAAAACTTCTACAATAAAATATACTGCAACCTCTACCACAATGCCTACATCTACTACAACATCCTCTACCTTATCAACAACAGAGCCCACTATGTCAACAACCAAAGAATCCACAACAGAATCAAGTCCCATAACTTCCAAAGCAACAAAAACTTCTACAATTAAATCTACTGCAACTTCTACTGCAACAGCTACAACTACTTCAGAGACCTCTACTTTACTAATAACCACTACAGGACCCTCCACTTCCTCAACAACAAAACCAATGATATCAACGACCAGTCAATACACCATAGTATCAAGCCCTAAATCATCCAAAGCAACAAAAACTTCGACTGTAAAATCTACTGCTACCACTACTAGAGGTCCTACAACTACTACAACAACAGCACCAACAACAACACGATCGGAAGTAACGTCTGCAACAGCTACTCCATCTGACAGAGAGTGTACAGATGATCAAACAACAACAACTGCACCAACAACAACGCTTACTGAAACAATAGATGTGACTACTACTCCACCTGACAGTGAGTGCAAAGAAGGTCAGACAACATCACCACCAACACCAGCCCTACCTGAAATAACATCTGTAATAGACAATGAGTGTACAGAAGATCAAACAATAACAAAACATACAACAATGTCGCCTGAAACAACATCTATAGCTACTACTCAATCAGATAATGAGTGTACAGAAGATGTATTTCCAATTGATTCAGCAAGTAGGTCGAGTAGCAATTCTGATAGTAGTTTCACTGAAAAATCAGAAGGCAATTCAAATGAGTCTTCCGATCGGAACTCGGAAAGTGAACCTAGTATCAGTTTATCAGTTGGATCAAACAGTTTATCCATTTCTATTTCATTCAGTAAATCTGGAAGTGAATCTGATAGTAGCTCATCAAAGGAATCTACAATGCTGAACATTGATTGTACTGATGAGACAGTAGCATCTAGTGCTTCAGCAAAAATGACAACATCTGAAATTACATCTGCAACAACTATTCCATCAGACAGTGAGTGTACCGAGGATCAAACAACAACAGGACCAACGACAACGTTACCTGAAACAGCATCTGTAACAACTACTTCATCAAACATGGAGTGTACAGATGATCAAACAACAGCACCAACAACAACATTACCTGAAACAACATCCACAACCTCTACTCCAACAGACAGAGAGTGTACAGAAGATCAAACAACAACAGCATCAACAACATTACCTGAAACAACATCTGTAACAACTACTCCAACAGACAGTGAGTGTACAGAAGATCAAACAACAACAGCACCAACAACATTACCTGAAACAACATCTGTAACAACTACTCCAACAGACAGTGAGTGCACAGAAGATCAGACAACAACAGCACCAACAACATTACCTGAAACAACATCTGTAACTACCACTCCATCTGACAGTGAGTGTACAGAAGATCAAACAACAGCACCAACAACATTACCTGAAACAACATCTGTAACTACCACTCCATCTGACAGTGAGTGTACAGAAGAACAAACAACAACAGCACCAACAACAATGTTACCTGAAACAACATCTGTAACTACTACTTCATCTGACAGTGAGTGTACAGAAGATCATACAACAACAGCACCAACAACAATGTTACCTGAAACAACATCTGTAACTACTACTTCATCTGACAGTGAGTGTTCAGAAGATATATTGCCAATTGACTCAGCAAGTAGGTTAAGTAGCAATTCTGACAGTAGACGCACTCAGGAATCAGAAAGCAAGTCTTCTGATAAGAACTCGGAAAGTGAACCTAGTATCAGTTTATCAGTTGGATCAAACAGTTTATCCATTTCTATTTCATTGAGTGAATCTGAAAGCGAATCTGACAGTAGCTCATCAAGGGAATCTACATTACTGAAGGATAACTGTACTCATGAGACAGTAGCATCTAGTATTACAGGAAAAATTACAACGACTGAAATGGCAGCATCTGGACATGACTCATCAAGTGAATCAGGATCAGATTCAGACAGTAGCTCTTCAGAATCGAAAAACATATTCATCTCGATATCAAAAGGTGAATCCCACAAGGACAGTAGTCACTCAGATGTAGCAAGTAGTTCCTCAGGCAGATCTAGTAGCTTATCAAGTATTTTCTCAGATAGCTCTAGTAGTTCATCAAGTAGTTCCTCAAATGGATTGAGAATAAAGATTGAGTAAAAGGCTTGTAATTATATTAATCACTGAGGGTCACTCAACCGTAAAAGGTAAAAACTACTGAAGTCTAAAAGAATGCGAGACCACTCTATGAAATGGATATTGATGATAAGAGCCAAGGCAAGAGCAAAATTTAACAAGTATATCAAGGAATACAACCAGTTGAAGAAAGACAATTTGTTACAACGGAGGAATATGAAATAACGTAAATTGAAAACTGAAATGGGAGATTCAAATTTGAAATGGGAAACAGTATCTTGGAAGTATCAAATGAGACTCTGTGGAGAATTCGTTTTAATTTAGTTGTGTTTAGTTATATAGCACCTGGCCTTTTAGTTGTAGTGGATCATTATATTCATATTGTTTATTGGAACGAAGGTGGTTTAGGCATGCTGGATTATAAAAGCAAAAATGATGTTTGGGCTAAAAGTAAAGATATACTAAAGATGGATGGGAGTTGGACCTTATAGCATTGTGCCACGTCCATAGCCAGATTTGGATAATACATCATTGTATCGAGAAGAATAGGAACCTGGGGGTTGAATGTATATTTCTTTCTATATATCTATTAAAGTTATATCTAAAGACGACAATATAGTGACTATTTAGATCAAATCAACCCCATACATCTTTCCTACATGCCGTTGGGGATCCACTTGCATCTTTCAGTGAACAAGTGAAACAAATGCCCATTTTGGGTAATTTGAGTAGATAATGTGAATGAAATAGTACACTATATCTCCTTATGAAAGTTATAAATTCAACTATATAATCTGTCATGTTCTGTGGGGATTGGAAGGAACTTTCACTTATTAATAAATTCTAGAGATGTTGTGGAACTATAAGTCTTTGTTTTTATGTTCGTATATATTCAAACTTGAAGAGATGATGAAAGGTCTGCTTACTATTATTGAAAGTGTCTTCTATGAGGATATTTATGAATCAATTCAACTGGTCTTAATATATAATTTCTCTGAATTATCCTTGATGAATAGATATATTTACACACAACTGTGGCTACAGGATACAGAACTATTAAAATATACACAGATGGTACCCTCCTATAAACATGCAGACTGGATTACATGAGACTTGTATAAGTGCCCTCCTGGACTTTTCGTCTCCAGGTCACTAGATGGTGGGCAGGTGGGTTCGAGAATGACTCGGGGATCTTACTTCTATAGTACAAGTCAAGAAATAACAGAAAACATCTATCATAACAGGGCAAGATACATTGTTAATAGCTTATTGTTGAAGTATATATTTTTGTACATAATAGAAAGATAGTCATCCAATGGTTACAGAATGCCTTATACATATATAGAACACGAAAAGTGACCTTTTAGGGACAATGTACAAATGGGAATTCGAAGGAAGCTAATGATAAAATATTCAATTACAATATTTTTACTCTTGCACAATTACTTGAATAACAAGCAGGATAATGGTATGAACTATAGTTCTTTATGAAAAGTTATATTATTTCATAAGTTTGAGGATGTTATTACAGAAACGTATGTAAAGAGCGGTATTGTGTATCCAGAGTGTAGATTGTCAAAGAATTCACACGCCTGCAAATTAACTCTACTTTACAGAAGATTTCCTCCTAAAGACACCATTTTCATGGTTCATGATTTGTGCTGAAAAATATATGTTGACCATTGATTGAATTGTGTAAAAAGCACCCTACAAGTGATCTGGATGACACCCATCAGTTAAGTTAATAAGCTTACTCAGAGACCAGCCTGGACAGCCTCCACCATTTTAAAATGTCAGAACCTTTGTTGGTTGCTAGATGACACTGCAATCTAAAATTACATAGTCGATCGAGAATACTGTGCCTAGCTTGTAGCTCACTCTAATTTGCCTAACATATTGCCAGTGGCTAGAATGTAGTGTGGTGAGCAGCTCATGCATCTTGCCACCATAAACACGGATTTAAGATAATCTGGAGTGTATTTGATATGATGTCCCTCCAAACTGTCCCCTTAAGCGGGGTTTTGAAGCATTTCTGTACCGAAAAACTGTCCCCTAAAGCGGGGTGTCCCCTTAAAATAAATTCTTAATAGAGGGACAAATTTCCGTTCCGAGCAAATTGACCCCTTAAGCGGGGTGTCCCGGAACCGGGGTTTTACTCTATTGCATTGAGTGCACAAAGTGTGGCAAACAATATGTGGGCCAAACAAAAAGAAAGGTCAGAAAACCTGCGATCCATCCAAAAAAAATCGAAAATTAGTGATGTTCTGACACATTTCAACAAAACAGACCACTGTGGGATAGGAAATGTGTCAGTACATATCTTGGACTTCATCTTCCAACACCCAGACAGCATACGGGGGAAGAAACTGGGGGGAAAGATAGAGTACAACTGGATCCATCGGCTACAAAGCCATGCTCTTAAGGTCTTAACACAATTGACAGCACATATGGATAGTGCCACCACAATGCCAAAACAAATTTGTTTCTGGTGCAAACCGAAGGTAAGGCAAAAGCCGAACCACCAGAACGCTGGAAGGAAATCTGATCAACTTAATGCCCCTCTGACACTATACATCTGAATGATCTGTCCAGTAATATGAGCATGACACCGAAAGGAAAACAGTTAAAAGCAACCTGTGAGAAAATGACACGCTCTGGCAAAAGCCTGACAAGATATCCCTATCGAAACTACTGAGACATACATACACCAACAATATATGGTCAAAAATCACGAAATGGCAGCAAATGGACTATATTTTGAATATATTAATAAAAATCCTTTTTGGTGAATAGTTTGAACATGAGGGAGGCACATTATGACACCATCATAAAATCACAAATAAAATAGAATAAAAAAAGTGGCAGGATCAAAAGGTTTTCGCAATTGATTATAACTCATCTTCCCACCATAAAAGAATAGGTCTACATGGTTTATTCATACTTAACTCAATTTATGTTATTTTCATGTAGTTTGGGCAGTCACGTTATGACACCCTCTAAACCATTAGTAACTTTATTTCTCTTTAATATTAGTAATAGTTCTTTTGTGATATTAAAGGGTAGACATATACGGTCTTCCTAGAAAAGTTACAAGATATCTTATCGCAGGTTAAGTATAGGCACCATGAAAAATGGTTGTTAGGCGACGATAACGTCAATCTGCGCCATCGTAACAGTAAAGACAGTAAACACCTATACGGTCTATTAAAAGACAATAACTTGAAAAATCTAATAAACGACATAACTCATCCTGCCAGTGGTACTTGCATAGACCACATAATGACTGACTCTATACACATATATAGTTCGGAAACTGATCACCATCTTATAAGTGACCATCATGCAGTACATGCATTAAGGAAAAGAACTAAACAACCCCCATCGCACTGCCACTTTAAAGGCCGAAGTTACTGAAAATATACGTTAAAAGGCCTACAAACTTTTCTAACCAAAAGTTGGATCCCCTTTTATAAAATGGTAGATCCTAATACTCAATGGTCTTTTATCCAACAACAAATAACCACATACCTGGATATGTACTGTCCCTATAAGCAAATGACTTTTAAGCACCAAAAAACATATTGGTTAAATGATAAAATATTAACTCTAATCAAAGAAAGAAAAAACTTGGTAAGGCTTCATAGAACCTATGGTACTCAATTTTTACTTAAACAAATAAAAACCATCAAAAATAAGATAAGCACGGAAATCAAGATATCAAAACAAAAATATTGGTCTTCTGAAATAGATAAATATCGTGAGTCACCAAGGAAATTTTGGCAGACTATAAAATCGCTATATGACCCGCAAAATGTAGTAAAGCTGACTCAACTAAAAAACGACGTTGGAGAGATAATCCACGGAGACCAATTACCAGACTTTATAAACGAATACTTTGTTTCTATAAATAACTACACAGAACATAACGAACAAAATAGAATAGAGCCAATTACACCCATTGACCCCGCTCCGTGTCATGACAAAAACAATGTCCCCGAGGTAACTTTGGATACTGTTTATAAATTAGTAAACTCAATTAACATAAATACATCGAGTGGCATTTCAGGAATAAATGCAAATGTCTTCAAAGATGCTTCATTGTCGTTAATAAACCAACTGCGACACCTATTCCAAACATCCTTTAATAGTTATGAGTTCCCCGCTGAGTGGGCCAAAGCAGATGTGGTGCCAATACCCAAAAACGGCAATTCTTTGTCTGTGAATGACTGGCGTCCTATTTCATTATTGCCTACACCGGGGAAACTAATTGAGAAAATAACGCACAAAATTATTAATGAATACCTAGAAAGCACTCAGATATATAATGACGATCAGTTTGGTTTTAGAGAAGGTCGAGGCACCATTGATGCCGTTGTTAAGTTAGTCCAATTTTTATATACGGAGAGAGATAATGGTAAGTTGGTAGCATGTATATTTATTGACTATAGCAAGGCGTTTGACCGCGTGAGTCACGACCTACTACTTGAAAAACTTGACAAAATGGGAATTTCATCTGTATTAGTTAGTTGGATAAGAAGTTACCTTTCTAATAGACGACAACGTGTACGTGTTGGCGATTCCTTGTCGACATATTTGTCCGTTCTTAATGGGGTCCCACAAGGTAGTATTCTGGATCCCCTTTTGTTTAATTGCTTTATAAATGAAATAACAGATCTGCCCTTGGCCACAAACCACCTATATTATGCAGATGATCTCGTTCTCTATACCTCCGACCAAAACCTAATAGCTGCTATTGTTCGACTACAACACGATATCTCAATTATTGTGGACTGGTGTCAGACAAACCATGGTGTCAGACAAACCATATGTTGATAAGCGAGAAGAAAACCAAAATATGTATTTTTGGACCAAAATCCAAACTAAATCGGATAAATTTTACGGACGACAATCTGCAAATATATGTAGGTACCAAGGCGCTACCGTACTGTAGGTCATTTACTTACTTGGGTATACACCTGGATGATACGCTCAGTTGGGAAAATTGTATTAATGACACAATTAGGAAAGTAAACCATAGACTCTTTAAACTAGCCAAGATTCGAAACAGTATCAATAGAGAAACTAGCATTCAGATTTACAAATCGATGATAGCACCGCTGTTTGATTACTCGGGTATCTTTGTCTCAGGTGCTAATAATAAATTAACGAGTAACTTGCAAAAACTACAGAATCGGGACTCCGATTATGTACGAGAACCTTGGAGGGTGAGTTGTTGACTGTAAACCTGCACAAGATTTGTGGTGTACAAACTTTAGAAGTTAGAAGAAGATATTTAGGATTGTTAAACATTAAGAAATTTTCACGTATGATAGTTCAGACCGCCGATCCCAGAACACAAAATCAAGAAAAACTCATTATTAGGCTTAAAAGGCCAAAAAGCGCTTTCTACAAAAAGAGTCCAATTTACACATCAATGCATTTATGGAATGATCTTCCCAAAGAAGTTCAGATAAGCTCGGCTCATGAGTACAAAAAGTATGTGAAAGGTTATCCCAACCGCAAAATGTTATCATCACCATTACCATCATTTGCATACCAATGTACAAATCCTGTATTTATTTAAGATTGAAACCTGTTCAGTACTGTGATCCCTACAACTATTCTTTGGGACGGCCGTAATAATTGCAATGCAGAGGCCCGACTTTGTATGTACTCGTATTGGTACAATAAAAAAAAAATAATTAAAAAAAATATACCTGCAAAATGGCAAAAGAATGAAGTCTTTATCTTTACTAGAAAAAAATGCTATCAGCCCTGACTTTTTTTTGTCATGTTACGACCCAGTCACACTAGAACCCCGTCACGTTACGACCCCATCACGTTACCAACCGACAGTAAGTCACTTGGGGCCATGAAAAAGGTGGAAATAATTGTTTTTATATCATTTTATTTATCCTGGTAATGTACAAGGCAAAGTTTGCCTGTTTTTTGACACTCCCAGCATGTAGTACTTTTGACCGTTATAGTCTATTTTGGTCTATGCTCTTGCTAGCTAGCTTTCATGTAACATATTACCTATCCATTATATAATACAGTGCATTCATAATCAATCCATACATTATATATGCGTGTAATTCTATTGATAAGAGATAAAATTTGTCTTATACATCTAGATCAAGTAGAGAATATTAAATGCGATACACTCAGTGGTATA
Source organism: Alentia gelatinosa (assembly GCA_950022655.1). NCBI lineage: Eukaryota > Metazoa > Annelida > Polychaeta > Phyllodocida > Polynoidae > Alentia > Alentia gelatinosa. The sequence continues at coordinate 21,348,450 of OX465586.1, read as the reverse complement.
AGAACTTACTTCTTAAATATATCTACACACACTACTCAATTTGTCTTACTTCGTACCATAGCAAAGAAGAACTGATCCATGGGGTTTCTAGATCAATAAAGTTATTAGTAACAGTAAGTCACTTGGGGCCATGAAAAAGGTGGAAATAATTGTTTTTATATCATTTTATTTATCCTGGTAATGTACAAGGCAAAGTTTGCCTGTTTTTTGACACTCCCAGCATGTAGTACTTTTGACCGTTATAGTCTATTTTGGTCTATGCTCTTGCTAGCTAGCTTTCATGTAACATATTACCTATCCATTATATAATTCAGTGCATTCATAATCAATCCATACATTATATATGCGTGTAATTCTATTGATAAGAGATAAAATTTGTCTTATACATCTAGATCAAGTAGAGAATATTAAATGCGATACACTCAGTGGTATAAGAACTTACTTCTTAAATATATCTACACACACTACTCAATTTGTCTTACTTCGTACCATAGCAAAGAAGAACTGATCCATGGGGTTTCTAGATCAATAAAGTTATTAGTAAATTTAAGTTTTTTTAGTAATATTGACGGCTATTTGCAAGTATAGTTTTTTCTTTGTACTTGAACGATGGGTAAGATGGTAGAGACCTGTACTCTGCTGGCAGTTTATTCCACAATTGTGCGCATTTGAACTGCATGCTTCTTTTGAAGCAGCATAATTTCAGTATGGGTGTTTCTAGTACTGATGCATTATGAAGTCCAGTTCTTCGCTTTGGTTCCACTATAAACCTCCTTTGTTTACAGCGTAAATAGGCTGCTTTCCGTATAGCCGATTCTGGTCTTTCACTCAAAAGATTCAGATTTGCGGATTTAAGTAGTGCCATTGTAAGTGTTCTTGCTCCCTGCATAAGGGAGTATTTTCGTTTCATATAGTAATACTGCTTGATCTTCATTTAATAGGTTCCTTATTTTCTTGAACAAGTAAATTTTGTTACCAAGTTTCCTAATGAGCTCTTTTTGAATGGTTCAAAATTTAGTTTGTCGTCCAGGCGTATGCCCAGGTAGTCAAAGTGATTTACATGGTCAAGTTTTTCCCCATTCAAAGTTGTACCGAAAAATAACTGCTCTTTTTGAGCTGTGATTTTGATGAAAAGGTCATTGTCTTGGTGTTTTTTTTCATTGATAGTTAGTTTTTTTCCCCTTGCCCATTCGGCAATGTTGTTGAGGTCTGTTTGTACTTTCCATTTTGCGGTGTTGATGTTTTGTTCAGTGGCATAGATCTTGGCTATGATATAATCATTGATCCATGGCGACCCTTTATCTTTATATCTCAGTTGTTTAATGGGACAGTGAACATCTAGGTACTCGTTAATGCATGTTTCTATTATATCCCAGCATTCTTCAGGGTTTTGGTTAGAATTGAGTCCAGTCTTTGCTAGTTAATGAATCTTGCAGGTCTTTTTTTTACATAATTTCTATACGATCTTCCCTGCGTGTTTATAATGGTGTGTGTTTCTTTAATCTTTTTGTGAATCATGTAGATAAGCATGTGATCACTTATGTTTTGGTCTCCAACGCCTGTGCTCATAACTTTCTCACTATCAGTAAAAAGTAGATCAATCAAATTGTCGAATCTGGTTGGATCTTTTATAGTTTGATGGAGGCTACATATATTTTCAAACTGTTTGATGAGTTTGTAGTCATTTGTGTTTTTCTTATTATAATGTATGTTTAAGTCTCCAAGAATGATAGTTTCTGCATTTGTAGTTGGGAAGATGTGTTGGGAAGATTTATCCCTACGACATCGTTAAAGAATAACATCTTTATCTTTACTAGATAAATCAGCCCCATGTTTTGCATGACGTAACAACCCCTGTTACATTATGACCACCGTCATGTTACGATCCCTCATAGATATAATGCCAGGAATGTCAGCTGGGGTAAGCAAAAAAATGATAGAAATGCATTTTGTGGTTATATTTTTATGAGAGGGGGTTATAATGTGACGTTTTTATTTTCATTTTAGCCCTGTGATAAAACTTATTATGGTAGTTAGTGCTTCCATTTTCACACAATAATCGTCTAATATATAGAGATGATATTTGGAAAAGGAATTAATGATCCTCTCAGATTAGATTTTTTTGCTTTTGCTGCTATTTCGTGATTTTGACGGTGTATATAGTTATTGGGATTGGAGTGAAATGTGCACATGTGAAAAGTCCCTGCACCAGTGACAAAGTACCTACCCAGTTTGCAGTCACTGCTGTTAAACCATCACTAGAAGTCTACCCATTTTCGACCACGTCCACCAGACACACCCGAGACTGCTGCTGCTGTTCCCTCAATAGCACACCTACATGACTCTGAGTCAGAAGACCAAGGAACAGTACCGACAACAGAGCAAGAGTCTTTGGATGTGGACGACGCTGACTACAGACTACGTTCACTTACTCGTGCCCGTCGTGAACCACAAATGCTGACCAATTTCAACGAAGACGAAAAGGAGCAAGTCATACAATTCCTGCAACAGCATCCTGAGCTGTATTCCAAACATCTGGCGCACTTCAAAGACACCATGCTGAAGGAGAAGCTGTTGATGGATAAGGCCCAGTCCATTGGGCACACACTGCTGGAGCTCAAAACGTGGTACGACAGCATGCGGTCTAAGCTCGGCAAAATCCGCAAGCTAGTGCTGTTGCCAGCGGGTATGGAAGCACTGACGGCTACCCAGAGGTGGATATGGGCACGATTCCAATTCCTGGTGCCGCATATAGTGAGCATTAAAAGGGTGAAAGCTCCTGAACCGTCGGCCACTGTCAGTGTTGGGGTTCTAGCCCTGGGCACTGCAACTTCTTGCATCTCGGAAGAGAACCAAGCGACAGCCATCACAGTGGCCTGCACACATCACATTCCAGGCAAACACTGACAACAGTACTATGGAGTATATATGTACAAAGTTTATTATGATAATAATCAACAGCAGTTTATATACATAACAAGTGTAAAGACCCACCAAAAGAGATACAGTACACAGACAATAGAGAACACTACCAACACCACTGAGAGAAATATAAATACAGATACAAATTTACATAGGTAGTGACAATCGTAACAATCCTCTCCTGCCACTCCACCATACCTGCCGGTGAATTAAAGTACCTCTGCCGGGAATTAGATTATGGTTTGAATCTTTGTGGTCCACCTCGCCGGCAGTCAGTATTGGGTATGGAGGGGTAGGAGGTTGTGGAGAACTACAGCTGCCTCTATTATATCCCGCGTTGTGTCTGGTTTCTGCTCCAATGTCCCAAGGAAGCAGCAGAAGTGTTTGGCAAGGATACTGAAAGCGTTCTCCACAACCCGCCTACCACGAGAGATGCGGTAGTTGTAGATGCGTTGTTCCTTCATCAAGCCCCTTCTCCCATAGGGCTTCATTATCCATCTCCTCAAGGTGTCATCACCCAGGATGAAATAAGATACCTTCCTCTCACTGTCGATGTTGGGAAAAGGAGAGGCACGCGGCATGCCTATTGTACGTTCTTCCATCATTTCAGCCAGTTCTAAGTTATTGAAGATCTGGGCATCCGACATGTGCCCTATAGCACCAACTTCGATCCATGTGAAACGATACTGTGCATCAACTAGGGCCAGAAGGGGTATGCTGAAGAATCCCTTGTAGTTGTAGAAAAGGGAACCAGTGTGCTGTGGTTTCATGATGGCAAAGTGCTTTCCATCCGGTGCATGTGGCACATTCCAGCATTCCTCAAAGTCCTTGGCAAGGGTTATCCAGTCTTTGGGTTTGTGAGGAACAGCAAATGCTTCTTCCTTCCAGTACTGTTTTATGGCTCTGCATACCTGCGGGACAATGTTGCTGATAGATGATTTACTGCACCGAAAGTTGTATGCTGTCACCCGAGACCAGGTGCCTGAGAGTGATAGACAGTCGAAGCTCAGCTGGCAAAGCCAAACAATATCTGGTATCCCTTTTTTCAATGGCCGGCTCAATACGGTGCAGTATCTCATCAAATAGGTCAAGCTCCATTGGAAGGTAGTTGTGGAAGCTGGCCTTATCTCCAATACATAGCTCCCTACTCAGCAAATTGGCAAATTGTCCATGCGACCGGCGTGCAGATTCAGATAACCAATCCTGAACCCAGTTTTCTTCTGCGGTGCTTGGGAAACTGCTAACCGTCACACTCAATTCCAATGCACAACATTTCGGCTTAAGTCGTCCTAACTCGACCTCTGCATTAAAAGTGAGGTAAGAAGTCTTAAGTGTGTGCTGGAGGTGGTTATGGGATCATATACTTATTTCTATGGATTGATCACTATAAAGATATTCCCTTATGCTCTTGTATCACTATTGAGGTGATAACCTTAATGCTGGTTCGTATAAGATTCAGATCACGGTTAGCGGTATATGTAAGGCTTCAATTCATTATAGGATTCAAGGCAGAAAGATACGTAATTATGAATATTCCCTAATTATAATATGTTAATTAGGTTTGATTATTAATATGAAGATCAGAGGGGAGTAGAGCAACTCTGGGCAGTGTGTTGGTTGGCCGCCAGTCACTAAAGTTTCTTCCAACCAACAACGAGATACCATAGAAGAATATTGAATAGTTAAGTAAAGTATTAATTATATGTTAATTAATGCAGTAAATAATCTGTTCAATTCAAACGTGCCTTCTTCATAGAAAGAGGTCAAAGAATGAAGAAAGGTTCATATGTTTAATAAGTAATGTTCTCAGTTACAATGATTCACATTCCTCAGAGGTCTTGTCAGGTTGAGATGTTCACAGAGACTGCCGCACTTGTCGGCGCGGATCGGGCTCAGGAATCTGTCCCTCGCAGAGGATCACGGGATCTCTGCCTATCGCCCACACAGCAGGAGGTGAATTATAATAATATATTCACATGCCACTGGCAGGGCTCGTGTGAGTCATCGATGACGTTTTGCTCATGGGTACTCCCGGGTGCGCATCGTGCACCTTAGTCATTACTGTATAGTCTCTGTTGTATGCTCCAATATTACCCTAAACTCAAAGTAACTCTTAATAGTCAATACACTATAAACCCTTATTACAGAAACCTTTTGATATATTGATTTGCTCATGAATACTCATGAACTCATTAACATAATACATTCGATTATAATAATATAATAAACCCTGAAATATAAATATAATTAATTTCCTAAAATCCTTTCACTTTTAATAATAGTTCATACCCATGCTGTATTTGACTACGGTACAAGTGAACAGGACCTGAATCGTGGACGTCCTAAGTGGCCTTAGGCAGACTTGTCCGGCGACCTGTCCAGGTTGGAATGTAAGTGGACTTACCAAGGCGCAATGGTGGCATGCAGACGCGAACCTGATGGGACCAAGTTGAGATAGGACGGCCTCAACTCATCGCAGTGGGGCTTAAGTCGACGGGATATTTGGGGCCGAGCGGGCGAAAACAATAAAAACACCATAAAAGTACCATGTCGAGTTAGCCGGGACTGCCGGGCTGCTGGTGTAAACCTAGCATCAGTAAAGAGGTATATATTGATGTTTCCTAGTTATGTAACAGGTTATGTGCCTCTATATGCAACTTTGCCTAACACAGGCATTGGGCAATGTGGAGGGGGAAGACCCACCATGTTGTATGGAACGTCTGAAACCGTTTTTTACATTTTTTGGTTGGGGTTCGGTGTTCATGCCAAACCTTTTTGGTATTTCTAATATCATTTATTTCATATCGTAGAAACGTGGGAGCGTCTGTTGGTGGGTGATACTGGTGGTTTAGAGCATATGAACGAAGTCCTTTGCTTTTTCAATATTTCAGAGTTTTTATGTAGTTTTTCCGCCTACCACCACCAAACAGGCTCCGTGATTTTAAATAATAGTTCTCTTGAAGTTTGAAAACAGTCTGAATATGAACATATATATTTGCTATAAACATTGCATTGCATGTTTTTTTTAACCATTTAAGGGTAGGGACCAGTGGCAATAATATGTGGCTAAGGGCAGGTACTAATGCTATTTTATACAGCCAGGGGGCGCGGAGGCCAATTGTTATAGTTCTATAGTTTAAGACGCAATATGATATGCAATCATTAATCTTATTGTATATTTCACCCGAAATCTTTACCTGGGTGTTGGATATATATTCTGTGAAATTTGCATGATTATATATCCAATATTTCCTATTTCATTCCACAAAAACGATGTTTTTGCATCACCCGCCCCAGCACAGATGATTCCATATGGCATTACCCACTGTGAATGGGTTAACTGTGATACAGGTGCTTCTGTGTGGACACATCAAACTGGTCCTGGGAGCAAGGTTTGGGGGAACGTCCAAAACAAATGTAAGGTCTTAGGTATGGGCCCAGTTGATGTAGCAAATTTCTCCTTACCTCTCCAAAAGGTTTGTTTCATATAGTAGAGATGTGGGGACATCTGTTGGTGGGTGTTAGCGGTGGTTGTGAGCAAATTAACCTAGTCCTTTGCTGCTTTAAAATTTCAACTTGTGTTTTTACGTCATGTTTCTGCTTTCCACTAACCAACAGGCTCCGTGAATTCTATGGTTCGCTGGAAGGTTGGAAGTTTGGTGTCTCTGCATGTAGTTTTGGAAGTTTGGTGTCTCTGCATGTAGTTTTGACTGGATACAGACCTGTGCTTCTATGTGGACTTAGCAAACTGGTCTTGGGCGCAAAGTTCTGGGGAAGGCCTGAAACGAATGTAAGGTCTCAGGTACATGCTCAGGTGGTGTAGAAAGTTGCTCTTTTCCTCTGCAAAACTATTTATTCCTTATAGTAGAGACGTGGGGTGTCTGTTGGTGGGTGTTACTGGTGGTTGTGTGCAAATTAACCTAGTCCTTTGATTCTTCAAAATTTCAACTTGTGTTTTTTTCATGTTTCTGCCTACCACCACCCAACAGGGTTCTCTGGAAGGTTGAAAACAGTCCTAGTGTGATGTGTATACATTTTTTCTTATGAACATAGGAAGTTTCGTGCCTATGCATGTATTTTTGACTATGATACAGGTGCTTCTGTGTGGACATAGCAAACTGGTTCTGGGCACAAGGTTTGGGGGAACTTCCAACCTTTATGGGTTCCCTGAAACTTAATATCAAGAGACGTCAAGAGTTGTTAGCTGAGCCAACACAATGAGTGACATGAATGAACCCCAACTCCAACAAGTGGTGTCTAGATTTTATCTTACCCGTTTCCACGATTTTTGAATATTGAAAAGTAGTGACATAAACAACATTTTTTGTCACACCAATAAACAAATTCAATGTTTAGCCTATGGAGTTTTTATTAGGGATAGGAATTATAGGGATGGTATTATATTCATACAGGCATTTTCTGATGTATGTATCATTGCACAGTAGGGATGACGGTTATTGATTATATCCAGATTAAATCTTGGCATCAGATGGTGATTAAGAGATCATTGTGGTCTATATTTTCCAATGTTTGACATATTTTATATTATCCTGTGAGTATTCAGTATACTAAGGCATTATAATATCTAATCTTGAGAATCGGGCTCACAGCAGGTAATGACCAGTATTACTGGGTTGTTCCATGGAATGTGCATAATGTGGTTACTATGCACTTGGTATGTGTTGCTATTGTAGGGGATATTAGGTGAGAATGGTTCACGTCAAAAGAGTTGAGCATGAATGATCCATGTAACAGGACAGCCAGGACAGACTCTGGAAATTTATCTTACCCAAACCCAGGCTTCTAGCAGTAAAATTCCTCTTCTGCATTTTGTAATTAGAAAGGATAGATGCATATAAAACAAATGTTTTGAGTTGCCTTTAAATGTATTCAAATATCTGAACAAATATATTGACCCTCAATACATGTTTTGTACTTGTATTGGTGCGGTAGTCATTCCTTGTCTGCAGAGTTAATGTGTCTGCTCAGCTTCAAAGTGGTATGTTTCAATTGGTATACTTATCTTCCTGAATTAGGTCACTTTCTATTTGCAGGTAACTACTCAGCATCCTATTTTGGTGATTCAAGAAGTAAGTGGGTATCTGGAAAGAAGGGATGCAAAGAATAAGACAAGAGGTTCGATTGATAACACTTTTCATGCTGACCAAACTGAACAACAAATAGACCATGAAGGTGACATTAATCACATAGTGGTACGTAATGTTTATAAGCAAGAAGAAAGCAAACTTCTCAAATGGAATAAATGGAACAGTGCACCTAAACGCTCCCTAGGGAGAGGTCACAAAATGAATTCAGGCAATAAAATATGTAAAAGACGGAAGAAAAAGGGGAAAAAGGCCTCAGTTTTCTCTAATATTTCAACATCAAATAATGACTCTAGCAGTAAAGACTCAAACAGATCCTCTAAAAGTTCCTCTGAGAGTTTGTCGGGTTCTTCAGGAAATGCATCCAAAGAGAATTTAAGCAATAAAAACTCTAAAAGTTCCTTGAATAATTCCTCGGGTTCTTCAGGAGGCACTTCAAAAAGGAACTCTAGCAAAGCTCTGAAATGGAAAAAATGCAGCAGTTTACCTAAACACTCCTCAGGGAAAGTGCACGAACAGAATTCAAGCAATAAGAAATGTAAAAAACGGAAGAAAAAGAGGAAAAAGACTTCAGTTTCCTCTAAGAATTCCACATCAAATGGGAAATCTAGCAGTAAAGATTCGAAAACTTCCTCTAAATGTTCCCCTAAGAGGTTGTTGGGGTTTTCGGGAAATGCATCCAAACATAACTGGAGCAGTAAAGAATCTAAAAGTTCCTTTAAGAGTTCCTTCGTTTCTTCAGTAAGCAAATCCAAAGAGAATTCTAGCAGAAAAGGTTTCTTTAAAAGTTCCTCTAATACTTCCCTAGGAGATTCCTTTGGCTCCCCAGGTAGTTCATCAGGTTCCTCAAGTAAAGAATCTACCATGATGCCTCCAACTACTACAACACCTACTTTATCAACAATAGAACCCACTAATTCAACAACCAGTCGATCCACCATGCTATCGAGCATCAAGTCTTCTAAAGCTAAAAATAATTCTACAATAAAATCTACTGCAACCTCTAAGACAAGGCCAGCCACTACCAAAACGATAGAAAGTTCCTCTGAAAGTTCCTCAAGGAGTTCCTCAGTTTCCTCAGGAAGCATATCTAAAGAGAACTTGAGCAGTAAAGAATCTAAAAGTTCCTCTCAGAGATGTCCTGGGTCTTCAGGTAGCAGATCCAAAAAGAATTCTAGCAGTTATAGTTCTTCTAAAGGTTTTTCAGGAAGCACTTCTGAAGAGAATACTAGCAGTGAAGAATCCAAAAGTTCTTTTAAGAGTTCCTTGGGATCGTCAGGAAGCAAATCCAAAGAAAATTCTGGCAGGAAAAATTCCTCTAAAAGCTCCTTTGTTTCCTCAGGAGATTCCTCATGCTCCTCAAGCATTTCATCAGATTCCTCAAGTGAGGAATCTACCAGGAAGCCTCCTACTCAACCAACCATAGTATCAAGTACTAAAATGTCCAAACCAACAAGAATTTTTACAATAAAATCTGCTGCAAATTCTACCACAGGGTCAAAAGTTAGTACAGCATTCCCTACTTTAACAACAACAGAACCCACTATGACAACAACCAGTCAAACCCCTACAGCATTAGGTCCTCAATCTTTAAAAGAAACAAAATCCTTTACAATGACATCTACTGTAACGTCTACCACCAGGCCTATGACGACAGAACCCATTATATTGGCAAGCTATCGATCCAAAAAAATATCAAGCAGTAAATCTTCCACATCGAATAGAAGTTCTTCAATGAAATCTACTGCAACCTCTATCAGAAGGCATATCATTAGTACAGAACCCTCTACTATATCAACAACACAACCCAGTATGTCTACAATCAGTAAATCAACTACAGTATCAAGTATAAAATCTTCAAAAGCAACAAGGACCTCTACAATGAAGTCAACAGCAACCTCTACCACTAGACGTATGACAACTACACTACCCTTTACTTTATCAAGAATAGAATCCACTACTTCAATAAATAGTCAATCTAGATCTAGATCTATATCTGCAAAAAACCCTTCTACATCCAGTCAATCCACTCTAAAATCAAGCAAGGAATCTTTAAAAGAAGCAAGAACTCCTGAAATGAAAATATATGCTGCAACCTCTAATAATATCCCTGCAATCACTTCAACAACCTCTTCTTCATCAGCATCTAGTACAAAGCCCTCTACTTTATCAACAACAGAACAAACTATATTGACATCAAATTCATCGCCTACAGTAGCGAGCCCGAAATCTCCAGGTGCAACAAAGCCTGCTCCAATAAAGTCTACTGTAATCTCTACCAGAGGACCTCAAAGTACAACAACTCCCTCTACTTTATCAACAACAGAACCCAATACCTCCAGGACCTCTCAATCAACTACAGTATCAAGTCCTAAATCTACAAAATCAACAAGAACTTCTGCAATACAGTCTGATGCAAGCTCTACCAGAAGTCCTAAAACTACTACAATACCCCCTACTTTACCAACAACAGAACCAACTATATCGACAACTTATCCACCCCCTACAGTTTCAAGCCCCAAATCTTCAAAAGCAACACACAATTCTACAAACAAATCTACTGCAACCTCTACCACAATGCCTATGTCTCCTACACCACCTTCTACTTTATCAACATTAGAATCCACTACTTCTATGAACAGTCAATCTAGATCTACAACAGAACCCACTATTGCAACAACCGGTGAATCTAGGTCTACAACAAAATCTACTACTTCAACAACCAGTCAATCTAGATCTACAACACCCACTACTTCATCAACAACAAAACCCACTAGTTCAAGAACCAGTCTATCCACTACAGTTTCAAGCCCTAAATTTTCAAAAGCAACACACACTTCTACAATGAAATCTACTGCAACCTCCACCACAATGCCTAAGATTACACCACCCTCTACATTATCAATTAGTACTACAGCACCCTCTACATTTTCAACAAGAGATTCTACTATAGCATCAACAAATCCATCCCCTGCAATATCAGGCAGAAGATTATCCAAGTCCAGAAGCACTTCTACAATAAAATATAAGGTAACCGCTACCAGAACTGATACACCTACTACAAGACCATCTACTTTATCAACAACCAAAGCGGCTACTTCAACAATTATTCAATCTATATCTGCCAAAGACCCCACTACTTCAAGAGTCAGTCAATCGAGATCTACAATACCATCTACTTTATCAACAACAGAGCCCTATTCTTCTACATCCAGTCAATCCACTCTAAAATCAAGCAAGGAATCTTTAAAAGAAGCAAGAACTCCTGAAATGAAAATATATGCTGCAACCTCTAATAATATCCCTGCAATCACTTCAACAACCTCTTCTTCATCAGCATCTAGTACAAAGCCCTCTACTTTATCAACAACAGAACAAACTATATTGACATCAAATTCATCGCCTACAGTAGCGAGCCCAAAATCTCCAGGTGCAACAAAGCCTGCTCCAATAAAGTCTACTGTAACCTCTACCAGAAGACCTCAAAGTACAACAACTCCCTCTACTTTATCAACAACAGAACCCAATACCTCCAGGACCTCTCAATCAACTACAGTATCAAGTCCTAAATCTACAAAATCAACAAGAACTTCTGCAATACAGTCTGATGCAAGCTCTACCAGAAGTCCTAAAACTACTACAATACCCCCTACTTTACCAACAACAGAACCAACTATATCGACAACTTATCAACCCCCTACAGTTTCAAGCCCCAAATCTTCAAAAGCAACACACAATTCTACAAACAAATCTACTGCAACCTCTACCACAATGCCTATGTCTCCTACACCACCTTCTACTTTATCAACATTAGAATCCACTACTTCTATGAACAGTCAATCTAGATCTACAACAGAACCCACTATTGCAACAACCGGTGAATCTAGGTCTACAACAAGATCCACTACTTCAACAACCAGTCAATCTAGATCTACAACACCCACTACTTCATCAACAAAAAACCCCACTAGTTCAAGAACCAGTCTATCCAATACAGTTTCAAGCCCTAAATTTTCAAAAGCAACAAACACTTCTACAATGAAATCTACTGCAACCTCCACCACAATGCCTAAGACTCTTACACCACCCTCTACATTATCAATTAGTACTACAGCACCCTCTACATTTTCAACAAGAGATTCTACTATAGCATCAACAAATCCATCCCCTGCAATATCAAGCAGAAGATTATCCAAATCCACAAGCACTTCTACAATAAAATATAAGGTAACCACTACCAGAACTGATACACCTACTACAAAACCATCTACTTTATCAACAACCAAAGCGGCTACTTCAACAATTATTCAATCTATATCTGCCAAAGACCCCACTACTTCAAGAGTCAGTCAATCGAGATCTACAATACCATCTACTTTATCAACAACAGAGCCCTATTCTTCTACATCCAGTCAATCCACTCTAAAATCAAGCAAGGAATCTTTAAAAGAAGTAAGAACTCCTGAAATGAAAATATATGCTGCAACCTCTAATAATATCCCTGCAATCACTTCAACAACCTCTTCTTCATCAGCATCTAGTACAAAGCCCTCTACTTTATCAACAACAGAACAAACTATATTGACATCAAATCCATCGCCTACAGTAGCGAGCCCAAAATCTCCAGGTGCAACAAAGCCTGCTCCAATAAAGTCTACTGTAACCTCTACCAGAAGACCTCAAAGTACAACAACTCCCTCTACTTTATCAACAACAGAACCCAATACCTCCAGGACCTCTCAATCAACTACAGTATCAAGTCCTAAATCTACAAAATCAACAAGAACTTCTGCAATACAGTCTGATGCAAGCTCTACCAGAAGTCCTAAAACTACTACAATACCCCCTACTTTACCAACAACAGAACCAACTATATCGACAACTTATCCACCCCCTACAGTTTCAAGCCCCAAATCTTCAAAAGCAACACACAATTCTACAAACAAATCTACTGCAACCTCTACCACAATGCCTAGGTCTCCTACACCACCCTCTACTTTATCAACATTAGAATCCACTACTTCTATGAACAGTCAATCTAGATCTACAACAGAACCCACTATTGCAACAACCGGTGAATCTAGGTCTACAACAAGATCCATTACTTCAACAACCAGTCAATCTAGATCTACAACACCCAATACTTCATCGACAACAAAACCCACTAGTTCAAGAACCAGTCTATCCAATACAGTTTCAAGCCCTAAATTTTCAAAAGCAACAAACACTTCTACAATGAAATCTACTGCAACCTCCACCACAATGCCTAAGACTCTTACACCACCCTCTACATTATCAATTAGTACTACAGCACCCTCTACATTTTCAACAAGAGATTCTACTATAGCATCAACAAATCCATCCCCTGCAATATCAAGCAGAAGATTATCCAAATCCACAAGCACTTCTACAATAAAATATAAGGTAACCACTACCAGAACTGATACACCTACTACAAAACCATCTACTTTATCAACAACCAAAGCGGCTACTTCAACAATTATTCAATCTATATCTGCCAAAGACCCCACTACTTCAAGAGTCAGTCAATCGAGATCTACAATACCATCTACTTTATCAACAACAGAGCCCTATTCTTCTACATCCAGTCAATCCACTCTAAAATCAAGCAAGGAATCTTTAAAAGAAGCAAGAACTCCTGAAATGAAAATATATGCTGCAACCTCTAATAATATCCCTGCAATCACTTCAACAACCTCTTCTTCATCAGCATCTAGTACAAAGCCCTCTACTTTATCAACAACAGAACAAACTATATTGACATCAAATTCATCGCCTACAGTAGCGAGCCCAAAATCTCCAGGTGCAACAAAGCCTGCTCCAATAAAGTCTACTGTAACCTCTACCAGAAGACCTCAAAGTACAACAACTCCCTCTACTTTATCAACAACAGAACCCAATACCTCCAGGACCTCTCAATCAACTACAGTATCAAGTCCTAAATCTACAAAATCAACAAGAACTTCTGCAATACAGTCTGATGCAAGCTCTACCAGAAGTCCTAAAACTACTACAATACCCCCTACTTTACCAACAACAGAACCAACTATATCGACAACTTATCAACCTCCTACAGTTTCCAGCCCCAAATCTTCAAAAGCAACACACAATTCTACAAACAAATCTACTGCAACCTCTACCACAATGCCTATGTCTCCTACACCACCTTCTACTTTATCAACATTAGAATCCACTACTTCTATGAACAGTCAATCTAGATCTACAACAGAACCCACTATTGCAACAACCGGTGAATCTAGGTCTACAACAAGATCCACTACTTCAACAACCAGTCAATCTAGATCTACAACACCCACTACTTCATCAACAAAAAACCCCACTAGTTCAAGAACCAGTCTATCCAATACAGTTTCAAGCCCTAAATTTTCAAAAGCAACAAACACTTCTACAATGAAATCTACTGCAACCTCCACCACAATGCCTAAGACTCTTACACCACCCTCTACATTATCAATTAGTACTACAGCACCCTCTACATTTTCAACAAGAGATTCTACTATAGCATCAACAAATCCATCCCCTGCAATATCAAGCAGAAGATTATCCAAATCCACAAGCACTTCTACAATAAAATATAAGGTAACCACTACCAGAACTGATACACCTACTACAAAACCATCTACTTTATCAACAACCAAAGCGGCTACTTCAACAATTATTCAATCTATATCTGCCAAAGACCCCACTACTTCAAGAGTCAGTCAATCGAGATCTACAATACCATCTACTTTATCAACAACAGAGCCCTATTCTTCTACATCCAGTCAATCCACTCTAAAATCAAGCAAGGAATCTTTAAAAGAAGCAAGAACTCCTGAAATGAAAATATATGCTGCAACCTCTAATAATATCCCTGCAATCACTTCAACAACCTCTTCTTCATCAGCATCTAGTACAAAGCCCTCTACTTTATCAACAACAGAACAAACTATATTGACATCAAATCCATCGCCTACAGTAGCGAGCCCAAAATCTCCAGGTGCAACAAAGCCTGCTCCAATAAAGTCTACTGTAACCTCTACCAGAAGACCTCAAAGTACAACAACTCCCTCTACTTTATCAACAACAGAACCCAATACCTCCAGGACCTCTCAATCAACTACAGTATCAAGTCCTAAATCTACAAAATCAACAAGAACTTCTGCAATACAGTCTGATGCAAGCTCTACCAGAAGTCCTAAAACTACTACAATACCCCCTACTTTACCAACAACAGAACCAACTATATCGACAACTTATCAACCCCCTACAGTTTCAAGCCCCAAATCTTCAAAAGCAACACACAATTCTACAAACAAATCTACTGCAACCTCTACCACAATGCCTATGTCTCCTACACCACCTTCTACTTTATCAACATTAGAATCCACTACTTCTATGAACAGTCAATCTAGATCTACAACAGAACCCACTATTGCAACAACCGGTGAATCTAGGTCTACAACAAGATCCACTACTTCAACAACCAGTCAATCTAGATCTACAACACCCACTACTTCATCAACAAAAAACCCCACTAGTTCAAGAACCAGTCTATCTAATACAGTTTCAAGCCCTAAATTTTCAAAAGCAACACACACTTCTACAATGAAATCTACTGCAACCTCCACCACAATGCCTAAGATTACACCACCCTCTACATTATCAATTAGTACTACAGCACCCTCTACATTTTCAACAAGAGATTCTACTATAGCATCAACAAATCCATCCCCTGCAATATCAAGCAGAAGATTATCCAAATCCACAAGCACTTCTACAATAAAATATAAGGTAACCACTACCAGAACTGATACACCTACTACAAGACCATCTACTTTATCAACAACCGAAGCGGCTACTTCAACAATTATTCAATCTATATCTGCCAAAGACCCCACTACTTCAAGAGTCAGTCAATCGAGATCTACAATACCATCTACTTTATCAACAACAGAGCCCTATTCTTCTACATCCAGTCAATCCACTCTAAAATCAAGCAAGGAATCTTTAAAAGAAGCAAGAACTCCTGAAATGAAAATATATGCTGCAACCTCTAATAATATCCCTGCAATCACTTCAACAACCTCTTCTTCATCAGCATCTAGTACAAAGCCCTCTACTTTATCAACAACAGAACAAACTATATTGACATCAAATCCATCGCCTACAGTAGCGAGCCCAAAATCTCCAGGTGCAACAAAGCCTGCTCCAATAAAGTCTACTGTAACCTCTACCAGAAGACCTCAAAGTACAACAACTCCCTCTACTTTATCAACAACAGAACCCAATACCTCCAGGACCTCTCAATCAACTACAGTATCAAGTCCTAAATCTACAAAATCAACAAGAACTTCTGCAATACAGTCTGATGCAAGCTCTACCAGAAGTCCTAAAACTACTACAATACCCCCTACTTTACCAACAACAGAACCAACTATATCGACAACTTATCCACCCCCTACAGTTTCAAGCCCCAAATCTTCAAAAGCAACACACAATTCTACAAACAAATCTACTGCAACCTCTACCACAATGCCTAGGTCTCCTACACCACCCTCTACTTTATCAACATTAGAATCCACTACTTCTATGAACAGTCAATCTAGATCTACAACAGAACCCACTATTGCAACAACCGGTGAATCTAGGTCTACAACAAGATCCACTACTTCAACAACCAGTCAATCTAGATCTACAACACCCACTACTTCATCGACAAAAAACCCCACTAGTTCAAGAACCAGTCTATCCAATACAGTTTCAAGCCCTAAATTTTCAAAAGCAACAAACACTTCTACAATGAAATCTACTGCAACCTCCACCACAATGCCTAAGACTCTTACACCACCCTCTACATTATCAATTAGTACTACAGCACCCTCTACATTTTCAACAAGAGATTCTACTATAGCATCAACAAATCCATCCCCTGCAATATCAAGCAGAAGATTATCCAAATCCACAAGCACTTCTACAATAAAATATAAGGTAACCACTACCAGAACTGATACACCTACTACAAAACCATCTACTTTATCAACAACCAAAGCGGCTACTTCAACAATTATTCAATCTATATCTGCCAAAGACCCCACTACTTCAAGAGTCAGTCAATCGAGATCTACAATACCATCTACTTTATCAACAACAGAGCCCTATTCTTCTACATCCAGTCAATCCACTCTAAAATCAAGCAAGGAATCTTTAAAAGAAGTAAGAACTCCTGAAATGAAAATATATGCTGCAACCTCTAATAATATCCCTGCAATCACTTCAACAACCTCTTCTTCATCAGCATCTAGTACAAAGCCCTCTACTTTATCAACAACAGAACAAACTATATTGACATCAAATCCATCGCCTACAGTAGCGAGCCCAAAATCTCCAGGTGCAACAAAGCCTGCTCCAATAAAGTCTACTGTAACCTCTACCAGAAGACCTCAAAGTACAACAACTCCCTCTACTTTATCAACAACAGAACCCAATACCTCCAGGACCTCTCAATCAACTACAGTATCAAGTCCTAAATCTACAAAATCAACAAGAACTTCTGCAATACAGTCTGATGCAAGCTCTACCAGAAGTCCTAAAACTACTACAATACCCCCTACTTTACCAACAACAGAACCAACTATATCGACAACTTATCCACCCCCTACAGTTTCAAGCCCCAAATCTTCAAAAGCAACACACAATTCTACAAACAAATCTACTGCAACCTCTACCACAATGCCTAGGTCTCCTACACCACCCTCTACTTTATCAACATTAGAATCCACTACTTCTATGAACAGTCAATCTAGATCTACAACAGAACCCACTATTGCAACAACCGGTGAATCTAGGTCTACAACAAGATCCATTACTTCAACAACCAGTCAATCTAGATCTACAACACCCAATACTTCATCGACAACAAAACCCACTAGTTCAAGAACCAGTCTATCCAATACAGTTTCAAGCCCTAAATTTTCAAAAGCAACAAACACTTCTACAATGAAATCTACTGCAACCTCCACCACAATGCCTAAGACTCTTACACCACCCTCTACATTATCAATTAGTACTACAGCACCCTCTACATTTTCAACAAGAGATTCTACTATAGCATCAACAAATCCATCCCCTGCAATATCAAGCAGAAGATTATCCAAATCCACAAGCACTTCTACAATAAAATATAAGGTAACCACTACCAGAACTGATACACCTACTACAAAACCATCTACTTTATCAACAACCAAAGCGGCTACTTCAACAATTATTCAATCTATATCTGCCAAAGACCCCACTACTTCAAGAGTCAGTCAATCGAGATCTACAATACCATCTACTTTATCAACAACAGAGCCCTATTCTTCTACATCCAGTCAATCCACTCTAAAATCAAGCAAGGAATCTTTAAAAGAAGCAAGAACTCCTGAAATGAAAATATATGCTGCAACCTCTAATAATATCCCTGCAATCACTTCAACAACCTCTTCTTCATCAGCATCTAGTACAAAGCCCTCTACTTTATCAACAACAGAACAAACTATATTGACATCAAATTCATCGCCTACAGTAGCGAGCCCAAAATCTCCAGGTGCAACAAAGCCTGCTCCAATAAAGTCTACTGTAACCTCTACCAGAAGACCTCAAAGTACAACAACTCCCTCTACTTTATCAACAACAGAACCCAATACCTCCAGGACCTCTCAATCAACTACAGTATCAAGTCCTAAATCTACAAAATCAACAAGAACTTCTGCAATACAGTCTGATGCAAGCTCTACCAGAAGTCCTAAAACTACTACAATACCCCCTACTTTACCAACAACAGAACCAACTATATCGACAACTTATCAACCTCCTACAGTTTCCAGCCCCAAATCTTCAAAAGCAACACACAATTCTACAAACAAATCTACTGCAACCTCTACCACAATGCCTATGTCTCCTACACCACCTTCTACTTTATCAACATTAGAATCCACTACTTCTATGAACAGTCAATCTAGATCTACAACAGAACCCACTATTGCAACAACCGGTGAATCTAGGTCTACAACAAGATCCACTACTTCAACAACCAGTCAATCTAGATCTACAACACCCACTACTTCATCAACAAAAAACCCCACTAGTTCAAGAACCAGTCTATCCAATACAGTTTCAAGCCCTAAATTTTCAAAAGCAACAAACACTTCTACAATGAAATCTACTGCAACCTCCACCACAATGCCTAAGACTCTTACACCACCCTCTACATTATCAATTAGTACTACAGCACCCTCTACATTTTCAACAAGAGATTCTACTATAGCATCAACAAATCCATCCCCTGCAATATCAAGCAGAAGATTATCCAAATCCACAAGCACTTCTACAATAAAATATAAGGTAACCACTACCAGAACTGATACACCTACTACAAAACCATCTACTTTATCAACAACCAAAGCGGCTACTTCAACAATTATTCAATCTATATCTGCCAAAGACCCCACTACTTCAAGAGTCAGTCAATCGAGATCTACAATACCATCTACTTTATCAACAACAGAGCCCTATTCTTCTACATCCAGTCAATCCACTCTAAAATCAAGCAAGGAATCTTTAAAAGAAGCAAGAACTCCTGAAATGAAAATATATGCTGCAACCTCTAATAATATCCCTGCAATCACTTCAACAACCTCTTCTTCATCAGCATCTAGTACAAAGCCCTCTACTTTATCAACAACAGAACAAACTATATTGACATCAAATCCATCGCCTACAGTAGCGAGCCCAAAATCTCCAGGTGCAACAAAGCCTGCTCCAATAAAGTCTACTGTAACCTCTACCAGAAGACCTCAAAGTACAACAACTCCCTCTACTTTATCAACAACAGAACCCAATACCTCCAGGACCTCTCAATCAACTACAGTATCAAGTCCTAAATCTACAAAATCAACAAGAACTTCTGCAATACAGTCTGATGCAAGCTCTACCAGAAGTCCTAAAACTACTACAATACCCCCTACTTTACCAACAACAGAACCAACTATATCGACAACTTATCAACCCCCTACAGTTTCAAGCCCCAAATCTTCAAAAGCAACACACAATTCTACAAACAAATCTACTGCAACCTCTACCACAATGCCTATGTCTCCTACACCACCTTCTACTTTATCAACATTAGAATCCACTACTTCTATGAACAGTCAATCTAGATCTACAACAGAACCCACTATTGCAACAACCGGTGAATCTAGGTCTACAACAAGATCCACTACTTCAACAACCAGTCAATCTAGATCTACAACACCCACTACTTCATCAACAAAAAACCCCACTAGTTCAAGAACCAGTCTATCTAATACAGTTTCAAGCCCTAAATTTTCAAAAGCAACACACACTTCTACAATGAAATCTACTGCAACCTCCACCACAATGCCTAAGATTACACCACCCTCTACATTATCAATTAGTACTACAGCACCCTCTACATTTTCAACAAGAGATTCTACTATAGCATCAACAAATCCATCCCCTGCAATATCAAGCAGAAGATTATCCAAATCCACAAGCACTTCTACAATAAAATATAAGGTAACCACTACCAGAACTGATACACCTACTACAAGACCATCTACTTTATCAACAACCGAAGCGGCTACTTCAACAATTATTCAATCTATATCTGCCAAAGACCCCACTACTTCAAGAGTCAGTCAATCGAGATCTACAATACCATCTACTTTATCAACAACAGAGCCCTATTCTTCTACATCCAGTCAATCCACTCTAAAATCAAGCAAGGAATCTTTAAAAGAAGCAAGAACTCCTGAAATGAAAATATATGCTGCAACCTCTAATAATATCCCTGCAATCACTTCAACAACCTCTTCTTCATCAGCATCTAGTACAAAGCCCTCTACTTTATCAACAACAGAACAAACTATATTGACATCAAATCCATCGCCTACAGTAGCGAGCCCAAAATCTCCAGGTGCAACAAAGCCTGCTCCAATAAAGTCTACTGTAACCTCTACCAGAAGACCTCAAAGTACAACAACTCCCTCTACTTTATCAACAACAGAACCCAATACCTCCAGGACCTCTCAATCAACTACAGTATCAAGTCCTAAATCTACAAAATCAACAAGAACTTCTGCAATACAGTCTGATGCAAGCTCTACCAGAAGTCCTAAAACTACTACAATACCCCCTACTTTACCAACAACAGAACCAACTATATCGACAACTTATCCACCCCCTACAGTTTCAAGCCCCAAATCTTCAAAAGCAACACACAATTCTACAAACAAATCTACTGCAACCTCTACCACAATGCCTAGGTCTCCTACACCACCCTCTACTTTATCAACATTAGAATCCACTACTTCTATGAACAGTCAATCTAGATCTACAACAGAACCCACTATTGCAACAACCGGTGAATCTAGGTCTACAACAAGATCCACTACTTCAACAACCAGTCAATCTAGATCTACAACACCCAATACTTCATCGACAACAAAACCCACTAGTTCAAGAACCAGTCTATCCAATACAGTTTCAAGCCCTAAATTTTCAAAAGCAACACACACTTCTACAATGAAATCTACTGCAACCTCCACCACAATGCCTAAGACTCTTACACCACCCTCTACATTATCAATTAGTACTACAGCACCCTCTACATTTTCAACAAGAGATTCTACTATAGCATCAACAAATCCATCCCCTGCAATATCAGGCAGAAGATTATCCAAGTCCAGAAGCACTTCTACAATAAAATATAAGGTAACAGCTACCAGAACTGATACACCTACTACAAGACCATCTACTTTATCAACAACCAAAGCGGCTACTTCAACAATTATTCAATCTATATCTGCCAAAGACCCCACTACTTCAAGAGTCAGTCAATCGAGATCTACAATACCATCTACTTTATCAACAACAGAGCCCTATTCTTCTACATCCAGTCAATCCACTCTAAAATCAAGCAAGGAATCTTTAAAAGAAGCAAGAACTCCTGAAATGAAAATATATGCTGCAACCTCTAATAATATCCCTGCAATCACTTCAACAACCTCTTCTTCATCAGCATCTAGTACAAAGCCCTCTACTTTATCAACAACAGAACAAACTATATTGACATCAAATTCATCGCCTACAGTAGCGAGCCCAAAATCTCCAGGTGCAACAAAGCCTGCTCCAATAAAGTCTACTGTAACCTCTACCAGAAGACCTCAAAGTACAACAACTCCCTCTACTTTATCAACAACAGAACCCAATACCTCCAGGACCTCTCAATCAACTACAGTATCAAGTCCTAAATCTACAAAATCAACAAGAACTTCTGCAATACAGTCTGATGCAAGCTCTACCAGAAGTCCTAAAACTACTACAATACCCCCTACTTTACCAACAACAGAACCAACTATATCGACAACTTATCAACCCCCTACAGTTTCAAGCCCCAAATCTTCAAAAGCAACACACAATTCTACAAACAAATCTACTGCAACCTCTACCACAATGCCTATGTCTCCTACACCACCTTCTACTTTATCAACATTAGAATCCACTACTTCTATGAACAGTCAATCTAGATCTACAACAGAACCCACTATTGCAACAACCGGTGAATCTAGGTCTACAACAAGATCCACTACTTCAACAACCAGTCAATCTAGATCTACAACACCCACTACTTCATCAACAAAAAACCCCACTAGTTCAAGAACCAGTCTATCCAATACAGTTTCAAGCCCTAAATTTTCAAAAGCAACACACACTTCTACAATGAAATCTACTGCAACCTCCACCACAATGCCTAAGACTCTTACACCACCCTCTACATTATCAATTAGTACTACAGCACCCTCTACATTTTCAACAAGAGATTCTACTATAGCATCAACAAATCCATCCCCTGCAATATCAAGCAGAAGATTATCCAAATCCACAAGCACTTCTACAATAAAATATAAGGTAACCACTACCAGAACTGATACACCTACTACAAAACCATCTACTTTATCAACAACCAAAGCGGCTACTTCAACAATTATTCAATCTATATCTGCCAAAGACCCCACTACTTCAAGAGTCAGTCAATCGAGATCTACAATACCATCTACTTTATCAACAACAGAGCCCTATTCTTCTACATCCAGTCAATCCACTCTAAAATCAAGCAAGGAATCTTTAAAAGAAGTAAGAACTCCTGAAATGAAAATATATGCTGCAACCTCTAATAATATCCCTGCAATCACTTCAACAACCTCTTCTTCATCAGCATCTAGTACAAAGCCCTCTACTTTATCAACAACAGAACAAACTATATTGACATCAAATCCATCGCCTACAGTAGCGAGCCCAAAATCTCCAGGTGCAACAAAGCCTGCTCCAATAAAGTCTACTGTAACCTCTACCAGAAGACCTCAAAGTACAACAACTCCCTCTACTTTATCAACAACAGAACCCAATACCTCCAGGACCTCTCAATCAACTACAGTATCAAGTCCTAAATCTACAAAATCAACAAGAACTTCTGCAATACAGTCTGATGCAAGCTCTACCAGAAGTCCTAAAACTACTACAATACCCCCTACTTTACCAACAACAGAACCAACTATATCGACAACTTATCAACCCCCTACAGTTTCAAGCCCCAAATCTTCAAAAGCAACACACAATTCTACAAACAAATCTACTGCAACCTCTACCACAATGCCTATGTCTCCTACACCACCTTCTACTTTATCAACATTAGAATCCACTACTTCTATGAACAGTCAATCTAGATCTACAACAGAACCCACTATTGCAACAACCGGTGAATCTAGGTCTACAACAAGATCCACTACTTCAACAACCAGTCAATCTAGATCTACAACACCCACTACTTCATCAATAAAAAACCCCACTAGTTCAAGAACCAGTCTATCCAATACAGTTTCAAGCCCTAAATTTTCAAAAGCAACACACACTTCTACAATGAAATCTACTGCAACCTCCACCACAATGCCTAAGACTCTTACACCACCCTCTACATTATCAATTAGTACTACAGCACCCTCTACATTTTCAACAAGAGATTCTACTATAGCATCAACAAATCCATCCCCTGCAATATCAAGCAGAAGATTATCCAAATCCACAAGCACTTCTACAATAAAATATAAGGTAACCACTACCAGAACTGATACACCTACTACAAGACCATCTACTTTATCAACAACCAAAGCGGCTACTTCAACAATTATTCAATCTATATCTGCCAAAGACCCCACTACTTCAAGAGTCAGTCAATCGAGATCTACAATACCATCTACTTTATCAACAACAGAGCCCTATTCTTCTACATCCAGTCAATCCACTCTAAAATCAAGCAAGGAATCTTTAAAAGAAGTAAGAACTCCTGAAATGAAAATATATGCTGCAACCTCTAATAATATCCCTGCAATCACTTCAACAACCTCTTCTTCATCAGCATCTAGTACAAAGCCCTCTACTTTATCAACAACAGAACAAACTATATTGACATCAAATCCATCGCCTACAGTAGCGAGCCCAAAATCTCCAGGTGCAACAAAGCCTGCTCCAATAAAGTCTACTGTAACCTCTACCAGAAGACCTCAAAGTACAACAACTCCCTCTACTTTATCAACAACAGAACCCAATACCTCCAGGACCTCTCAATCAACTACAGTATCAAGTCCTAAATCTACAAAATCAACAAGAACTTCTGCAATACAGTCTGATGCAAGCTCTACCAGAAGTCCTAAAACTACTACAATACCCCCTACTTTACCAACAACAGAACCAACTATATCGACAACTTATCAACCCCCTACAGTTTCAAGCCCCAAATCTTCAAAAGCAACACACAATTCTACAAACAAATCTACTGCAACCTCTACCACAATGCCTATGTCTCCTACACCACCTTCTACTTTATCAACATTAGAATCCACTACTTCTATGAACAGTCAATCTAGATCTACAACAGAACCCACTATTGCAACAACCGGTGAATCTAGGTCTACAACAAGATCCACTACTTCAACAACCAGTCAATCTAGATCTACAACACCCACTACTTCATCAACAAAAAACCCCACTAGTTCAAGAACCAGTCTATCCACTACAGTTTCAAGCCCTAAATTTTCAAAAGCAACACACACTTCTACAATGAAATCTACTGCAACCTCCACCACAATGCCTAAGATTACACCACCCTCTACATTATCTATTAGTACTACAGCACCCTCTACATTTTCAACAAGAGATTCTACTATAGCATCAACA
This sequence comes from Alentia gelatinosa, assembly GCA_950022655.1. NCBI lineage: Eukaryota > Metazoa > Annelida > Polychaeta > Phyllodocida > Polynoidae > Alentia > Alentia gelatinosa. The sequence continues at coordinate 21,323,107 of OX465586.1, read as the reverse complement.
AATCCATCCCCTGCAATATCAAGCAGAAGATTATCCAAATCCACAAGCACTTCTACAATAAAATATAAGGTAACCGCTACCAGAACTGATACACCTACTACAAGACCATCTACTTTATCAACAACCAAAGCGGCTACTTCAACAATTATTCAATCTATATCTGCCAAAGACCCCACTACTTCAAGAGTCAGTCAATCGAGATCTACAATACCATCTACTTTATCAACAACAGAGCCCTATTCTTCTACATCCAGTCAATCCACTCTAAAATCAAGCAAGGAATCTTTAAAAGAAGCAAGAACTCCTGAAATGAAAATATATGCTGCAACCTCTAATAATATCCCTGCAATCACTTCAACAACCTCTTCTTCATCAGCATCTAGTACAAAGCCCTCTACTTTATCAACAACAGAACAAACTATATTGACATCAAATCCATCGCCTACAGTAGCGAGCCCAAAATCTCCAGGTGCAACAAAGCCTGCTCCAATAAAGTCTACTGTAACCTCTACCAGAAGACCTCAAAGTACAACAAATCCCTCTACTTTATCAACAACAGAACCCAATACCTCCAGGACCTCTCAATCAACTACAGTATCAAGTCCTAAATCTACAAAATCAACAAGAACTTCTGCAATACAGTCTGATGCAAGCTCTACCAGAAGTCCTAAAACTACTACAATACCCCCTACTTTACCAACAACAGAACCAACTATATCGACAACTTATCCACCCCCTACAGTTTCAAGCCCCAAATCTTCAAAAGCAACACACAATTCTACAAACAAATCTACTGCAACCTCTACCACAATGCCTATGTCTCCTACACCACCTTCTACTTTATCAACATTAGAATCCACTACTTCTATGAACAGTCAATCTAGATCTACAACAGAACCCACTATTGCAACAACCGGTGAATCTAGGTCTACAACAAGATCCACTACTTCAACAACCAGTCAATCTAGATCTACAACACCCACTACTTCATCAACAAAAAACCCCACTAGTTCAAGAACCAGTCTATCCACTACAGTTTCAAGCCCTAAATTTTCAAAAGCAACACACACTTCTACAATGAAATCTACTGCAACCTCCACCACAATGCCTAAGATTACACCACCCTCTACATTATCTATTAGTACTACAGCACCCTCTACATTTTCAACAAGAGATTCTACTATAGCATCAACAAATCCATCCCCTGCAATATCAAGCAGAAGATTATCCAAATCCACAAGCACTTATACAATTAAATATAAGGTAACCGCTACCAGAACTGATACACCTACTACAAGACCATCTACTTTATCAACAACCAAAGCAGCTACTTCAACAATTATTCAATCTATATCTGCCAAAGACCCCACTACTTCAAGAGTCAGTCAATCGAGATCTACAATACCATCTACTTTATCAACAACAGAGCCCTATTCTTCTACATCCAGTCAATCCACTCTAAAATCAAGCAAGGAATCTTTAAAAGAAGCAAGAACTCCTAAAATGAAAATATATGCTGCAACCTCTAATAATATCCCTGCAATCACTTCAACGACCTCTTCTTCATCAGCATCTAGTACAAAGCCCTCTACTTTATCAACAACAGAACAAACTATATTGACATCAAATCCATCGCCTACAGTAGCGAGCCCAAAATCTCCAGGTGCAACAAAGCCTGCTCCAATAAAGTCTACTGTAACCTCTACCAGAAGACCTCAAAGTACAACAACTCCCTCTACTTTATCAACAACAGAACCCAATACCTCCAGGACCTCTCAATCAACTACAGTATCAAGTCCTAAATCTACAAAATCAACAAGAACTTCTGCAATACAGTCTGATGCAAGCTCTACCAGAAGTCCTAAAACTACTACAATACCCCCTACTTTACCAACAACAGAACCAACTATATCGACAACTTATCCACCCTCTACAGTTTCAAGCCCCAAATCTTCAAAAGCAACACACAATTCTACAAACAAATCTACTGCAACCTCTACCACAATGCCTATGTCTCCTACACCACCTTCTACTTTATCAACATTAGAATCCACTACTTCTATGAACAGTCAATCTAGATCTACAACAGAACCCACTATTGCAACAACCGGTGAATCTAGGTCTACAACAAAATCCACTACTTCAACAACCAGTCAATCTAGATCTACAACACCCACTACTTCATCAACAACAAAACCCATTAGTTCAAGAACCAGTCTATCCACTACAGTTTCAAGCCCTAAATTTTCAAAAGCAACACACACTTCTACAATGAAATCTACTGCAACCTCCACCACAATGCCTAAGACTCTTACACCACCCTCTACATTATCAATTAGTACTACAGCACCCTCTACATTTTCAACAAGAGATTCTACTATAGCATCAACAAATCCATCCCCTGCAATATCAAGCAGAAGATTATCCAAATCCACAAGCACTTCTACAATTAAATATATGGTAACTGCTACCGGAACTGATACACCTACTACAAGACCATCTACTTTATCAACAACCAAAGCGGCTACTTCAACAATTATTCAATCTATATCTGCCAAAGACCCCACTACTTCAAGAGTCAGTCAATCGAGATCTACAATACCATCTACTTTATCAACAACAGAGCCCTATTCTTCTACATCCAGTCAATCCACTCTAAAATCAAGCAAGGAATCTTTAAAAGAAGCAAGAACTCCTGAAATGAAAATATATGCTGCAACCTCTAATAATATCCCTGCAATCACTTCAACAACCTCTTCTTCATCAGCATCTAGTACAAAGCCCTCTACTTTATCAACAACAGAACAAACTATATTGACATCAAATCCATCGCCTACAGTAGCGAGCCCAAAATCTCCAGGTGCAACAAAGCCTGCTCCAATAAAGTCTACTGTAACCTCTACCAGAAGACCTCAAAGTACAACAACTCCCTCTACTTTATCAACAACAGAACCCAATACCTCCAGGACCTCTCAATCAACTACAGTATCAAGTCCTAAATCTACAAAATCAACAAGAACTTCTGCAATACAGTCTGATGCAAGCTCTACCAGAAGTCCTAAAACTACTACAATACCCCCTACTTTACCAACAACAGAACCAACTATATCGACAACTTATCCACCCCCTACAGTTTCAAGCCCCAAATCTTCAAAAGCAACACACAATTCTACAAACAAATCTACTGCAACCTCTACCACAATGCCTATGTCTCCTACACCACCTTCTACTTTATCAACATTAGAATCCACTACTTCTATGAACAGTCAATCTAGATCTACAACAGAACCCACTATTGCAACAACTGGTCAATCTAGGTCGACAACAAGATCTACTACTTCAACAACCAGTCAATCTAGATCTACAACACCCACTACTTCATCAACAACAAAACCCACTAGTTTAAGAACCAGTCTATCCAATACAGTTTCAAGCCCTAAATTTTCAAAAGCAACACACACTTCTACAATGAAATCTACTGCAACCTCCACCACAATGCCTAAGACTCTTACACCACCCTCTACATTATCAATTAGTACTACAGCACCCTCTACATTTTCAACAAGAGATTCTACTATAGCATCAACAAATCCATCCCCTGCAATATCAAGCAGAAGATTATCCAAATCCACAAGCACTTCTACGATAAAATATAAGGTAACCGCTACCAGAACTGATACACCTACTACAAGACCATCTACTTTATCAACAACCAAAGCGGCTACTTCAACAATTATTCAATCTATATCTGCCAAAGACCCCACTACTTCAAGAGTCAGTCAATCGAGATCTACAATACCATCTACTTTATCAACAACAGAGCCCTATTCTTCTACATCCAGTCAATCCACTCTAAAATCAAGCAAGGAATCTTTAAAAGAAGCAAGAACTCCTGAAATGAAAATATATGCTGCAACCTCTAATAATATCCCTGCAATCACTTCAACAACCTCTTCTTCATCAGCATCTAGTACAAAGCCCTCTACTTTATCAACAACAGAACAAACTATATTGACATCAAATCCATCGCCTACAGTAGCGAGCCCAAAATCTCCAGGTGCAACAAAGCCTGCTTCAATAAAGTCTACTGTAACCTCTACCAGAAGACCTCAAAGTACAACAACTCCCTCTACTTTATCAACAACAGAACCCAATACCTCCAGGACCTCTCAATCAACTACAGTATCAAGTCCTAAATCTACAAAATCAACAAGAACTTCTGCAATACAGTCTGATGCAAGCTCTACCAGAAGTCCTAAAACTACTACAATACCCCCTACTTTACCAACAACAGAACCAACTATATCGACAACTTATCCACCCCCTACAGTTTCAAGCCCCAAATCTTCAAAAGCAACACACAATTCTACAAACAAATCTACTGCAACCTCTACCACAATGCCTATGTCTCCTACACCACCTTCTACTTTATCAACATTAGAATCCACTACTTCTATGAACAGTCAATCTAGATCTACAACAGAACCCACTATTGCAACAACCGGTGAATCTAGGTCTACAACAAGATCCACTACTTCAACAACCAGTCAATCTAAATCTACAACACCCACCACTTCATCAACAAAAAAACCCACTAGTTCAAGAACCAGTCTATCCAATACAGTTTCAAGCCCTAAATTTTCAAAAGCAACACACATTTCTACAATGAAATCTACTGCAACCTCCACCACAATGCCTAAGACTCTTACACCACCCTCTATATTATCAATTAGTACTACAGCACCCTCTACATTTTCAACAAGAGATTCTACTATAGCATCAACAAATCCATCCCCTGCAATATCAAGCAGAAGATTATCCAAATCCACAAGCACTTCTACAATTAAATATATGGTAACCGCTACCGGAACTGATACACCTACTACAAGACCATCTACTTTATCAACAACCAAAGCGGCTACTTCAACAATTATTCAATCTATATCTGCCAAAGACCCCACTACTTCAAGAGTCAGTCAATCGAGATCTACAATACCATCTACTTTATCAACAACAGAGCCCTATTCTTCTACATCCAGTCAATCCACTCTAAAATCAAGCAAGGAATCTTTAAAAGAAGCAAGAACTCCTGAAATGAAAATATATGCTGCAACCTCTAATAATATCCCTGCAATCACTTCAACGACCTCTTCTTCATCAGCATCTAGTACAAAGCCCTCCGCTTTATCAACAACAGAACAAACTATATTGACATCAAATCCATCGCCTACAGTAGCGAGCCCAAAATCTCCAGGTGCAACAAAGCCTGCTCCAATAAAGTCTACTGTAACCTCTACCAGAAGACCTCAAAGTACAACAACTCCCTCTACTTTATCAACAACAGAACCCAATACCTCCAGGACCTCTCAATCAACTACAGTATCAAGTCCTAAATCTACAAAATCAACAAGAACTTCTGCAATACAGTCTGATGCAAGCTCTACCAGAAGTCCTAAAACTACTACAATACCCCCTACTTTACCAACAACAGAACCAACTATATCGACAACTTATCCACCCCCTACAGTTTCAAGCCCCAAATCTTCAAAAGCAACACACAAGTCTACAAACAAATCTACTGCAACCTCTACCACAATGCCTATGTCTCCTACACCACCTTCTACTTTATCAACATTAGAATCTACTACTTCTATGAACAGTCAATCTAGATCTACAACAGAACCCACTATTGCAACAACTGGTCAATCTAGGTCGACAACAAGATCTACTACTTCAACAACCAGTCAATCTAGATCTACAACACTCACTACTTCATCAACAACAAAACCCACTAGTTCAAGAACCAGTCTATCCACTACAGTTTCAAGCCCTAAATTTTCAAAAGCAACACACACTTCTACAATGAAATCTACTGCAACCTCCACCACAATGCCTAAGACTCTTACACCACCCTCTACATTATCAATTAGTACTACAGCACCCTCTACATTTTTAACAAGAGATTCTACTATAGCATCAACAAATCCATCCCCTGCAATATCAAGCAGAAGATTATCCAAATCCACAAGCACTTCTACAATAAAATATATGGTAACCGCTACCGGAACTGATACACCTACTACAAGACCATCTACTTTATCAACAACCAAAGCGGCTACTTCAACAATTATTCAATCTATATCTGCCAAAGACCCCACTACTTCAAGAGTCAGTCAATCGAGATCTACAATACCATCTACTTTATCAACAACAGAGCCCTATTCTTCTACATCCAGTCAATCCACTCTAAAATCAAGCAAGGAATCTTTAAAAGAAGCAAGAACTCCTGAAATGAAAATATATGCTGCAACCTTTAATAATATCCCTGCAATCACTTCAACAACCTCTTCTTCATCAGCATCTAGTACAAAGCCCTCTACTTTATCAACAACAGAACAAACTATATTGACATCAAATCCATCGCCTACAGTAGCGAGCCCAAAATCTCCAGGTGCAACAAAGCCTTCTCCAATAAAGTCTACTGTAACCTCTACCAGAAGACCTCAAAGTACAACAACTCCCTCTACTTTATCAACAACAGAACCCAATACCTCCAGGACCTCTCAATCAACTACAGTATCAAGTCCTAAATCTACAAAATCAACAAGAACTTCTGCAATACAGTCTGATGCAAGCTCTACCAGAAGTCCTAAAACTACTACAATACCCCCTACTTTACCAACAACAGAACCAACTATATCGACAACTTATCCACCCCCTACAGTTTCAAGCCCCAAATCTTCAAAAGCAACACACAATTCTACAAACAAATCTACTGCAACCTCTTCCACAATGCCTAGGTCTCCTACACCACCCTCTACATTATCGATTAGTAATACAGCACCCTCTACATTTTCAACAAGAGATTCTACTATAGCATCAACAAATCCATCCCCTGCAATATCAAGCAGAAGATTATCCAAATCCTCAAGTACTTCGACAATAAAATATAAGGTAACCACTACCAGAACTGATACACCTACTACAAGACCATCTACTTTATCAACAACCAAAGCGGCTACTTCAACAATTATTCAATCTATATCTGCCAAAGACCCCACTACTTCAAGAGTCAGTCAATCGAGATCTACAATACCATCTACTTTATCAACAACAGAGCCCTATTCTTCTATATCCAGTCAATCCACTCTAAAATCAAGCAAGGAATCTTTAAAAGAAGCAAGAACTCCTGAAATGAAATATGCTGCAACCTCTATTAATATCCCTGCAATCACTTCAACAACCTCTTCTTCATCAGCATCTAGTACAAAGCCCTCTACGTTATCAACAACAGAACAAACTTTATTGACAACAAATCCATCGCCTACAGTAGCGAGCCCAAAATCTCCAGGTGCAACAAAGCCTGCTCCAATAAAGAGACTACCTTTTGTGTATGGGACCTGTCTCATTGTATGCTTTCTTTTTGTATGCATGTGGTATTTCCTTTATTGTATTTGGAATAGATGCAGCGCGGTGATGAACTGCAATGAGGATCGTGAAGAGTGGAAAAGGAAATGTTTAATCTCTGCATGTTAAATGATCTATAAAAGACCCGACGAAGGAAGGATAACAAAAGGTATGAAAATCCTACACGTCCACAGTTTGTTTTAGAGAATTAATGACATAAAGATTATAAGTAGCAATTACAATGTTTGTGTCTTTACTGAAAGTTGGCTTACCTGTAACTACTTAGATTTGATTCTCAATATCCAAGGGTCGAATATCTATCAAAATGACTGGAATGATGAATCCTCGAAAATTGGGGGGGGGGGGGGGGGGGGGGTTGCCGTTTATATGAAAGATTGTCATGTACCTTATACAACTAGATTTCATGAATTTTCTACATCAGAAACAACAATTTGAGAATTACGTATCCACAAAGGAAATCACATGATCAATGCTGTATATTAACCGTCTCATGACGACCTTAACGTTTACACTTTATCTAAGAAATGCAGAAAGTATAAGATTATGAAAATTCTTTTAATCAGAAATAACCTCAATATTCTATACATCCCTGAAACCTTTCTCCATAATAAGGGAAAAACACGATTGACTACTTTTATCGTAATTGTACCTTCCTTAAAATGTCTGTTAATTTAGGATTCTATATATTTGATCATGTTCCTACTTTCGCAATATGTGAGAAAGAAAAGAAATTTGAATCGTTAAAGAAAGTTACAAGGCAGAAATATAGAGAAATTGAACTTGACACATTTTAAACTAAATTTCCCAGAGTTTAATTTGACGCAAACACTTGATGAAAAAGATACTTAAAATTACTGAACACATAGATAATTATCTTGATCACCTTGATCACCCTGTTAAGGAATTTACTCTTGAAACTAGAAATGGGGTTGAATTGCAGCTAATGACTAAAAAGAATTTCAGTAAGCGTAAGAGATTATTGATTAAATTGAACACCACAACTATAGAGTAACCTCAATAAAAGGATTATTTTACAGATAAAATTTATCGCTTAATCATCAAAATTATATATATATATAAAAAAGGACAATGAAAAGAGCACCGGTATTGCTAACCTAAACTCTACTTACCTAAGTTGCATCTTCCAGTGGACAAGTGAAACAAATGCCTGTTTTGGGTAATTTGAGTAGATAATGTGAATGCTGTAAGAAATACTACACTTTCTTTCCTTATGAAAGTTATAAATTTAGCAATATAATCTGTCGTGTCCTATCTTTAACGAAAGGAACTATCCTTCATAAATAAATTCTAGAGATGTTGTGGAACTGAAAGTCTTTTGTTCCACCTAGTCACCTTCGCCTCAGTCATTGTCGTTAACTTAGCCATGGCTTTGACTAAAGTTCTGACTTCAGACTGTAAATTCGTTACTTGCTGCTGCATGCGGTCATTGTTGGCTTGTAATGTTGTATACCAGTCTGGACTCTATTGACCATTGGTGTGCACCATGTTTGGTGCACGCCGATGCACCGGTGTACCTGAGGGGTTTGATCTTCGGGCACATTTTCTTCTTCTTCTTCTGCAATTTGTTTTTCGATATCCGATAACCTGCAAAACGGACATCCATCTCTGTCTGAGCGAGCGTCAACCTCGCGATGGCATTTTTCACATTTTCTCATCGTGTGGAAAAAAAACCCACCTTAGGAACACAGAAGAAATTTTTTCAGCGTAGAGACCCGGTCTAACTCGTTCGGTGACCAGAGTTCTTGTGACGCTTAACTCCTCTGGCGGTTATGACCAGTGTCTTAATCGTCCTGGTGGCGGCGCCACCTTCTAGTGACGCTTCTAGCGGCCTCTAGCGTCTCACTCGTGACATCTCTTCCTATTTATATTTATATAAAGGCGGTCCTTTATATCTCACGTATATATACAAATTGAATACTTGAGCAGATGATGAAAGGTCTGCTCACTATTATTGAAAGTGTCTTCTATGAGGATATTTACGAATTAATTCAACTGCCCTTTATATCTAAGATCTGTGTATTATCCATGATGAATAGATAGGTTTACGCACATTTTTGGCAGGATACAAAACTATCAAATATAGACAGATTATACCGTCCTAGAGTACTATTTGGTCAACTTATGCATGATCTAAAGTACAAGGCAATAAATTACTGAAACATTTAGCATAAAAAGATACACCGTTATTAGTTTATTGTTGAACTATAAAATTACATGTACATAATTGAAATATACTCATCAATAACTACAGAATGCCTATACATATATAAAACACGAGAAGTGACATTAGTGACTGTATTGCTACCTTTTATCATGCATATTTAACGACAATGTACAAATAGAAATCAAGTATGTATTTCCCAGAGTTCATGATAAAGCATTACAGTACAATAATTGCATTCCTGCACAATTATATGAATAAAAAGCAAGAGATCGGTATAATTTATAAGGTTCAGAATGTCTTTACAGAAACATAAAAAGAGACATGTAAAGAGAGTTATTGTGCATCCAGTGATGTAGATGTTGATTACCAAAGAATGTAACCCCTCCAATCAACTCTACTGTACATGAGATTTTCTCCGAAAAGACACCAATTTCTCAGTTCATAATTTTTGCTGAAAAATGCATGTTGGCCATTGAATGAATGGTGCAAAAAAACCAATGCTGTATAATTGATCTGGATAGTGACATCCATCAGTTTAGTTATGTACTTTGTATAAAAAGGCACATTTTCGACATGATTTGCTTGGAGTTTCTCCCCCACATAGAAAGTCCTTACCAGACATGCATGAAGATTGAAGTTTGAGATTTTTGTGCACAGATAAAACTCTAACCTGCATTTCTTTTTTGTTTACCTTTACTCAGATGTACTCTTATGATTCATTTCTAGCCATGCCGAAAAAAGGATTTAGTAATGTAGTTTTCTGAACTCCTTACTCAGAGACCATCTTGGACAGCCTCCTCCATTTTAAAATGTTGAACCCTTCGTTGGTTTCTAGATTGCACTGCAGTCTAAGATTACTGCAGACTAGAATGGGCCACAAGCTAGGCACAGTACTCTCAACCAACCAAATCCTGGCTAACATATTGCCTGTACGTAGACTGTATTGCAGCGAACTTTCACCAAATGGCCTGTTTATGCATTTTGTTAGACTACAGGCTTCTATTCCAGATGACTCTGGTTAGGCTGTAGCTATATATAAGTGGTCCATATAAGAACGACTCTCCTCTAGGTATGAGGCTACAGTTGTGTCGTCATGACCAGGGGTCACCCTCATTTGGCAAAAGCCACCAGAACAAGCGCGTAGATGCTGTCTGAGGTTTCCGCTTGGCGCGCTGCCTCCTCTCAGCATCTCCACCCCAAAGTGAGAGATCAATCTGTGGTAGTTCGGAACATTGCCGCCGCTCGTTCTTGTCACCTCTGTAGAGTGTGGCCAGTGTGTAGAGGTCTCCACCTGGAGATTCCCTGTGTACGATAAGGATAGAATTATAAAACTGTTCAAAACAGATGGAGTTTGCAGGCATATTGTACTCTTATTACGATAGTCTTAACACATGTACTTTCAGAATGGTCCACCATATTGAACTCGCATAGAAAGTAGGGGATACATGAGCAATGATAGTAGGGGACCTAAAAATTTCAGTGTGGCCTTTTAAATGAATGGTCCTGGGAATACCCTTAAAAATATCAATGGCACTCGCTCAACAAATTGAGGTATTCCAAAAGTCAGGAACTCATTTCATGTGATGTCTTTTCTTACAAGGGCATCATTGTGAGATCTATGTTTTTATTCATAAACTTTACAATAAGTTTACATCCATTTGAATTCACTCACTGATATTTCCTCATGGCAATGCTGAAAGGCTGCAGCAAAGCATACTTTTGGATCTTCTCCACCTTGTCCAAACTATCACAGATGATCCTAGACAAGGTCATCTTACGGATCTCTGCGAGCTGGGCTGTGTAGTTCAGAAACGGCATGTTATAATGGAAAGATCTAGACTCTGTCATAGATAATGCAAATGTAATACAATAATGGATTGGCTCTAGTATGTCTATGCCTGCACTCTCGGCACAAATAATGTCTAGAAACACCTGGGGGCCATCCATGAAGTACGTATGCACTGAGGAGGGGGGGGGGGGTCAAATACTTTGGAATTTTGCGTATGCTCCCTCTTTGCGTACAAGATTGAGAGAGAGGGTGGGGGGAGGGTCCAAAATTTCAGAAATTCTGCGTACGTACTTTATGCCCCCTGCGTACGTACTTTATGGCCCCTACATGGAACTAGCTTTATGCATGATAACTATGGATAACACATTTGTGAAACGTTATTAACCGTCCTTCGCTTGAATAGTAATGTGATATATTATATATATATATATGACTGATGGCACCATTACACAGATCGCAGTGGAACACCTGGCGAATCTCCTAGCGGATGGCCACGTAATAGGGGTAGGCTATGTGACCCTATATTGCATTTAGTTGAGGTAACTTTATGATGAGATATGACAAACCTTCTGTAAATCCAGTGACTGGATCGTAACGCTCATACCAGAAGCTGTCTGCCACCCTCTTTCTCCTGAACTCACGGCCGATGATGCAGGCAAAGGTTGGCCCTACAAGAGACCCCTGTAGTTGGCGTTCCAGCATACCACCAGCAAAGAGGTCAATGTCAGTAACATTCCTGCAAGTAACGCCAAGTTCAGCAGACTTAATATGGAGAAACTTGTTAATCTGTTGATGCTTTTAGTTGCATTAAGAGTTAAATGATTATTGGTTAAGCTTGTATTTCACAATGTTGTATAACATAATTTGCTCAATGTGCATAACAACAGTGACTGATCCAACGGGGCGTCCCCCTTATATTTAATTTCTCCATAAGAAGTTCCACCCCTACATGAAATCATGGACAGTGTATATCTAGAGTTGTATGTCCATGATGAAATCCTGGACCGTACATGTCCATTTGTGTGTACACTTAATACTATTTGGTGGCTTATATTTGCGGACTACAACACCAGAGGGCGTCCCCGCTACTGGGCAAGATACAGATAGAGACCTCTACGTATCTCCACCTCACGTTGAGCAAGGCAATGTAAATCAGAGATACTTACTCGTAAGTCCTCTTGAGATTTGCCCTCGAGGCCTCGGGAATATCAACCAGTTCAAAGAAAGAGTTTGGAACACTGAGACCACACCAATCTCGGTATTTCACATAACCTATAACAAATTAAGAAAATCAGTATTCGCCCTTATATTATGTCCATCCCCGCAAGAAAAGGTAATGCCAATCAATAGTCATTTTACTTCATTATGAGGTAATTTGGTAGTAATAGGGACGAAATAAATAGTTCTGAGCACATTTACTAAAGATCTTATGGTATCATGTCGTATGGTTCAGGATAAATTCTAAATACATTGTATATACTCTCCTGTTGTAACTTTAGAAAAGGGTTACTGTACTTCAACAAATGATCATGATTTAAGCATGAACACTGATTCGTGTGGCCTTAATATGTGGACATACGCCGCCAGCTGAACAATGCACGACCTAAAATACGCCACCTTAGTATCGTTCTACCCGAGGTTGAACGCTGGCGCTTTTGGAGTTTGCCAATGTGACGTCAGTTTATAGCTGTTTTTAATTTTATATCAACATGTATAACCATGATGACATTTCACAATATTTCCTTAATGGTGTTAACCATTATATGGTTTAACATAGGTCTGGAAAAATATTTAAAAATATTCGCATTATTTTATTGAAGAATAGCAATTATTAAAATTTCGAAAAGATTATGCCTCAAGGCATCATAGCTAACTAGGCCCGGGAATGCCTCCAGGCACCACAGCGTAGCAAATGAGTTAAACCGACTTTTTATCTTTTTATTCAAGAAAAGTTTAACAACATTGTACACGTTCACCAGTACCCTGGTTATCTTTTCACGCGGATGTCACATATATACACAGGATATACAAGAACAGGTCTTGACAAAAACATTTTTTACAATTATAAGACACCACAACCATTCACCCAAAAGTCAGTATAGAACATTGTATAACCATATACGAACTTCCGTCCTTCAGATACCCATAATAACCTGTAATTTACCTTTAATCTAAAACTACAACCTGATTTCTCCTTTTGTGTTTCTGATTTTAGTTGGAAGGATAGCTCCTAGTTAGCTAGTTGGCTGCTCAAACCGACACGTGGCGGAGCTACTCACTGGAGGTACTTATCGGAGCTGCTCTTTGGGGCTACTCATTGGAACTTTTCACTGGAACTGCTGATTGGGGCTGCTCATTGTAAGTGCTGATTGGAGCTGCTCATTGTAAGTGCTCATTGGAGTTGCTCATTGGAGCTGCTTATTTGATCTGCTCATTAGAGGTTCTCACTGAAGCTGTTCACTGGTGCTGCTTATTCTAGCTGCTCGTTGGAATTGCTTACCTGGCAGGCCGTGGTCGCGGCCCCGCTGGATATTCAGCGCCGGGAGGTCGGTGCCCGGCTCTTTTGGAGGATTCTCTGAGAAGAGCCGTGTGGTAACCTGCTGAGAGAAGAAGGGGTCCACCTCGGCCGCCGCCTGGCTCAACTGGCCCAGCAGGATGCTGTCAACGCCCGAGAGATCTCCAGGATAGTGGTGGTAAATCTCATTAGGCCTGTTGAACACCTGCGGGCAAAATTTACACACGGTTTTCACGATCATAATCATCATCAATCAATGGCAATACTAGGACCATAGCTCTCCAGCTCTTCCCTTATTGTAGTACATGAGACTCACCTTACACTATAAGTTGAATCATCGGTACTTCAAATATTAGAATTCATTCAGAAATGGACATTTATCTCTATTAAGGGGTTAGACCTAGAAAACGGAACGAGGTCCAACCCCTCACTTCGTTCTTCTATTATTCTGCTTATTCATCCCTTTCCTCCGTTAATTGGTTGCTGTGTGGAAATTAAGAAATCAAACTGTTCTATTTTGGGTTCTCTAAGGAAAAGTTATAGTATATAAACATACCACTCCTAGCGGATCATTAAGTACCTGGCTAAACTGCAGGGTGCCTGTGCTGTGATACTGACGATTAGCGAGGAGAAAGTCGCTGGAGATCTGACTGTGGCCGAAGCGAAAGGCGGCTGTTTGGAAGGCGTTCCCCGTGTCCACATTCACTGAGTCGTCATAGGCTGGGAGCAACACCGACATACATATAGGATAATTGTATGGAAGTTATATGCACTTTTGTAAATACAACTGAGGAATCGATAGGAGATCTCGGTGTAATATTAGACTCAATAAACTGCTTATAAACAAAAGAAAATACTGTTATATTGGCACTCATAAACATAGGTAATATCAGGAGACATAATCACTCATTTATTTGTTGCTTTGTTAGACTCTCTCTCTTGATAAACTCTTATATTATCTAAACACACATTCAATAACAGTAGGATAGGCAGTTGGGGTTTCTCTGAAATAAGATATGATAGTAGTCCTACTCTAAACAAAAAAAATCTAGGATCGTATACATGAATACCCTTTTCTTAACTCGTACAAGGTTTATCGTTTGATAATAGTGTGTTGGCTAAGACAGTATTAATCGTCCATAATGTCATCCATAAGTGTTGAAGAAAATTGATCCACATCGTGTCTGCATCTCTATGGCATACAGAGAAAGGGTCTAGATTATTGAACGGGTCCCAGCATCGCTTCTGAGCCACTGCATGCAGACCATATAGAACAAGGTATATAGTCATTGGTTTCTTCCGGTTTTGATATTCTACATAGAGCGTAAACAATCATGAGAAGGAGATTCTTTTACACATCTGACTTTAATCCCGGTTATATCCCCCAGTAAATAAGTAAGCCCCTATATCCCTGCCTCTAGAATAAACTTATCATATTTAGAGATTGTGGAACATGTTCCAACTTTACGTTTGTCTCAAGAGTATTAGCTTTGTAAACGATGAGAACATATCCTATACGGTACATTCTCAAGATATTTATACCTTAAGATGGACTATTCTATTCATATGTACTTTCTCTATACACTTTGGTAATCTAACCTTGAAGGTCATGGAATATGTAGCTGAAGGTTACCGTTATAAAAACCGTGTCGGAGAAGCTCTATGCCGTACTTCCTCATCTGGCTGACGCCTAAGGTCGATGGCAGGTATTCCTTGTACACTATATGCTGCCAAATGGCACCACCTATCCGCCGTGCTTCCTGGTATAAGCGTTCTCCATCCCACTGCGGGTTCAGCATGAACAACCTGGACATATTGAGGGAGTTATCACCAGTTTCAGAATTATATTCACAACCTTCTTAAATTTAGTTTACTGTGTGAATCTGTACTGAAAATTAAATGAATTAAAATAGGGAGTATCAATCCAAAAGCCATATCCTATATATTTATTTTCCATTTAGTACTTCGAATGGTTTTTATCAAGATGAATTTCACTTATTTCCTAAAGTGGTATAGAGAAGAGCACCTGAATATCGAATAAATCGGCAGATTTGTATTTTCCATCTCAGAAAGAACAGGGGGCAATCCGGTGTCGCCGACTTGTAATGAAATAAGGAGCGAGAGGTTTGTTTGCAGAAGAAAGCGAGTGGCAGAGTTGCGATTGAATGTTTTTTTTAGATTGGGAAAGCAGAATAATTCTTGAATGTTTGTAGAGCGTGGGATGGTGGAGTTATGCTTATATATGTATACTATATATTGGTAGAGAATGAGTTGACATGCCTGTAAAGAATGGGGTTGGGGGGGGGGGGGTAGAATTACGTTTGCCTGCTTGTAGAGAATCGGGAAACAAATTTATACTTGCATTCTTGTAAAGAATGAGGTGGTACATGTAAAAGTGATTGCTTGCAGAGATTGGGGCGACTGAGCTCTATCTACCTACATGTATAGAATGATGTGTTAGAGTTATGATTACATACGGAATACAAGCTCAGAACTGGGTGGTAGAGCTGTAATTGTATACATGTAGGGAATGGGATGGGAATCATTGTTGCTTTAAAGGATGGGGGGTAGAGTTAAATTTTCATGCTTGTGAAGTAATGGTGGTGATATAATCCTTTGCCTGCTTGTTTTTACACAGATCGGGATAGATTGTTTGAATTGCCCTAGCATGAGATATTCTTACCTTTCCTCAAGTTCGTTGTGATAGCGGTGGAAAACTGTGTGAAGGGATACCAGCGCAACTTGTTCGTTCACCCGAGTGTCACCTTCAATACATCGAGAATTGTTATCCAACAGTTATCTGCATATTCCCGTAAATTACGTACAGCCACATCTATTATACTATTGATTGACTTGGTATGATCAAGCGTATAGCTTCCTGTCATGAGAGAAAGTTGCTAGTGTATTTTATTTCCTGTATTAGATAGATACGGGGAATGGCTATGAAGAGCGAAATTGATGAAAATTGCACACATCATATGTTAAAATAGGTCATAAATCATCAATCCTAAGTTGGATGAAAGTAGGGATGACTTGTTGATATATATGGTTAAGCCACTTGAAATCCCAAAGGTGGGTCATCTGATGAGTATAATAAAGTGGTGGAGCGAGGATAGTCAACACGTCTTTGAAAAACACTACCGAGAAACTCGATCTGAAAATGAGATCAGATTAAAAATCTAGAATCCTGCTCGTTAATTTACTCTGGGAAAAACTTTCGATAGGAAACACTTTCAAGTCTCAGTGAAATAGTTGACTATAGATATTATGGATTTGCCTCCATCATGTGATAAATTCATAAGAATCTAGTTGGATGCAACGATCAATTTATATCTGTTCTCTGTGTTTTGTATTGTCCACTTTGTGATGATTATTCAATGTTGGGGGGGGGGGGGGGTGTCCAAAGGGCTCCCGATACACACAAATACTATGGAGAAACCAAACAAGAGTTGGTCTTGTTGTTGTTTATCGCACGACGGCAAGATCGCATATTACTGCGCGAGGCGAAGCCGAGAGCAGTAATATGCGATCTTGCCGGAGTGCGATGAACAATAACATGACTAACTTGAGTTTGGTTTAGAATTTATCCTACCCCGCCCCTCTAAATTACTTCTACATTAACAAATGATGTCATTTGTCAAGTGTATCCCACTAGGGCAATATTTTTCATTTTTCTGAACTCCAGACCGAATACAGTGTCCCAATGTTAAGCCTATGGAGTTTTTTATCAGGGGTAGGATAAACGCCGATATTGACCTCCCAGTCCAAAATCAAAATCACAGCGATATCGTACAGCATATCGAGGCAGTTGATCAGGTTTCTACGATAACGCTACCGATACACACCGATAAAAAAATCGTATCGTAGACGGTCTATGACAATCGATCATGTATCGGTTGTCGCATCCTATCGGTGCGTATCGGTGTGTATCGGCGACTCATTTGAACGGGAAATCATATGAAACAATCGACGGAAAATTATGGTGAAGGTCATTTTGTATCGGTGTGTATCGGCGTTGGTGGGCGCCCCGTCTTATTTGTGAGCCTAATATGGAAACTCACCAGATGTCCTGAATAAACTACTTCTATAATAAAAAGAAACAATCATAGACGTACCTGCGAGGAAGCATCGTCTTTTCGGGGTGATGTCTCTACAGTCAGGGTGGTCCCTCTGTGGCAGGAGACCCTTGTAGGAGGGATTCTCATTGGGCGTCATCTTCAACTTTCCCCGACCTGACAAAAATGTTTGTTCAAAAAGCCAGATTGGGGTCAGACATCATGACTGAAGCCATCATGGTACACAACGAAATAATAAGCCCTTTCTATTAGCTAGTGAAGCTGACTTGTGATAGTTTATACTGTATGGTTCAGGTACAAGAGTTGTAATTGTGCAACTAGAATGACAATTTTCAGAATAGTTTGGATCGACTGAACTTACATGAGAACACTATAACGACAACAGTATAGCAATGGCTGGAGTTCCTTATGAAAAAAGACACATACCTCTAATTCCTTCCATTATCTTAGTCCCTACATTTTAAAGTTGCATTTCTATTTCTCACCAAAAAATGATAAAATACTCTGTACACTTCGTCTCCCACTGATTGTGACACAAAAATGAACGTTACTTACTGGAAACAGTTAAAATAACATGATTTAGTTTCGTGGACACTGAACCATTGAACACTATGTGAAGCTGGACCTTCACTTACTCGGGTCGGAGAGGTCCCGCAGTTTGTTTGCTTCCGTCTTAGAACTGCCGTACACGAAGGAGGAATCCAAGTAGGAGGTCAACTGGTTTAACTGTTGTCGTGGACCTAGGATTGAAATAAAAAATCTTCATAATTGTGTATTTTCTTCCCAAGGTAGATCGTCTCCACTAATTAATGTAGGAAAATAGATAATTCTTAAGATTAACAAACATCCCTTCTACTCATATATTAGGTCAATTGTATTTTATTACTCAGACTTTCAAAATGCTATGAATTACTAAATATTCGATTTTTTTGGGCAAACTAAAGTGGTAAACTATGTGCGATAATAACAGATCCGAAAATGTTGTTCGTTCTCTTATGCATATACATACACCTATTTTAAACACTCAGCCAATCTTGTAAGAGTTACAATGTATAAAGTGTAACGTAGACTGCTGTAGAAGTAGTTCTGAAGATATCTAGTACATGTAACTCTCCCCACGTGACTAAAATCAATGGCCTGAATATGTATATGTAAGAAAATGTTGTGATAGTTATTTAAGAATTACGGAGATGGTTCAATGCCTGCTGAGCAGCTCACCTAATGTACAGTCCTCTTTGAGCACCTCTTGACTGCGGACAAACATGAGGCATTTCTTATGGCCGTAGAAGGCAGAGTCGTTCTCGGGTATAGGGATAGGCAGGCAGGCTGAGTTCTCTGGTCCCGTTGTCTCACACCCCGTCTTCCCACACTCCACATTAATCAGCTTACCTGGCATGAGTAGACCACAGAATAGGGACCTGAATCATCCATAACAAGCAGTCAATCTAGACCTACAACAACTTAAATATTTAGCAAATAAGGCAGTATCCAAAGAGGAGCACTCCAAATGAAAAGTTGGTACAAAATCTATAGACCAATGATTAACTCAAACAGTCCTGCATCTACGAGGTCCGTCATACACTTAAAACACTATGCATAATTTTGAAACGACCCAACCCTTTATATATGCATACGACGATGCATTTAGCAAATTTCGTCATGGTACCCAGGATATCATTAGCTGTATTCTACCCCATAGTTATGTATCCTAAAACGATTATGAAACTACATAAATCATTCCTTCTCAAAATTAGCACTGAATTAAAGAACGCCCCAGGAATACCTAGAGGCACCTCCAGAACTCACCAGGGGAATGACTGGAGACATTCTTAGGACTGAAACGATTAATTTACTTCAGGTCCAAGCCTATTAAATGGCCGCAAGTGAGAAAATCGCGGGGAAGCTTTTACTGACCAGAGTCTCTGTCTTTGATCATAGTCATGGCAGTGCGGCCCACGTCGTGGTCGAGCATTTGACCGAACGTCATATGTAGTGCCGTCAGGGTTTGAGAAGGTCGGTCCACGTCAGGCATGACGTACCAACTGACGCGTCGTGCTCCCGGTAGTCCGCGCCCTGATACACCACGACTCCGAGGCTCGCTGATCCCTAGAGTGAGAAAACCAATTCTGACAACACCTACACCAATTCAACGTGAGATAGTATCATCGTATTTAAAAATGTCCTCCCATTTCATATGGAATGATGTATGGCACCTGCTGGTGTACCATTTCACTCCAAATGTGAAAGAGATATCTTACCACACATCAGGAGGCACAACAAACTGATAAGCACCCTGTCACAGACGACTCTAATCCCAGAGAGGGACCTAACGCGGATCATGATGGGACCTACGCATTTCGCGTCTCCATTTGTCTGTGTTACAGACCAAAGAGAAGGAGCGGTAGTGATCACATGATTTGATTGACCAATGGATGTGGACATTACAGTACAGTGAGCTAACCAACAAGCTAAGTCGGGAACTTGTCAATTTTTAGCATTAGCTAAAGCTATCCAGACGGCTTCATTCAATCATATAATATCATGTTTCAATGTGTGGATTAACGTTTTGCCACACACACTAGAGGCATCGTATCTCCAGAGAGGAGAGAGCTTGGAAAATATAAGATATTTTAGAATGAACTTTCCTTTTTTTCAACACTCCATCTAGATAAGTTTTTAAAGGAGTCCACAGTTTTACTTTCTTGGTCAGTCTTACCTATGAACTATATATGTTAGGCGAATACTATTCATATATGTACGTTGCACTCGCAAGCTTGGGCTCCTGATTTTAAGTCTAAGATTATACCCTCAGTGTCAAGATGATAAATGTATTTCCACACGCAGGCGCTAAAACATTCGACATATCGCACGAAGCGTGCACGTATTCAAGTGAAGAAGCATAACGTTCATTGCATTCTCGATCTGTTTTATAGTTCTTGGTGGGAGGATACGTCAGCCTCCGGCAATCTGCTTATATGTATTCACATGCGACCACCCAATAAAAAGCCAAAGATTTGAATTTCGTATATATTTTCATCGCTTCCTTCATTTGGTTATAATGGTATTCAGGTCACGAATTAAGTAAAATATCAGAACACATACTTCTTGTTCTGCAATGTTGTCTTGCATGCTATGCTTATATAAAAAACTAAAGTATGACTGATGTGAATATGATCATGCATACTAGGATGGTTACTTCCTTAAAACTGGGGGAGGAGCCTCCCCGCCATCTTTGTCTGACATGGCGGACATCGTCATGGCGAGCAGTACCACAAAGAACACCAGGCATCCTCGTTCTTCATCAGTTCCAATTAGTTGTGATTCTTCCAGCGTGTGATTATCTTTCTAAGGAAATGTTCACTGCATGCACACTGAGTGAATACCATAGTTCTATAGGCTACCAATGTATAATGAATATCGATAAATAATGGTAAATAATTCATTTGTGATTTGATTTTACATCTAGTTGTAACTTAAATCACAAACTTTCCCCTCAATGATCCTCAGTCAATCGGATTAAGGCCCATCAGGGGATATATATTTCTTTTTATTCAATTGAGCAAGATTGATACGGGAGTCATCACTCACCGTCCTCGTAGTCGGACTCCACCTCCCTCGCGAGCGGCATCATGGCGCGGCCCCACAGTGGATGTTTCAGGTTGTTACACGAGCCGTCCAGTGACCGGTAGAGGGCGTACTTGTCACAGTCGTTCTCCGGGGCCTCGGAGAAGGGACACGCCTCCATGTCAAGCATCACGTCGTCAGGGTCCATGTCGGCAGACACCTGGCCAGCAGAGCCAGCAATGGAAGTAATTAATTCACGCTGTTATCTACGTTAATCATATACTATCTAATGATATGCAATCAATGTATGTCACCAATGACAGTCTCATATTATCACAATGCATTAACTGAAAAAGATATAAACGGTCCATTTATAATATGATACCTATCATAGAAATGATGTAATTATGTTACCTTTCAGAGAAACACTGTAATTCTAATCATACTACAAATGTATTTGTATATTCAATTCAGAGTTATATATAAAGTAGGGATATATTCAGGTACGATGGATGAGATCTATATACGTGTACATGTATAAATCCTATTGATGACGTCCTTACACCCTTGTCAATAGCGTACTGACCGAGAAACAGAGGAATGAGAGAACCTCGATACTTTAATATTAGATATCGATAGAGAGATCTTTACCTTACCTTCTTTTGGTTTGGACGTATTAGATCTGTTAAGCGGCCCAATCGTCGAATAACATAATGCATTTCTGTTTTGGTCAATCCATATCTGGAGAAATGTAAAAACATGTTCCATTGGTTAATTGGACATCATATTTGACATGGAATTTCACCATTTGCAAACATTCATGATCTAAAAGCAGGGCTTCACAATATATAATAGGTTATACAACACCATTAGTCATACCTTTTGATTGTAGAGAAAATAACATAGGATGCTCGAAATACTTTACTCCAAAACTGACATGTCTTAATTATATCGTTTGTATAATTTTATTTTGCTCACCTCTTTTTAAGGTCCTTCAAAAACTCGATCTGCTCATAGGCAGTGTACGACATACGGTGTGCATTTGGTTGGTTCCCCAGAAAAGACTGAACATGGCGGAATGGCCGACTGTGACCTGTAAGAATATGTTAGTTGTGGTGGTTACATTATGTAGGTGCCCTTCCAAAATATAGAAAAAAAGGAGTAAATCACCACTTAATGAACTTATTCTCTGTTGTTATTGATCTTTATTGTCACGATTCACGCTCATACCTCTGCACCACCAAATATCCTCTACACATCGCCTTCTCCATCAGTAGGCACATTGTACCCTGTTGTACATTATCACATGCATATTTACAATGTTTGTTGCAAGCTAGTTTGATATTGCAGCAAAGATTACATCTTCTCAATCCACTTTCCAAAAACTAACGTTAAATCAATTTTTAAATTGGTTATTAAAGCAATGGGTTTCCAGCGAGAGATTATGATTTAAGATGAACATCAAGAAAGGCGCACATTGTCGCAGCAGAACAACTGATAATAAAATTAAGGTATTATGATTTTCTCTCTCTATATTGACCATAGGGAGGTGAGTGTAGCATACTGCGGACTGTGTGGCTTGCAGTAGAGATTGGTTATTTATAAGATACCTACCCTTGTGCTCCTTGGCCATGGCTGAGAGGTTGCTGTAGAAGATGTGGGCGTGGACACGGATGTGGGGCATGATGTAAGCCATCTCACCTCTTATCAGAGACATCTTGTCCTCAAAGCTCAAGTCTTTTACTGGTGTCGCCTTTTTGTCACCTGCTTCAATCTCTACAGAAGAGGCAAGGAGTAAATGTATGGCAAAGGCGTGGTCGCATAATGGGAGTCGAAGTTATAACTCAGATACTGGAGGTTACGTTTAATGCAGATGTCAAGAATCATAGAACATATTGTGGTTAGTGCGGAGTTCAATGGCTTCAGACACTGCATCCTGTGTCTAGCACCTCCACCTACCTCACCCCTCCTCGTGGGGTTCCTGGTCCTTTAAGGCGTTTGGAGAAATCTACAAAATATACGTAGTTTATCGACGAATGCTCATACTGCCCGTGAGAGTGGGATGCCAAGACACACCGACTAGTGCCCCTTAACAGGTACATAATAAATATACAATATCAATTAAGGAGGAAGCACACAGTGGTATCAGAAACAGGTTTAAGTTATCAAAGATGTTCGCAGATCTTCTCACGCAATATTTTGATGTTTCAGGGAGTTCTTTTCCACAAAGATCAGAAACCAGTTAATATTGAATTTCTCATTCACTTTTCATATAAACATCTTCATTAGAATAGTCTCGAATGCCAGATTCATTGATATTTCGTCCCTGATTTCATTGAGTATGATCTCCAATTATTTTGCGATTCGCCTGTTTGGTAAAGTATATATTGCACTATTTCTTATATTCTCCGCTGTACAAAAGCGGAGAGTACACCCATAAGTCTGCTCCTTTGGTAGCAATACAAACTTCCTATACGTTTATTATGGAATCTACGATTAATATATTATTTTTAATGATGTGCTGACGCTGCGCTCTCAGATTGCGGATGTGACTCGACTGGCTCCCACTTGTCAGCTTTCCCCGAGCTGTTGATGGATGTTGAGCCTCTGGGCATAACCTGGCTCAGTGGTATAAAGAAGCCGGAAGGCTGATTACCGGGATGTCGTTCATCGATGGCAATATATTATGGTTGACGCGTGTGCATTGGAAATCTACCTCCCTCTTATCATTGCCAGAGGACGCTACAATATACATCTAGCTGTATGAGAAAAACATTGCTTGGTTCTATTGATGTATGATTGGATCTAATGTAAGAAGTAAAGCAAACTGAAATTTGAGTAATCAATTTCTTGTAGGAGTTTTCTTTTTCTAATTCTGAGTTCCATATATTCAATATATCATAAGTCTATTGATCCACACAGTATAGATATAAAGTATGCTCGAGGAATTTCGGAAAACTCGGGTGTTGAGAGACCGAGTATGAAAATATTTAGTAACACTTAAAACGGATCCTTATCTGCTTTAAGTAACCTAACAATTTGGAAATATATTCCCGAGGAATCTACTTAATCGATATTTTATACAAAATCCCAGTAATAGCTAGGGGCGGCCGCACTTAACTCTAGATGGTGGAACGGCAGAACATGTAGCTTCTTGTAGGCTGCGGGCGATCTACAGACAACAGTATCCACAACCACAGAGTTCCCTCGTTTCTCACGAAACGTCCACTTTTGGATGAAATATTAATTTTATGATATTGAAATAGATTCATTTCTATGGCTCTTCACCATCTGTCAAGAGTATCTATCCAAGAAGGCGTTTTTAGACAATCTGCCCTACTGGGTGCTTAGTGATTTTACCAGTCTATACATGTATTTTGTTAATGATCAAGGGTGCCCATTAAGGCATGTACGAGTACTGATTATAACTGTGAAGACGTGCAGTTATCATTGTACAATTAGTTGTTTTTTAAAAGTAAACGTGTGAATCATATGAATTGACGTGCCTCATATGATATTAAATCTACGGATACTCTGCACATAAACCAAAATGATGGAAAGGTCAAGGCCACATAAGCTGTAAAACTGTCGCTTGTATATCGTCCTTAGGTTGAATTATATTACAAATTAAAGGATTTTAATGGTGATACAATATTGTTAGATTATTTATATTGATAATTCAGTGTTAACTAAAAGAAGCTATATTTCTTCGTGTATAATATATCAGCTGTGGTATTCTATTTGCAACACAGTATACAGGTCAGTCTGTTGATGTTCTGGTCACCGTTTGAGGACACTCACTAAAAGTTAATAGGTCTGAGATTCTCGGCTTGACATAATTTTTGTTCTAATTCACTGCATGATTGTTATGTTGTTCTAATTTGTGTCCAATGTATGTCATAATATCAAATATCCCCGACAGGCATCTGGTGATACTCCCTGACTTTCATGATGGATTCTATTGGTGCTTGATACAAAAAGTCTGCCAGTTCTCTACAATATGAGGTTAATCTTAATTTTCACTAACGTATTCTAGACAACTGCTCTTAAGGTTATATGACATTAAGATCAACAACAAACACTTATTGTATTACGCCCAACCATTCTGCTTCAAAAATCACCGGCAGAAAACAGTTATTCCTGTTGTCCAGTTGCACTAAATACACTTTCGCATATACTGTCTCTGACAAGTGTACAATCAGATCACAGCTGCAGTGTTGATACTTTGAATACTTTAAGGCCCGGCGTCCACCTACTACGATATGGCACCGATATGGTCTACGATGCACCTCCCGATACAAAATCAAAATCGCGTCGGACGGTCACCTAATATGGGGGCAGTTGACCACGTTTCTGCGATTAGACACCGATCAAAACCCCATACAATGCGTGTATTGTATGGCATGTCTAGACATATGTCTACCATATTTCCTCCTCCCGATATCTCTCCGATATTTGCTTTATGTATCGGTGCTATATCGGGAGGTCTATATTTCTATCGTAGTAGGTGGACACCAGGCCTTAGTCAGTTACAAATGGTCGATGGCTACAGGTAGTTTGTTACATTGGAGTATACCAGGCGCTTAATAATCCTATAAAGAACTGTGTCCATTCGAGAGGATTCAACCAGTAAAAACAGGTCAAATGTTATATTCACCTTTTGAGCCATTGGTCATTGCTGTAGCCCACTTGGAACCCACCAACCAGTCGGTCCTATACCACTCCGCTAAACCAGCCAATCTCGGACTGATAGATGTTGCCCCTCAACGCAGTCCCATACGCAGCCGCACTCAGGGGTAGGAGAGTGGGTATGGGAAAGCTCCTCTAAACCGCGAACCCTAGGCTCTCCCATTATTATGCATTGTAAAGGAGGGGGCCAGAAATAAGAAATGACCTCTGTGATATGTATGTACGATATTCAAAAAGAAAACTATTTCATCTTTGTGGTAATTCATTATTAGACCCCAAATGTGTCAGTTGTGATATTTCTCTTAGGAAGAGGTAAGTAAAGCGACTAACCCACCGTGCGCATCTTGTACCTTCAGGGGCATTTATCACCAACTATGTGATTCTGTACCAATATATATATATATATATATATATATATATATATATATATATATATATATATATATATATATATATACATTGTCCTCCCGATACAAAATCTGAATCGACTTTTCCCCCATTCACATAGACAGGAAACGCAAGGAAACATTAAAATATATGATTATCGCTGCGACTTTTTCCCCTCCCCTGATGTGAGAAGGGATCGCCCTTGCGAGTTTTCCCTTTTCTCCAATATCGTAAGAGTAACACACGGGAAAATATCGCATGTTGTGCATTGCCCTTAAATCCTTCCACGATTACGATTGATTGTGTTTTCTTTTGTCAATCAATAAGGAATGATTGATACTCACATAGTTAGCTAGAGTGCAGTCATGTAATACAACTTACCCTTGAACAGAGCCTTATGACGTAGATAAACAGGGATTGCTCGTGGATTTCCGCTGGATGTTGTACGATTCCATGTATGCCCATCCAAGCGTGGGTCTCCGGTTTCTAGTCCCTCAGGGTGACATTTAACGTGTTCTTTATAATTACACTTTTGGCTGATCTCGTCAAAGCGGAACCCGTAAGAACAGCGCATTACGACCGGTGGCTCTCCCTGGCGGCATATCACATACGAGGTACAATCACGCGGATGCTGGTGAAATATCCGGCCATCTTTGGAAACACACCAGTTTGCATTCAACTCTACGAAATCCAGATGAGGCAAGTTGAAAATAAAAACAGAAATGTGGCTGTTTTAAGCTAATTGACATAATGGAAGCAAAAGGAAACAACAGAATCATGCTTACTTTGCAAAATATCAAGTGAAGGAATCAGAAAAAGACACAATGTGTTGATATCATTGACCAAGGTGTAAAATAAGGAATTTGCTGGGGTATCAAATCTATTCTATGACAACGTTTCGGTTTATTCATTAAGTTTCGTCAGGTAGCCTATTTTACAAAATACTAAAACATTTGTTTCATATTCATTTATTTATCAAAAATATTCACATATGAAAAATTATCATAATACTCAATCGCACAAAGGCAATATCGCCACAACCGTATTTATGTACCATACACATATTTACTATATACCTACTGCCGTAAGTGACGTAATTACTACACGCTACTCCCCATGATGTACTGCACAGCTGTGCAGTATATCAGGGTTCTTTTCACAGTCGTAACGGATATGATTACGACGTCGATATTTAAAAATGGCCGACGTGGTCTCCGCTTCGACATCGGTAACGTTAACATTAGAGTACATAAAGAAGACTTACTGAAATACTGTAAAATCATAAATACATATATGAATTACAGAAAAACATTGAAGTACAGTAATAAAAACGTGAATAAACATGGCAAGCACCTTAAAAATGGGATGGCAATGAGAGAGCAGCTACTATGTTTTCTTCCCGCCGGTTTCCGGCCGGTTTCCAAGCGACAACAAATGTTGCTATGCTGGTTTCTATGCGCGTTGCTATGCGATAACGTCACAGCCGCAGTCCACGGACGAAGCGAAAGCTAGGGTTCATGTCGACCATTCTGTGTCCAAATTGGATTTAAAATGGTTCTTAGAACTTAAATAAGGTAAATATATGAATGTTTTTGAGGCATGTACACCTCATTGTAAACGTGCCAAGGCCAGAGTTCGGATAGAAATTTGTACGTTTACAGGAACATCGTTTTATTAATCTAATATATATATACCTACTGCCGTAAGTTATGTAAATACCACACGCTGCTCTCTACCATGTACTGCACAGCTGTGCAGAAAATCACGGTTAGTTTTTCAGTGTCAACTATTAGGATTACGTCATTATTTCAAAATGGCCGACGTTGTTTATCGCTTCAACATCGGTAACCTTAACGTTGCGGTACGTAAAGAAAGCACACTGAAATTACTGAAAAATCTAAGATTTATACATGAATAACGAAAAAAAACCATCGAAGTTCAGTAATAACAACTTAAATGAGCATCACACTTATCTTAAAACGGCAGTGTGATGGCTTAGCAACCGCTATGTTTTTGTTCCGCTGGTTTCCCGCCGTTTCCTAATTGACAGCAAGTGTTGCTATGCAGGTTACTATGTGTGTTGCTATGCGACAACTTCACAGCTGCATTCCACGGTGGAGGCAAAAGCTAATGTTCATGTCGATCCTTCTGTGCCCAAATTGGACTTAAAATGGCTCTTACAACTTAAATAATATAGATATATGAATGTTTTGGAGGTATATAGTAAAGATAAAACGTTGTGCCTGTAAACATACAAATCCGGATACTCAGACGGGCCGCGGGACATTTACAGCTCGGTGTAAACACCTCTCTGTAAACGTCCCGGGTCCCGTGTTCAGATCCAGATTTGCACGTTTACAGGAACATCGTTTTATTACTGTATGGAACTTGGATTCTCCTATAAACGTATATTAACGGTCTCACCTTGAGTCTCTGACATGGATGTATACACAACAAACACCGGTAGTATCCACCTGTAGCCATGAAAAACACATATAAGTAAGTTAAATGACATTGAGCTATCAAAAATAGATTGATTAGATTTGTCGTACGTGCCATGTTGAGATGACCCACACAAGCACACTGACACCTATGAGCTAACTACATTCACCGTTTTACAGTTTTATGGTGTCACATCGTGCGAGATTTGTTTGCTTAAAAAAAGGCTCGTAATCATGCGAAATATCCACATGATGTTTTGGTCAAACACACATACAGTCAAAATGTACAATATTTCAGGAGTTTGCATCAGTGACACTAGATTTCCCTTCGCGAAAGAAACGCTCTATTTTTGGTGAAGATTAAACCAAAACATACATTAAAGAATTCTACGCGTAAGATCAGAACTAAGTAGTTACTTGTAACTCAGAACATTAAAATGTCAATACTGATGGGTATCGTGAAGGTATGTGATCTTTGCCCCAATAACAACATTCAGCAAATATAATTCCAAGAACACAGTGATTTACTCAGGTATATGTATATAGATATAACCTACCGTAGACATGCGTATCCTCGCTCCATGACGGAAGTGACCATACTGGAGTGATGGCAATGACCTTGACGAGGATGGGAGTCGACCGGACACTCATCAGTGCTCCATGTCGGGTCACGACACTCAGTGGCGCGTTGTGTTGTCCGCCCTGGAGGAACGATAAAGTCACATGTCACATATACGTCATGGGTCTGTGGTCACTGAACCACAGCCGCTGAAACACGGAGGAAGGATGGCCATTGGGGACACGCCCTCCATTACAGCTTTACATGCTAGGGACTTTCTTCATAATGTCCCACGAGAATGTATTCTCCTCAGTTTCGATCTTGATACTTCATGTATTCATAATAACATCTCTTATCATGTGGATGGTAAATACACAATATAGAGTGGTCTCAGATGAAAGCGGCCGTATGTTCCGAGTACCATACAACCCCATTTTATATGAGACCAGTCCATAGTGTATTCATTATGCAACCTTTCCAGATCAGAACGATATTAGTTTGTTTTTTTGTACGGACATATATACTTTTAAGTACGTACTATATGGAAACTTGCTTACTCTTTACGTACGTCAAAGATACGTGGTGAAATTTCACATACATCCCGATGTCATAGGCAGAGGGATGTATGTGGTAAATAATGTTAGCAAGTATTTTGACGTTCGAAGACAGTCAGCCTGTTTCCGTATTATTATATACCTGAAAATAGCGTGACCTACACCCCGTACGTCATAGTGAGACGTACGGGTATAAATACGCAATGGGTAGCAGCGGGTAGTATAAGTAGTTCATTCAGCTACAGGTATATAATGATAGTGTTTAGTACGCACTATTTTTTTCCGTTTGCGCGCTTTATAGAGCAACCCGACGCATACAACATATATCCGTATGCACCGGATATATTCCTACATGCTCCCTGTGAGTTTCTATGGGCACTTTGTATGGTGGGTAATTAAGTAGGATATCAACGAAATGAGCATAACATCATAAAATCTAACAACGAGACTCGACTTGCAAATATGTACAGATGTTGTTTGAGTAACTGGAGCTAAATCTACTGTAGCATGACAACGTATCCATAGTTAAAATGTTGTGAAAACTATAATGTTTATTGCAGCCTGCGGTAATTACTTTAGATAATTCTCCCATGGACGTAATATTGCAATAAACTTTTAAAAAAGTGCACTTTGATATTTATATGGAGAGGTGAGGAGGTTAGGCCAAAGTACACGTATCACATTCACGCCCGGTATTTTCATTATGTTCTCCATATCTCAGATTGGACTCCACACATGAGCTTGCGAACCATACACCAGTGTCGCCTATACCAGGTCGTTAAAGGCAAACATACATCAATCATTCTAGGAGGATACCGAACTGCTGAGTGGAGTATTGTAAAACGAAATACTCAATGGGCGATGACTTCACAAACATTACACATCAGTCAGTGATAGGGGCGAGATAAACTCTGGACCGCACTGAATGCGTAGCCACTGAGAATATAGATTGGTCACCGCCTGTCTCCACTTTGTTCCAACTGAGAGGTTGGTTGGGTTTAGTCGCCTCAAACCAGGTAATTTAGTTGTATTTAGGTTTTAAAAGCAGAAATAGTTAATAGGTAATCTTTGTAGCTTAACACATTAATAATGAAACCTGGCTTTATGTTCATTGTATTTTTCAAAAATACACAGAAAAGGGAATAGGAAAAAGGAAAATTGGCTTCGACGTTATGAAATAACACGCTATCAAAGCAGTACGAAACTTCTGTTATACCAGAGTAAGAAACAGATCCCGCTACTGGGTCAAGACGGCCGCGGATTCAACCCAACCAGAGCTAACGTAATGTAGCTCTGGTGGCCAGTGTGCTGAAAATACATAGTTTGATGGTATTGGTAGCGTCACTTTGGGGACACCTTGAACCCTTGTGATGCCCATCAGTACGTTGTTGATGTATTCCCCGGAGATGTAGGGCCAATTCAAAAGTCGCCTTTATCATTCTGACTCAAAGAACAATAGAATCTTATTGGTTTTTATTTCCCTATACATATCTGTTGGGGGGTTCGTGTAATCGTGGGCAAACGTAGTTAACTGACGCAAGCGTGCTGCTCCCTTTTAAACAAAGTAAAGTATTATGTATATGTTCGTCAGTTCCATCTACAAATGTATATCAATCTGATGGATTCTATTCTTTATAGTCAGAAGAGGTCTTAGAGAGGGATATTTCCCCAAGCGTACAGTAGTGCTCGAAGGCATATTTTTATACTCCGCTGAACACAGACATTGCTTAGAATCTATTCTTTATCATCCGCCTCATACGAAGTGACCATATAGAACACGTAGGGATTCATTATGGTTACCAGCGGATGATATTGTGTATCCTCCTAGAAAGATACATGAAGAAGTTCCTGAAACATCACCTAGCGTAGAGGGTAGCGCGTTAGAAAATAAGCGGTCATTTTGTCTTTCCTTTGGTAATCTTAACTTGCAATGCTGAATAATTTCATTTTTAATACTAGTGGGTGTGCTCTCCTCGTAGTTGACTCTATGCTAACACTCAGTTATTATAGATGATTATCTACCTAATACAAAGTGTCCAGAGAAAACACATGTGTTTATCGACATATGCGGAGCATTGAGATATGTTGATTGCTCCGGTTCCGATAAAGCGCGCATACGGAAAAATAGTGCTTACCAAAAAATAGTGCTAACCTAAATGAGCTAATATCGGTCATCTTGTTAGAAAAAGGTGGATAGTAAATACAATATAGACTGGTTTCAGATAAAAGCTATTGGATGCTCCTCGGAGTCGACTCTGCGCAATATCCTCGCATGCGCTCGAATATTACTACGCGTAAACTGCTCGGAGCACAGCTTGTATTTGAAACCAGTAAATATTGTGTATATACTACACGAAGGATACGCCCCTGCTCATAAGGGTGCATCATGGGTCCCTGTGTTCTCTGTACTTGTAATCTAGGTAGAACCTTAACTCAATCAGTCCTGCGTTCTAGCAGTTGAAACACAAGTCCTGAGCATGATTTTGAAGCGACTTATTAGACGCCTGAACCTATATGCATATAACTATATAATGTCACATGTACTTAGCAAATATCGACATGGTACCCAGGGTTACCTTGGATACAATATTCTATCGCACAGTTAATTAGAATGATAATACCCTTTTCCATATATCCTGACTATCTTGAAACTATACACATTATTTCTCCTAAAGATTTGCATTCCATTGAAAACGCCCCCAAAATGCATATTTAGGACTCACTATAAAAAGGGAATACCTTGAGGCATCTTCAGGATCCATCAAGGGGATACTCCAGGACTGAAAGTGTTAAATGTACTGTATAGCCTCGATATTTGGGTGATGCTCAGCGTTTTTCAAGTGAGATTCCACATAACTGCACATTCATATGGACAGCAGTCTACTGATAGCCCAGCAGCATTGCTGCCACCTACTGTTCTGTGCTAGTACTAGGCTGATCTAGCACCAGTTCTTCAACAGCAAATTACTATCACAAAAAGAACATCTCACGAATACGTATTTATTGCTGGTTATCCCGCGCTCAGAGACTATCAATAATAAAGCCTATGAAACCCATATGACATCGACACGCCGACTCTGCTCGATCATACAGGTCTTTGCTATTTGTTTATGTACGCAATTCTCTTCTCCGACCCAAGCACACATCTTCCCGACAGGAATCGGGCCTTACTAACGTAGGGATAATGCAGATTACAATCAGTGAGAATTGGTGGCCCTTGTAGATCGACATCATTTCCCCAGACTGTTCCCGATTATAAATAATCAGTGATCAGATCAGTGAGAATCGGTGGTAGGTAGGTGTACAGGTGTGGGGGCGTCACTGGAAAAAACCGATTCAGTTCAAACACCACCCAATGTCGCCATCTAGATTGAGTTGTGAAAATCACTAGCTTCACAACATTTACACTGGCCACCAGAGCAGCCCTACCTTAGCTCGGGGGGGGGGGGGGGGGGGAATCGGAGGCCACCTTTAATCGGTTGTTGTACTAAGTGTCTGTTGCTCTCCACCCAGATTGTCTGTACTGCTTGGTGAGTGTGTAGATATTTTTTAGTTCTCTTAAAAGCCCATTTCCATTGGCATCACCGATCTACTGTCAGGAACCACCGGCGGTTCTTTATCACTCCTTAATCTTTTTCCCATGTCACCGTGTTCCGATTTAGGTTCACTTGTTTCATGTTATAGAAAAATATTTCGCCGCTAAAACAACTTCGAACGAACTTATATTATTTATTTGTGACATGAACTTATATTCCATTGTTGGTAAGTCATATAGACTATATGGTAATCCTTGATGTAAAATGGTTATGAGTTATAATGAGCTTTGGAGCAGTTATCGACATTATACCATAGGCAACAATCTAGTCATGTAGAGAATATCACACAAGTAAGGATTTCCATAATTCCTGTTTATCTCTTGTTTTCGTTTCTCAGTGTAGTGTTTGAATGATAAATGCTCTTGATCTAACCTGATTGCTTTTAAAGTGATATGGTTATTCTTCTGTAAAATATGTCCAGAGTATACTTTCAATTGAAATCATATATACCCACTTTATTGCACAAGGGATAGTATACATATAAGCATTGCCAATGTATGGTTCTATATCAGTACAAAAATACGTTAAGATACTACTTCATTATTGATGTGAGAAGACATTAATGAAAGTGATGATAGAGATTTGTACACTATGAGTATCAGCAAAGATGAATATACTTATCGCTTCAGTACAAAAATAAGCTCTACATATCAGCTAGCAGCTTTCCATTAAAGGTGTAACAAGGAGAAAGATATATACATGTTTTGAGGCGTCTGTGAGGCGTTGATCCATTGTAAATGGTACGTCAAGGAAATCGCTGTTTAACATTCTATGGCTTTACCCTTTGTCCGGTACCAGCAAGCATTAAAGCAAGGGTTGAAAGAACTAGAAAGGAAGGTCATTGGTTTTAGCATATCGATCCTCCGGTCTGTATCCGTAAGCAATTTCCTCGTATTTATTGCTCTCACGGTGTTTGACACTTCCGGACTTGAGATTACCGTGTTGACCACTGGGTGTCGCTGATGGCTTCCTGTCCGCCCAGGCCTGAAGGTCAAGGTCGGGTAATGCTGAGCAAGGTCGTCTTTCGTTCTTCTCGCCCTTGTAGAGGGCCTGTAGGAGGTAGGCGTTGGTTGCCCTGGAATATGGCAGCAATGCTGGTTACTTGATACATATTGGACATTTTCTCTTTACTAATCGGTGTCGGTAAGTTGATAATTCAGAGAGTATCGTAATGAAATAGTCACCTAGTACATTATATGGTCTTATGCTATTGTATCGTTGGGCGCAAATACATTTAATATATATGTGAAATATAAACAGACAGTTTATATTAATATAAAGAGCCCGGGAGCAGATACCATTATCACCCACCAGATGTCACCACTCTATGGGGATAAGTTTATTGTGGCGCCTCCTACAGTGACAGAGAAGGTGCCGCGGCACCCCACTGTGTGAGGTCACTCTTCATCTGGTCTCTCAT
Source organism: Alentia gelatinosa (assembly GCA_950022655.1). NCBI lineage: Eukaryota > Metazoa > Annelida > Polychaeta > Phyllodocida > Polynoidae > Alentia > Alentia gelatinosa. Next base: position 21,287,904 of record OX465586.1, on the reverse strand, counting down.
GCGAGCGGCCAGATACATACAATTTTTTAAAATTGTTTACGCCAACTCTGGGGTCAATCGTTGTCTATTACTATCATGTCCTTTATATCATTCCAGCTCCGCCAGCGTTTATATATATATATATATATATTGTATATATATATATATATGTATATATATTTGTCTCACTGATATATATATATGTATATATATTTGTCTCACTGATGATGTGACGTTTACAAGATAATGTGATATGTAAGTCGCTAACGAATGTTTCATTTGACATTAACGCCCTTAATCATACTGACCCGTATCGATTGAGAGCCTCGCTGAGTGGTTGCAGCATGACGTATTTCTGAATGTCCTTCATGTGGTCGGTGGTATGGCACATAACGCCAGCAAGGGTCATCTTACGAATCTCCTCCAGCTGGTCTGAAATTGATCATCATATAGACGCTTCAGTGTGTTATCATATACATGTACCTCCATCACAGGTAATCACACATCGCCACCAAAAAGGAAAAGGTTCGTAAATCTGACTTTTGTTATTAAAAACAAGATGTATCGACATATTCGAAAATTTCATAAAGATACTTTGGGGCGGAATATTTGAAGTAGACCTAGATTGACAGTCTATTTGGTAACTCTCACTGACACCCTTTATACATGCCCAATTCCAAAAACGAGTTTACCCTTACATTAGCCTACGTAGTTAGTGAATTAGAGCAATTTATCGAAGCGTATAAAGTATTAACTTAATCGTGATGTGCATAAGAATTTAGTGCAATTAGGGGGAAAAAGTGATACAAGCGAATGGTGACGATGGAGGAATTGGTTCTAAGAAAATATTAGTGCCAGCAAGATATCACCCTTTCTACCGGACACAGAGGTTCTTTAAAACCACCTGACAGGCTTTAACACAACACCCGTGCCTGTCCGATGGAATGCGACCTTTAGGCCCAGCGTCCACCTACTGCGATATGGCTCCGATATCGTCTACGATGCACCTCCCGATACAAAATGAAAATCGCGTCAGAAGGTCACCTAATATCGGGGCAGTTGACCACGTTCCTGCGATTAGACACCGAGAAAAACCCATTGAGATGCATGGTGGATTGGCATGTCTAGACACATGTCTACGATATTGCATGTTCCCGATATGTCTCCGATATTTGCTTTTTATATCGGTGCCATATCGGTATAGGTCTAAATTTCTATCGTAGTAGGTGGACGCCAGGCCTTAATCTGTGTCACGTCTACAGGTTGTCACGTGGTCCGTCCCTGGACCGTCACGTGGATACTTACAGGATGTGAAGCCCACCACGTCGTCCTGACGCTCGTACCAGAAGCGATCGCCAACCCGGAAGTTGCTGAACTGCTTCCCAATGATGCAAGCAAAGGTGGGGCCGACCATGGCGCCCTTAACGAGGTGTTCGGCGATGCCTCCCGGGAACAAGTCTATGTCCTCCACGCGTCTATCAACAAAACAGATATCGGGGTCAGGCTTACTCTATACCGGCTAAGGTTAATCACTCTTTTAAACGGTTTTCGACGAAGGGAATTAGTTATAAAATTTGCAAAATTACCTATAAACAATATCAAAATGGGTTAAATTAGTCGTGGATGAATTGGATCCTCTTGTATTCAAATTCTCTATCTTTTGTGCGGACTTTGAGTGCCCACACCACCCATTATTTGCCTATTTGATTGGGTAGTTCCTAAAAACTGCAGATTAATTTGTCGCCAAGTAGAAAACACCATTTACCTACCATTACCTGAATTACCACATAAATGATAGAACTTGGATACAACCAATTGCCTCAGTTTCTGATGTACTTCAATGAGCGTAGTTGAGGGGCAGGACAGCTTTGTAACCTAATGTGGATATTCATTAATCACCTGTAAAGTTTTTTCATGTTGTTGACAAGTATTGGTTCCATGTAGGGAATGAGGTCATCAAAGGTCTTCGGTACAGAAAGCCCGCACCATGCCCTCCACCTCGTGTAGCCTGAACGAAGAGAAGCATATACATTAAAGCTATAACGTATCATTGGTACCATTTGTGTGATAAATATACATTTGCATCAAGGTGTATCATATATCTAATAGTTATCTTTCAATATGTACCATAAATGCAAATATACCTTCGAGTCCAGCATAGAGTGAACTATTTGTTGATCTCCAACTGTGGTATCAATATCGTTATTCATTCATGTACATGTATATTACTTCATACCGAATAGGTCTTAACATCGGGCTTTCAATAATATAGTGCCTCTGTCAGTATACCTTCATCATCAACGTTTATATTTTACATTCCTATTGTTAACTTTACCATAAGCTCTTCAATGATTCTGTGTCAGTTTTGTATCTTAACATTACCAAGTCACTGAGGAATCTACGGTGCTGTTGTACCTGCAAGACCGTGGTCGCGACCTCTCTGGATGTTGAGGGCGGGCAGGTCGGTGCCCGGCTCATGCGGAGGGTTCTCAGAGAACAGGTGCTTGGTGATCTGTTTGGTGAAGAAGGGGTCGTTGCTCATGGCCGGTTGACTCACCTGACCAAACAAGATGGAGTCAACACCTGAGCCCCCAGGGTTGTCGTTGTTGTAGACTTCGTAGGGACGATTGAATATCTGAAAAAACAAGTAATATAATGCATAAATGAGCTTTTTCAAAACGGTTTTAATTTATACACTGGACTATCATCTAGTGGTATGAAGTAACTCGTATTTTCCAACGTCCCCAAATAACCTATCATGTCAATTAAGGTCTGGATATTAAGATAACAAGAACAGTTACAAGTACAGACAAAAATGCTGTGAAAATCAAGCGACTCAAATATTGTATGTGTAAGAAAGAAGGTTTCTGGAAAAGGAGATATCTAGTTGGTAAGCCACATGCGGTGTTGTTATTTTTTCTGTTAACTCAACCAAGCAATGTTGGCCGTAATGATAAGAAACACTTACACATGTGAAACAAACACCATACGTCAGTTGTAAATGTTGGATTCCCACCGGCATGTCTCTCCTCTTGGAGTTGTCAGGCATGGGGCCCATGATGCCGTTGTAAGTGTTGTACACCATCCTCCTCGTCATAATTATAACCAACGGTATACAAAGTTCACTGACGATTGTAAATGACATTTCTGATGGTTCCCATTATCGACACCTTCAGGTATCAGTATGGTGTGGTCAGAATGTGCACACAATTCCATATGCCTTAGACAGAGATGAGGCCCTTAGCCTATTCAACGATTCATGTGTAAGTTTTGCATCTCAGTATGCACACCTACCTCACTTATGAGGACATCCTTCTTCCCTGTGTAACTGGCGTCGGTCATGTGGATCATGGATGTGATCTGGCTGTGTCCAAAGCGGAAGGCAGCTGTTTGGAAACTGTTTAGTGTGTCAGCTTTTGTCTTGCTGTCGTAACCTAAAGAAAGTACCAGTAATTCGCAAAACACGTTCTCATCGTAAAGGTTATTGTAACACCTAGAAGAAGCATTTCATGGCATTGATCTAAGCTGTTCCCCTGGCTAGAAATGTGAATCATCATTGGCACTATGAAATAAAACAGCGTCCGTTCAGATAGCTTCTTCTTATTTAATTCCGATATTTATTGCCCAAAGGTTTCGTATATTATGGATCCTCTTAAGAGTCCATTTATATATCTTGAATACAAACACAATATTGACTGGTTTCAGAAACGAGTGGCCGTTTGCTCCGGGGGAGTTGACGCATAGTAACATTCGAGTATATACGAGGATATTACGTAGAGTCAGCTCCGAGAAGCACATAACTGCTTGTACCTGAACGATATGGGCAGCGCCTAAGAGATTACTGTTTTTCTGACTTGGCTAAAGATTATGGATTACAAGAATCCTGTACATCTGACATACAACCAACATCTATGTGGAACATCGTATAGAGCCAAGTTCGGGGGTGTTACATAAATGGTATTGTGTTATTTGAACTAAGGAGTTGTCACATTCTATCTATCATATGAAGATGATATTAATTGTCTTACCACCGTAGTAGCCCTTCTTTGCAAGGTTGAGCCTGTAACGTTTCATCACTAGAGGGCCCAGGGTGGGAGGCAGGTACTCGTTGTAGACGATATGCTGCCAAATGCCAATCAGAATCCGGCGAACCTCCTGGAAGAGCAGCTCGCCTTCCCAGTGAGGGTTTAGTTTGTGCAGTCTGAAACAGCAGGATTAGGAGCTTCAGGGCTATCCGTTACTATCAGGTCTTGTACTGTGTACTAATTATCAACGAAGAGGTCAACTACTAATTCGATTTGAAAGACCTAGCATTGAAACTTCTATTCTCTAAGCCAAAATCTAACTTTTACTAATTGGGCTCGTTGCTAGGACCGACGTTTTATATACTTCTCACATTACCCCATATCCTGCAACTAATCAATATACGTCAATCGTTTTACATGTATTATGACAACACACATGGATTTAACCGTCCATTTGTGTGCAGTTTGTGAGGTTCAGCGATTGTTATGTAGGCCTGTGGCTGGTCAAATCAGAGGAAATGACCTGTAGTGACAGCCTTGACCCCTCTCCGAGGTCCTGAGGTTTGTAAATAATCCTTTTGGGCCTAAATACTTTTGTTTTGTGTGCAGTTTTGCCATCTTCTGGCTCATCAGGCACCTGTGGGACTAGGTGAGTGTTATTTAGGGGTTTATTTCTGCCAGCAAAAAAGGTCAGTAAGAATTCAACGACAGTCAATGGTAACAAAATGTCTACCAAGGTCACATCAATCTAATAATGATTCAGCTTGGCCTAATTGAAAACAAACACTGAGGTTTTTTTCATTGGTTATCATGTTGTACGTTTTGTTTGATTTGCCTGGTAGGGAATGCCATATGGGTTTAGTTAGTAATAGATTCATGCCTCCATACATTGTGATATTTTCACCGTAAAGTGTGTAATCCTGTTGGCTGATTGTCGTCTGCTAGTGTCTTACAACGTCACAGACAATACTCTGGCCATCAGAGCAAACACTTGCTATGCACTCACATCATTTATCCCATAAGGCACCCTATTCTGCCTTCGTCTCTCATCGCCACACCATACAACTTAATTTATATTTAAGGCAATGCAATTGATAAAGCCCAACTTTTATCTCATACAGATAATTCACATATTTACCCAGGCGTCAGTTGTCACGGAGAACTTTTTGGAAACCATATCACAGCATAATACCTGTTTTATTTGTATTGCTACCTTTAATTCATGATTTTTTACTAATATAAAAAGATCACCCAAATTAAGTTATTTCAAATCATAATTACTCATGATCATAATTACTGATAAAGAATTACAATAACATGACGGAAGTAAATATAACAAAAGGGCCATGGAAACCAAATTAACTCCCGTTACCTGTCCTCTAAGAAGTTATGGTAACGATGGAATATAGTATGCAGCGAGGCTAATCCCACCTGTTCATTTACACGGGAATCACCTACAAAATACGAAAAATACAAAAATTATGAGACAAGTGACCTATATAGGTAATAGGTTAAACAGGACATTTCTCATTAACTTTCAGTTAAGCTTTTCGTATTTCAATTCCTTCCAGTTTGGCAATGGAAGTCATCTAACTCATCTTTAGTTCCTATATAGGCTTTGAGACATACGGTCGTAAATTACGATATGACAACACAGTCAGGATCCGAAGCTTGTCTTTTTTCCTGCAGGCGTTGCGACATGAGGTTGTAAATCACGATATAACAGCCGAGGCTCAATCCCTGTCAGTCAATGAATAAATGACCTCCCCAATAGGAACCGTGTCTATCCATATGAATATATCATTTGCTAAGGAACATATGCATTCGGATTCTCTTGAATAGAAAAGATTGTTCGACAATCCAACCTGCTCCGAAGCAGCGGAATCTCTTGTTAGTATCGCGACAAGAGTTATGGTCTTGCTGTGGCAGGAGAGGTCGTAGGAGATGGTCGTAATTCTGGGTCACCTTCAGGCGGCCTCGTTCTGTGGGCAGTAAGGTAGTAATTATGTTTCAATTTTAGACGATTGCTTTTCGGCAATACGGAATAGCAAACATACATTATAGAAGAATTAGGTCCGGCGTCCACTGAGCTCCTGATACGCTACAATAGCCTTTAGGATGCATCTCCAGACACAAAACCGATATTGCGTTGGAAAGTCAGCTTTAATTTGTTGCCGATACATAAAAGGATGCACCCCTATGCATGCATCGTAAGGTCTATCGCAAGGTACCAAGAGCTAAGTCGACGCCTGACCTAATCCACACAAATCAAAATAGAGGAAAGTTAGCGATTTGTATCTTATATATGGAATCGAGATTAAATCTATTCTCTTTGATGTTACTGGTATTAATTGTAGGAATAATTAGGAATCATTGGACATTGTCCCTCCATTCATTGTATATTTGTGTTCATCAGAGTATTTCTGAAAACTTTGGGCTAACGATGGTCATCAGGTATCTATCATGATCAATGTATCTTGTACAACAGACATATATGTATCTTACCACCTGAGAAAACATTCTAACATGAACTGAAACTGGAAGTTTTAACATTTCTAAATCTCGTAATCACTATTCTTTTAGGATGGATAAGAATTTACACAGAGATATTTGTGGTTATGTGTCTATAGATTGGATGTAACGAGATACTGACTGTGGCCCTCGTAGTCGTCTCTGAGGACGTCGGACTCGTTATACGAGCTGCCGTAGATCTGTGAGGCATCCAGGTAGGACGATACCTGATTGAGCTGCTCCCGGGGCCCTGCCAGCAAGAAAGGTCAACAAGAGGTCAAAGGCAGTCAATGGTAACAAAATGTCGATCAAGGTCACATTAATCTAAAAAAGGTCATTCTGCTTGGCCTGATTGAAAACAAACACTTAGGCTTTTTTTCCCATTGGCTATATATTATATTGTACTTGGTATACGAGGCGCTACCGCGACTATCGAGCAAGTGACTGACTTGGCGCTATTTCGGCGTCTCAGGGATAAGCATGAATATTAATCTAGATACAGACGAAGACCTTCATTGGTTCGGTTGATCACATGATCAAAATACACTCGTCTCATTGGCTGATTTAACAGACAAAGAGCGGCGGGAAAGTCAAAGAACCAATGATCACCTTCCTTCTATAGAGTTTAGCGGAGGACGCCACCACAGTGGCTCCCCCGGTTCCTCTGGCGGGTTCTCTATGAACTAAAGTATCGGTGATTCGTGCGCCCTCTGGTTTGTGCCAGGCTCACTCCCTGTATCTATTCAATATAGGAAGGGTCTGAATTTTCCAGCCTTTCCGGACTTGCTCAATAGTTTCGACCTTCTGGTCTCATCAGGCGTTTGTAGCTACCTTTATCGGTCTTTTTCGTTATTTTGCGGATGTTTTTTTTCCACAAAATTCCCGCTGGTTCGATTTATCCTCGAATATTGAAAATTTAAAGTTCATGTCCCTATTTGGTCAGTCACTTTCGTGTCGCTCGGGTAAAGGACCGAGAAATTCAGTTTTTGTATTTTTTTCCCCTAGGGTGTGTTTTTCGTCATACCGCGGGTATGGTTTGAGAACATCCTAACCAAAGAAGTGTTTTTCTATGTTTTTGAGAATTTTTTTGACGTGGCATTGATTTGTCCTTTAGCTGTCTTTTTCTCAAAAACATAGAAAGACACTTCTTTGGTTAGGATGTTCTCAAACCATACCCGCGGTATGACGAAAAACACACCCTAGGAGAGAAAAATACAAACACTAAATATTATATTGTAGTTTTTGTTTGGTTTGCTTGGTAGGGAATACCATGTGGGTATAGTTAGTAACACATTCTTGTCTCCAAATATTGTATTATTTTCAAAATAAAGTGCATAATCACTTTAGGGTGGCTGATTGTCGCCTGATTGTGTCTCATAATGTCACATACATTACTCTGGCCACCAGAGCTGGCTATGCACTCACAACATCATTCGTCACATAACGCACCCTAAATCTTCCTTCATTTCTCATCGCCACAACATACAACTTGACATTCAAGGTAATGCAATTGATAAAGCCTAACTTTTATCTCGTAAAGATAATTCACATATTTACCCAGGCGGCAGTCGTCGCGGAGAACTTCCATGCTGCGTACAAACATCAGACAGGGACTGACAGTCGCTGCCATGTCGCCCGGCGGGAGCGTGATCGGCCAACAGGCGGGGTTGTCCTTCTTACAGCCCGAAGCTCCGCACTCGATGTCAACCGTTTCACCTGGCAGTGTCAAGGAATAGTCAAATTCTTAGTTATGTAGATACAAGACTGAAAATGATATATTGTTCCAGTACCGTAATACTGGGTACTGCAATATGGAGACAGGGTAGATGAGTACATTTATCAGATAGGGATGTTGTGATATATTGATTAACGTATACAGTGATTCATAATTGGAGATATTCAGCAATATCTATGCAGATAATTATGACTCTGAGCTTGCTGAAAAACCCTAACACTTCACTATCTGCGCGCAAACCCTGTGACATTGGTATGGTGCAGAGGACAAGGGGCCTGTTGACTGATTTGGGGTCGTACATGAAGATGTATCAAGACTTATGGATGGCCTCTGGTCAGGGGAAGAGTCTTAGCGAACGAGCTTGAACATTATTAAATGATAACCACTTGTACGAGGTCTCATAGGAGTGCTTAACTGACCATGATTAATTACTTCAGACCGAAATACTTCATTGAACGGATAGTATTCAACATATATGGACCCTACAACGGCAGTGGTAGATATGACCGGTCGGATGGGTGTCAAGTGGGCTTCAGAATTAATCCATATTCTGAATATAACCCAGATCATTTAAACATCTTTTTAAAATTCCACGCTCATCCATCAATGATGAAAATGCTATTCTTTAGTGAGAGTGAGAATGTAGGCGATGAACGTGGTTCTTAGATTTGAATGTGATCAGTGATGGTGAACGGTACGCTGACACTCACTCCGGTCATTGACCAGCTTGGTGACGGCAGTTCGCCCCACGTCGTGGTCCATGAACTGACCAAACGTCATGTGCATGATGGTGATGAGGGAGCTCTTACGATCCACGTCCCTGAAGAGCATGGAGCTGACAGAGCGGGCACTGGGCAGCGCATGTCCGGCCTGGTCCGCCCGCGGCTCGCCGATACCTGAAACACGGAGGTTCACACAGGTAATGATGGAATGCTCTAATGTGTACAGCATTATTTTCCTATATATCTATAGTCTTGAATTTATTCATTTTATAACAAAGTTCATATTGAAAGCATCAGAGTTGAATAACAGCTCTGAACCTGTACCCGCTGCCTATTACACTATCGATGCTATTAGTGTGCACTAATAATTGTTCTTATCATTTTAAATCTGGTATATTGGTAATCGGTATATATAAACGTTGGTCGTCACTGGTAAGGTGTCGACATCTAGCGGTAACTAACGCACGTCCCACACTGAAGTTACAGTTCCCGTAGTGTCCCCATAGAGACCATGGTAAATATTTACACTAACGTTAGGCATATGATAGCAGTAGATTTCTTTGTTCATGCATTGTAGACGTTGTATGCCATAACAAACAAATATATATTCATGTATATATATCTCATCCTATTCAAACATATTCTTCCATTTGTGGTGGTCGCATGTACCTTGCATAGCTACTTGGGGAAAACATATAAAGCCTCTATTCAAAAAGTGAATGTTTACTATCTTAAATTTCAATAAAAAGGGCGAAAAGAACAACTATAGGCCTATCTATGACACAATAACTCACCGTCGGCGTAGTCTGGTTCTATGACTCGCCGTAAGGCGCGCATGGACTTTCCCCATAGGGGACGCCACAGGTTGTTACAGCTGCCGTCGATAGTCCGGTAGGGGGCGTATGGGTCGCAGTCATTGCCCTCCGCCTGGGGAAAAGGGCAGGTGTCATCCGGGACCAAAGGCCGACTGTCATCGGGAACCACCTGTCAGGAATATGCACACAGGCAGTGTTGTGTGTATAATATGATGACCTACGGGATATCTAACTTGTACATATGACATGCTAGACAGAATATTAATCGTCAGGTAACGGCTATATATATATTCATTTCTTCGTATACAATTTCTCTCTCTAGGCTGGAAAGTCGACAAAAAGGACATCCGTCCCGATGCGATCGTGCATCGTAGTCACGGCAACACTTAGAGCACTTGCGCATTGCGAAATTTCCAAACCAAAACTTGAAGAATTTTAGTAGACTAACCCGGCGTTTACATTAGACGACTAAATACGTGGCGACTGTAGATCGTCAGCCAATAGTCGCCAGGTGGTGGCAATGTCCACCGCAAAAGTCGTCTGCCTCAGAATACACACAAGCGTTTACACTGACGACTTTCAGTAGAAACGGACGTCGGCACTTACTTGAGTTATCCAGGGTGTACCTGTGTATATGGCCATTCATCAGAGGCGTACCGGGGGGGGGGGGGGGGGGAGAGACGTAGGGGTACCTGCCCCCTCCCCCCTCGAAATTTTGCCCTGTAGATTTTGTGTGTGTATACATGGGTGTACACTGTGAATCTGTTTTTACCCCCACCATAATAATACGGAAATTCAACCCCCTCCTGAGCAACAGAAGCAACAGAAAAATAATTTGTCTGACACCCCACCTCCACCAAATTCTTCTCTTTAAAAAGCGCCCCCCCCCTTAATAATTAGGACCACAATGGAAAAATTAGCCCCCCACAGACAGTACTAAGATTAAGCCCCCTGCCTCAATGAAAATATATATTTTTTAAAATCGCAAACACCCTCCACAGTGCCACCTGAAAAAAATCCACCCCTAATTAATTGTTTTTGTTAAAGCCCACTCCCCCAGGAAATATATGAAAAACGTTTCACAATCCCATAATTAGAAAAAAACATAGAAAAATAAATATGAAATCAGCCTCCCCCCTCACTGAGTTACCAATATATATCCCCTCAAAAACAATCACCCCCTGCCCCAACGCAGCACCTGAAATATTTGCCCCCCCCCCCCCGAAAATATTTTCTTCAAAAATCCCATTTCTGTTTAAATCCCCACATAAAAGATTTCAGGTAAAATTAGCCTCCCCCCTCCCCCAGGATTACAAAAATAAATCCTCTGCCCCAATGAATATACAACAATTCCCTCCCCTCCCCCCCCCCCCACAAAGGCACCTGAATAAAATTGCCCCCTCCCCCCCTTCTTTTACTCCCCAACCCGAAAATATATCCTTAAAGATTAGCACCATCTCATGATTTTAAAAAAAGGCCTCCCCCTTGCAGAAATGAAGATAAAATAAGCACCCCCCCCCCCCATTCCCAATATAAATCCCTGTCCAAATGATACAAAAAATCACTATCTGCCCCAACCAAAAAGCACCTGGAAAAATGTACCTTCCCCCCTCCCCAGACCCCCACACTCACACCCACCTATCCCCTCCCTCAGTCCCCCCCCCCACCCACCCCCAACCCCCAACCCCCAACCCCCCGATGTGTGTGTTTATATGTAGGCCTACACTTTAGAAACGGAGTGTACCTCCACCATTATAATACTTAAAATCACCCCCCCCCCCCTCTACACAGAAGCACCTGACAAAATTTGCCAATGCCCTACCCCTCTCCTCATTTCTGTTTGAATCTCCACTTAGAAAAAATAGGTAAAATTAGCCCCCCCCCCTCCCCCCAGATTTGCCAAAATAAGTCCCCTGCTCCCATGAATATACACCCCCCTCCCCCACAGAGGCACTTGAATAAAATTGCACCCTCCCCCCTATTTTTTACAACCCTCTCCCCCCCCCCCGAAAATATATATAAAAAAAATAGCACTATCTCATGATATATATATATATATATATATATATATATATATATATATATATATATTATTGCATATATATATATAAATATAAATATATATATATATATATATATATATATATATATATATATATATATATATCACTATATAACCTGTTATATGTATATAAATTGTAGAGCCTCAGGATACGTTTCTATCGTATCGAGGTGGTTACCCGGTTGCGCTTCACCCTGGTAACCGTTACATCACGTTGTCATCACTACACGCGGTAGCCGCTTGGGTTAAGTCACGTTCTAACAGCTAACGGATACTTGTATCGTTTTCTCAGCAGGGAAAACACGGATATTTTAGTCTTACCGTTTAACTATGTCTGAATATATATATATGCTCAAATAATACCAAAAAATCACTCCTTCCCCCAACACAAAAGCACCTGGAAAATTGCACTTATAAATCCCCCCACCCCACCTCCACCTATCCCCAACCCCCACTCACCCCCCTCTAAGCCCCCCATCCCCACCCCCACCCACCCAACCCCCCCCCCTACCCCCCCGAAGCAAAACACACGTTTTGTGTCCAAAGTGCAGGGCCTCGACGACTCTGTTTTCACAGAATCGCCGCCTATGTAGACGACTATTTCAAACTGGCTTTAAATAGTCGCCAGGGCCAGAGCGTGTCTAATAGTCGTGAGGTGGTGCCAAATTGCGTAACCAGACGTAACCAGACGATCTGCAGTCGCGACACGCTTGGCGTTTACATAAGACGATTTCTATCATTTTACTGCTGAAAGTCGTCAGGTTCAAGAATCGCCGCCTATAGTCGTCTAGTGTAAACGCCGGGTAAGAAGAAAAATTAGTGGTGACCTGTCTGGTCAAAGTCTATGAGCGTTCTGATTCCTATGACGCTAACTGGCGCTACTAGCGTATCGTGGCGCCACCTCCTGATGCGATCCGGTAGCGACACCTTGAGTGGAATGAACGAACTCTTTGGAGGTCTCTTTATATACATATAAACTATCTTGTTTATATATATATATTATATATATATATATATATATATATATATATATATATATATATATATATATATATATATATATATATAGACATATATATATATATGACTAATTCCTTTAGCAGTTTGTATGAAACTGAAAGGTTAAAAAAGAACAATGGTAACTGAATATTAGTATCCATTTCCTTATTGATGTGTTTAAATATGCACAACAGTGTTTATAATCACATGGCCTTAGCTCCGGAATCCCTGGGGGAAGTAACTAGATGCATCACTCATACGGTATGCCTAAAGGCATCAGTATACAGGATACATAAAGGATCCTGAGATCGCTCATCTCCCAGCAGAAACAGTTTATCATTATAATTCGGATTTATACATCCCTTAAGTCCTGTTCAGTTACAAAAACAAAGGAATAAGTAAAAGTATCACACTGCTTATATAGCTTGATAACAAGTTAATGATGGTATAAACCACTGTAGTGTCCTATAGTATACCAGGTACAATGTGTTAGGATTTCGATTTTCTTTGGGGAAATAATTATAACCTACTACAAGTTTCATTGACCAAAACAAATATTGCCACTACATGAGGAGGTTCTCTGAATATCATACTGTAAGCTTAACTCAGAATCAGTTAATGTATGTATGGCCCCGGTAGTGTAGTGTGGACGGTTACAGCGGCATTGACCTCCGAGTGAATCCTTAGATGCAATCAAAAGGAGAATCACGTATCAGTTATCATTCATTAAAGTTCACCTGGTGTAGACTCGGTCACTTACCCGGCGGTGATTGGGCCGCACCAGGGCGGGCAAGTACCGGATACGCTGCATTACTGTGTACATCTCCCGCCGGCTCAGCCCCATCCTGGCCCAGGTGAAACGGTAGGTCAGTGTGTGACAAGAATCTTAAGGATAGCAGTTCAGATCAATATAGGTATCTGATCTAAGTTATCATCAATTGTGTGAGCGCTCTCAGTCAATGAAAGGAGCATAGAAGGATATAATGAAGACACGGGTATTATATGAATAATGATATAAAAAGAATGGCGCTCAAGCACTTTGTTATATTACAGAGCTAAACGCATATTGTACCTTTCTTAATATACATGCTTATTGACACATAAGTCACACTAGCGTAAACACTTTTATTACTTCGAATATCACTTGAAGTCATAATATCGATGTGAAATGTATATTTTTCTGATAAAGGGAAACCCTACCTTTTTTTGAGATCCTTCATGCAAAGGAGCACTTGGTATGCAGATTTGGACATACCTACCCCGTAGGCAGTATTACCAAGTAAACCCTGGACCCTTCGGAACGGACGGCCATAACCTGCAAGAAAATCCTAAACGCTTGATTATCATCCGAATCGCTTTATTAACATGTGATACCGTATGTTATTCACATGTACTATTTCATATATGTGATATTTAGAGCAAGGCACTTTATAGCAGTTTACAAAACCCTGAACTGTCTCTAGCAATGAACAATAACGATTGCCTCAATCCAAGGGATTAAAAGTGTGATTACAAAAAGGACATACTCTGTAAAACTACATAGTCCATAGATGCCAATGAATTAGAAAAAGATAGTTGTTTGCAATATGTAACGTCTAGTCATCAAGCACATTACCTCTGTGGTATTTCGCCTCGTACGTCATATTTTTGAAATGAAGGCCAGCAGTACGGCGGACATGCTGCAGTGAAGCGCTGAGAAAATTGCGAATTCGGTCCATTTTATGTTCTATGTCATCATCATATAATGGAGCTGTAAAAGAACCAATGACAGTAGTTATTGGCTTTCCAACCTATTGCTCGTGGTAGCTTTTCATTAACAAAAGATTAACTTAGAAATAGGGCAAATCGTCACCTGACAAAAAACATTAAACATTTGTTGTTGATCACTGTTCTTAAAATGATCTGGATATACAGGAGACCTTCCCCTACTTTGTCAAGTCTAAGCCAAGGTCTGAGGTCATCTGTTCAATATAACGTTCACTGAGAGTGTAGAGCATGCAGTTACTCAAGTTAAGTTTTTCATCGGTGACCCATAGCCTTTTGTCTGGGGTGGTCACCCCCCCTCCCCCCTCGTGCGCCTCCCTCCTGGTGTCTTACCATGTTTACTTCATTCCCCCTCACTCTCATTTATTCTCTCACACAATACCCACGTATAAACTGTTTACCCACACACACCTCTTTAAATTCACCTACCTTCGTAGGCCTATATTTTATCATATCATATAATCATTCTAATTGACTCATTACTCTAATATTCAGTTATTACGTATATCATTAATACTCAATATCAATAACTTCTAATTAATAATTGATATTGATTAGGAACAAAATCTATATATGATCATTCATAATATTCATTTTTTCCCCCGGCCAACTCCCGCCTCCTCTGTTTCTTCCAGGGATAAGGGGTGATGTAAGTGAGATATTAACATAGATTTTGACTCAACTTCCATTTGTTTTTATCAGGTCACGATACACCGATTGCATAGGGCAACTACCTCAGATATGCTAATATATGGGCCACAGTTAATACACATAAGGCTGTTATATAACATACCTGGCATGCCTGGTGCTTTATGCACTTTCTCTGTATAGAGAGGTTCTTCGCTGAAGATATTTAGAGCTCCACTAGGCACACCTGGAGATGGGGTCCTCTTTCCTGGGGTAGTCAGTGCTAGAAATCCTAGAGCTGAGAAATGACAAGGACAGAATGTTTAACAGCATCACAATTACAGCATGGTATCAGTTAATCTGTTAACACAAGTCAGTTATATTCACAGTTTCACTGCTGAAATACCATTCCCCATTCTATTCTCCGTCTTCCGGTAATCATTGGTTATCAATGCCGGCTCGAAATACAAAATATACCATGATCATAGTGTAACTTAGCTTTACCATATCTTTACCAGTGGATGGATATGATTCTCTTCCATACATTGCCAGATGTTTCATATAATTGTTAACAGTGAGGATGCTACTTGAGATGAATACACACATAACCTCCTTACCAGCCATCTGCTTGGCACAGTCAACCTTCTTTTTGTGGTCACAATGGCCTGTCCCCGTGTGGAAGAGGGTGCCCGCTGGACAGTTCATGGTGGTTGGCTTTGCGCCCGGCGGACACAGTAAATACTTTGTGCAGTGACTATCATGTAGCACCCTCCCCTTCTGTTGGGAGCCACAGGGATCGTTGGATGGCACTGCGGAGAAAGCAAACCCTCCAGGATATTGAAATCAATTCATTGAATACAGTATATAATAATGAAGTGGTTGGGTGTCGGCACCGGCCGAAGCTTATCCCATGCACCACAACAGCTTTGGTCCAGAATGCCAAACTAGTGCTGGTCCCACCCGCAAACCCGCAGCTGTGTTTTACCACAGCCACCCAGCACCACCGTTGCTCTGCCCGGGATCAGACAGGGGTGACTAGTCCCTGCTGATCCCTGGAAACCCGGAATCTGTCCGAAGGGGCCCTTGTTTCGTCATCTGGGATTCCTTTCGTCATCCAAACCCTGGAATCAGTCCAAAGGTTCAACCCCTTCTTCCGTCCTCCGAGACTCCTTCTGTCACCAGGAATCCGTCTGGAACCCCAAAATCACTTTGAAGGAATAACCCCTTCTTCTGTCATCCGGAACTCTCTGAACCCAACCAATAGGGAACCCAAATAGTAGAGGAGCAAATGGCCTAAAAATGGGTAAAATTGACCCCCGAAAGTCTACTGGCTGAAACTTGCCATATTAGTCAATTATGACCTCAGGAATCTGAATCTGATACTCGTTTGTTTCAAAAAGTGTAGCATCATACTCGTTTCCATGGTAATAGAAGGAAAACAAAATTTAATACATACTGATACATAATACATACTTTTATAAGAAAAGGTGAATAAATGCATTTTTTCTGTCGGTAAATTTTATCATTCTTTGGCCAAAAGTGTACAGTATGGAAATATGCCCTTTTCTGTTTTCTTGGAAGAACTGTTGCCATGGTAACATTCCAATTTGTGGGGGAACCCCCATTTTTGGATTTCTCATGGTTATTAAAGTTGGATAAAAAGAATAATTTTATGAATGACACATACAAATTGATAAATTTAGCAATAACACACAGCATTGATAGGTACCACCATTTTTTGAAGCCATTCAATTGTTCCCATGGCAACCATAACAAGGTTTTTTCTATGACCAAAGCAGCCAGATAATGATACACTAACTGGACATTTGTATGGCAAATCTGCATGACATGGCAACTAGTAGAAGAGTATAGTCTCAAAAAGGCCATTAGAGAGTCTACTGAATGAAATGTGCCATGTTGGTCAATCATTACATGGGGAATCTGATTCTGCCACTCTTTTGACCAAAAGAATGTTGCATCACTTTTGTTTCCATGACAACCTTAATGCATAATAATCTACTTAGAAACCACCAATTTCCTGCAAATATGAATAATAGATGTAAGAAATAGGAGCTAAACACCTACTCATGAGATTTCATTTTCATGATGTATACATTTGGGACATAATGTGGAGTTGTTCTCTTCATTCCCTTAGAATTTGATTGCCATGGCAACCAGTTTAGCACATAACAGACACTGCAGTAGCCAGCTCTGTTTGTTGTCAAAGCAAATAACTAGCTTTTTAGCCATTGATGACAGAGACTTAATGTAAGTATTTATCCTAGTACTTGGAGAGTCTACTGCATGGAATGTGCCATGTTGGTCAATCATTACATGGGGAATCTGATTCTGCCACTCTTTTGACCAAAAGAATGTAGCATCACTTCCATTTCCATGACAACCTAAATGCATAATAATCTACCTAGAAACCACCAATTTCTTACACATTTGAAGCGCAAGTCCCAGAAAAACAAGAAAACTCATAGGGTTTCAAACTCATTAATTGTTTTTATATGTTAACATTTCGGACGTAATGGGTAACTCTTGTTTCTATGTCTTTAGAATCTTGTTACCATGGCAACCAATGCAGGTAGAAAATAATCAGTGCAGTTACCCCCTTTGATTCTCATATAAACAAATTAAAAAGGTTTAGAAGGTTAAGGTATGGATCAGAGCTGACCATTGCATTTCAGAATCTCAGACCATTGTGGGGCATGCCATGGAGGAAAAATGTGACACCACTTAGTTACAATTCCTGGCTCACTCTTGCTGGTTTTCTCTCCCCATATTGTGAAGGTTATATGGCCTTGTTGTTGGTGCCCATAGTGCCCTTGAGCCCTGATACCTTTCCCAGGATGTCACAGTTTTAGTGTTGCACCTGCTACTCCTCAGCAAGTAAGGCAGGCCAGCAAGGAGGAGGAGAGGTAGCCAGAGGAGAGGTAGTCTGAAGGGCAGGATAAGGAGACCACCTCTGAACTAGAGGAGCAAGAAGGGGAGGAGACATGGGAGGGAGAGACCCTAAAGTGTCCTTCTGAGTAGAAAAGTCAACCAAAGGGGCCTTGCATCACTCATCCTGCCTAAGAGGGCCATAGAGGAAATATATTAGAGATCATATTAGAAAGAAAACACAGGGGCTACCTGAATGTTTTGCTGCAATGCTGCCTCCGTTTAATCCACTTCTCGATGCCTCTCCAAGAAAGGAATATTCTGTCTTTGAGCCTTTAAGACACTAGTATGTCTGTCCTGAGAAAGCTATGTTCCCCTCATAACTCTGAAAGAAGGGGCCTTATCATTATTGCCTCTCCTGTTAGTAGCTCCATATCTCCCTGTGCCCAATACAGGAGAAAATGGGAGGTAACTCTCTGGCTTGATAATGGTGCATTTCATATGTTATGGGGCTAGCATTGTCCAGAAAACAGTCCAGGACTGGCCCCAGAAATTAGCAAAACACTAGATGAAGGTTCGGAGAGGTCATAATGGAGGGGAGAGTGGGTTTCAGTGACTTATATTGCTAGCATATGCCCTGATGGTCAGACTGTATTGGGCATCCTATTCTTCTATGCATGAGAATAACCAAGGAACAGCAGAGGCCAGAACAGAATGGAGGGTGCCAGAATAGTGGCGGATGTCAGTGGTTTAGAAAATTAGACTACAAATGGTGGAATCAGCAGGAACCTTCTGGCTTCTCTGTCTAGTCAGGATATCATCAAATAAGTAAGGACATTTATAAGTATGCGTATAGAAATTAAAGTAATACAGTGTTTCCACCTGCCACTTCCGGCCCGCAATTCTGTCTTTTGGCACCACTACTGACTATTTGCCATTTTTAGGGTACATAATTGTCAGGTGGAAATGGGGAAAACATGTTACAGATCAACAATCTTTATCTCCACATTATGCAATATGGCACCAGCTGACAATTATTTGCCTCCCCGATAAATTGAAAGCAGTTATGTACATATAATTGGTTTGTGGCAAGCTTTTTACATTAACCATCTCTGCACAGTGTATCCATTGGAAGCACACATTCAGCTGCAATGTCAGGAGTGTTAATCATCAGGCTAGTAAACATGTATCAGCATCAGTATTTTCTCAGTTACTTTCAATACAAAGGTCGGAAAACCATCTGTCAGGTGGAAAGAGTTTGTTTTTGTTGATAATTATAATTAATATCAAGTGACACCACCCAATGACTGATTTTTAATGAATACATAATTGGTGATCATTTAGTCGTCAGGTGGAAATGCATAAGTTGATCAAAATGAATAATAACATTAAGGATGACATGCTATACTATGTGATTGAGTAACAGAATGAACTTGACACATCCTGCCCCCAGCTGTGTACATTGACACTAATAGCCATTAATGAGAGAGTGGCTCTGCCATAGATTCCCATCAATAAAGGGTTGATAAGAGGACTTTGAAGTGCTGTGGGGGGGAAGCACTGAGGACAAAAGCACTGACATGGTGGCAGTACCCCAGGGCCCCATTGCTCCACTTTTTGTGGTATCGCTAGCTATAATTGTATCACAATTTTATTTTACGATAACTTTAACGATCTGACTAAAAATCGTTGGTCCCATGATATTGTATCGTATCCCTATATTCATGCAGTATTGCTAATTTGTATGATGCGATGGCTATACAACAATTCAGGGGTACATATTGAATGAGACAGGGGAAGATACATCCAGGGATGGCCGGGTGATACCTTGAGGCATCATTTACAAAATATTCGTTTTTATGAATGTGGAAATATTTGCTCAATCAACCTGAAATGTTCACAGTTTGTATGTATAACATTATATTTTATATTTTTAGGTGAAATAAAGCATAGCATTTAGTATCATATGAGATGCCATGTGATGTTAATATAAAAGTATGACAATTAGGGTTATATGTGCGGCCGCTAGCGTTATTCACTGGCACTAGTATCTGGCTCCATACCTGTACTACTATGGTGAGTACCCAGTGAAATAGGGTTTAATACAGATGGTACAATAGTTAAAACTGATCTGACACCTGGTTATGTGGATCGCTATCTCCTATAGGTAGATGAACAATGGGCGGGGGTGGTAGTGCCACCATGGATCATTATTGAGAATATCAGACAAGGCCATTTCTAACCAAAGTAATGCAATATGCAGACATCTGCCCTGATGTGAGGGTCTGCGCAAAAAGTATCCCTGAAAGGCATATTTTAGGTGGTGATGCAATTCCAACTCAATCCACTAATTTTCTGGAGCAACATTTACACCCTTGGATCACTATTCTATGATCTGCAAAGGCATCGTAAACATGAAGCAATTCCCCTCCCCTGGGGGTTCTGGTGGGCATACACCAGAAAGTGTATGGTGCCAGATGACACCATATAGAGGGTAACATAACACCATGTGGTGCCTTTTTTCTCCTTTGTTAGGGTATGCATCACCCATTCTGACATTCTGATTTGCCATGGTAAACTCTGATCCTAGACATGCCCCACTCAACCTTTTGTGGATATGTTACCCTCTAGTTCTGTTGATGACTGTCATTTCAAGAATATACAGACTGTATATTCTTAATTTGGCACCTTGCTTATGCCTTTCCTGCCAGGTACCTCCAGCATCAGGACAGGTAGCAGTGTCAGTATAAATGCCCACTGGGGCAAGTTCTTAAAGGCCAATTGCAGAAATGTCATGTAACACATTTCATAGCATCATGTAATACATGTATGATCCTTGATATTATGTTTCTTTTTGTCTAAAATTCCAAAATATATCATACCTACATTCTGAGGAAATTTCACCTTTCTTGATCTATCATAAACTAAATTGTTTCATAAAACAAGTATTCCATGAATAATAATAACTCAGGGCATCACCCAGTTATGCATGGTGATGCCTCAAAGCATCATCCAGCCACGCTTGATCTCTCTAGTCATCACCCAGTGTGACTTGGTAATTCTTTGTGTCATGTGTTTACATTGCCTAAACTATAAATCATGCACAACTGGATCATGTCACAGATATTTTGATGACATCTTACTCTTGTATAAAATGCATCATATAGACCATGTACCAAATAGTGTTATATGCTAAATGTCATATCTTCATTAATTTCAAGGTATTTATGAGAGCCCAAATATTGCATTCTGGGATTGCAGATGCATCCCATTGGATTCTGCATACTAAAATATCCAAGAATAAATACTTACTTTATGTCTCTATCTTTAATGGCTAAAAGATTATAGCAGTTTGTTTAGATAACAATCACAGTTGGTTCCTGTAATGGATGCTCTCTGCTGCATTGGCTGCCATGACACCAAATTTTTAGGGAATATCGATGACCCATGATATCCTAAATGTATACAAAAAAAGCTCATGAAACCTCATGAAAAGATGTTTTATGGCTATTTTTCAGACACTTACTATTCATGTGTAAGAAAATGGTAATTTCTGAGTAAATCACTATACAACCATGTTGTCATGGAAACGAAAGTGATGCTACATTCTTTTGGTCAAAATAGTGGCAGAATCATATTCCCCATTTCTCCCCTGGGACGTTAAACCACAAACAAACAATTCCCCATTTAATGATTGACCAAGATGGCACATTTCATGCAGTAGACTCTCCAAGTACTAGGATAAATACTTATATTAAATCTCTATCATCAATGGCTAAAAAACCTAGTAATTTGCTTTGACGACAATCAGAGCTGGCTTCTGCAGTGTCTGTTTTGTGCTAAACTGGTTGCCATGGCAATCAAATTCTAAGGGAATGAAGAGAGCAACTCCACATTATGTCCCAAATGTATACATCATGAAAATGAAATTTCATGAGTAGGTGTTAAGCTCCTATTTCTTACATCTATTATTCATATTTGCAGGAAATTGGTGGTTTCTAAGTAGATTATTATGCATTAAGGTTGTCATGGAAACAAAAGTGATGCTACATTCTTTTGGTCAAAAGAGTGGCAGAATCAGATTCCCCATGTAATGATTGACCAACATGGCAGATTTCATTCAGTAGACTCTCTAATGGCCTTTTTGAGACTATACTCTTCTACTAGTTGCCATGTCATGCAGATTTGCCATACAAATGTCCAGTTAGTGTATCATTATCTGGCTGCTTTGGTCACAGAAAAAACCTTGTTATGGTTGCCATGGGAACAATTGAATGGCTTCAAAAAATGGTGGTACCTATCAATGCTGTGTGTTATTGCTAAATTTATCAATTTGTATGTGTCATTCATAAAATTATTCTTTTTATCCAACTTTAATAACCATGAGAAATCCAAAAATGGGGGTTCCCCCACAAATTGGAATGTTACCATGGCAACAGTTCTTCCAAGAGAACAGAAAAGGGCATATTTCCATACTGTACACTTCTGGCCAAAGAATGATAAAATTTACCGACAGAAAAAATGCATTTATTCACCTTTTCTTATAAAAGTATGTATTATGTGTCAGTATGTATTAAATTTTGTTTTCCTTCTATTACGATGGAAACGAGTATGATGCTACACTTTTTGGAACAAACAAGTATCAGATTCAGATTCCTGAGGTCATAATTGACTAATATGGCAAGTTTCAGCCAGTAGACTTTCGGGGGTCAATTTTACCCATTTTTAGGCCATTTGCTCCTCTACTAAAAGGTCCACCCTGGCAGGGAGCAGAGACAGAGCCCTGGTGAGGGACTACAGGTAGTCCCTCCACCCCAATGTGTCCAGCTGAGCTTCAGCAGGCTATATATACACCTGTGGAGCCTCACTGGGCATGTGTAGAACTCTGCTGGGTCCCCAGCAGTAGTCCCATGTAAGTCTGGTACCCAGCTGACCAGTTGGTTTTGCTGGGACCTACCTTACCCATGCAGAGCCAATACATATTCTAGGTACCAGACAGGTGGCCAGATACCCGTTTAGATTGGTTCCAACACCTGTGTCAGAAATAGCAAGCGGCTTGTGGCCTTAATGGTGGCTGGCAGTAGGCTCACAGACCCACCAGTCAGCTACCCGCACTCGACCGCGGCTACTTAGAAAGGCGTAGTAGACGTGCCCGTGACTAAGTAGAATTGCCACTGGTCCCCTACAATAATATAAAATGTGATGTATACATATACATTAGTCATCTCAATTCTTACACGACACTCATGGAGTATTGCCTAAAAATACTCAACTAGTGGTCAGGTCAAAAACTTTATTTGATAACTTAGTGATAGGGGTGAGATAAAATCTGAACTGCACTCGATCCGTAGCCAACGAAGATACGCTAATCGTTTTGGACCTCCTACATGATCTCACTCAGCCTTGCTTAGTGATTATACTCCGCAACCAAAACTCATGGCATATTTTCAGCAGCTATGGACATCGATACAGTTCCTTCTAAATTCTGGAACTGTGGCTAAATACCCTTAAAGGTAGGAATCTCTACCAATCCTCGAACCCATTGAGGTATTCTTTGCTGTAGCGGAAATGGCTGGTTTAACACATGAATCTTCGGTGAAATGCTATCGTTGAGTAAGGGGGTGCGTCCACCAACCACGACAAGGCTGCGACAACGGCTTTCCGACAAGGTCCACGACAGCTCTACGATTGGAAGCCTTGTCGTAGCCTTGTCGTGGTTGGTGGACCACAGTTCCCGACAAGAGGCTATGACAAGGCCACGACAGGCTGCGACATGAAGCTTGTCGGGGGCCTGTCGGGGGCCTTCCGACAAGGTTACGACAAAATCGAAAATATTCGATTTTGGAGCCGTGTCGTGGCATGTTGTGGCGTGTCGCAGTGGTCTACGATAGAATATTTAGGTGGAGCATGCACTTCCCGACAGGCTGCGACAAGGGCTTACGACAGCTCCCCTCCTCACGACAAGGCTGCGACAAGGAGCCGATAGGAACTTTCTTGTCGGCGCGTGTCGCAGCCTTGTCGTGGTTGGTGGACGCACCCCCTAAGTCTCACATGACCGTCGGGAGAGTTTCAAAGTTTCTCCTAAAACCAGGTAGGACCTGCACTGATGGATTTAACATAATTGAATAAAGATTTGCCAATGCACACCAAAATAATGGCGAGGACTATAGGCTTCTCTATCTATTAAGTAATTAAAATCGGTGTCAGAAAATTCGTTTGTGTACCAAAGTAAAAGCAGAGACATAGTGTTATGTCTATAAACATGTTTAAAAAAAAATTATAACCATACTTTGATTCACAATCAATGTGAGACATGACCGGATATCGAGAGTCAAGTATTCTTCTGGCAAAAAGCATAAATGTTTCCGACACAATGTATATCATTTTACAAGGAAGTAAGTGAATATTCTGTCTCAAATCTGGTGTCACCTCGACCAGAAATAATTCATATAGAGTCATTTATGTGTATACACGAAAGAGATGACAGCTATCGTGCTGACTGTTTGATTTACTACTGACAGTCAGGTGGCTGTAATGGCTGTAATTATCACCTGTCAGGTCCACGTGGTCTCAGGGGAAGCCTTCCGTAAACGATGGTGTCTTTTTATGCCACGATGAGGAAACGGTTTGATTAAGGTAATGAATCTGTCGTAACATAACCACATCATCAACGTTCTAATAAATATACTCCGGTTTAGACACGCCTCACGATTAATTCCACGGTCATCATCATATATCTGTCTCTATCTGCATATTTAGTGGTTTGAGCGTCTATTTTGAACTTACTTGGATTGCACTCACCCTGCGATTCTGCTGTCAGTAATATCTTCAGAAATATGATCGTCATGAAGGTGCCCAACCTACAATATCAAACAATAAATATCTGAGATGTCAACCATTTATAAACTATCAATACTATGATAAATATGAAATACTCGGAGCTTTTACATGTGCATCTAACAACACATAATTTCATAATGAATTCATTAGGACAGGTTGAGTTGTAGCTGCTAGATCTCAGTATCTAGCTATAAGCTTTATCCAATGTGAGGGGTACATTACTTGGACATATCTGAACGTAAATCATAGTAGATAACGTCATTATTCCGACAACAAGTTTTTAGGTGAGGAATTGTCCGAACACTCAATGTGTGTTATGATGCACTGAAAGCAGCAAGGCCTTTTACGCCTAAATACCCTTTTTCGATATTATAGTGACGTAAGGAGTATCAGATTCAATCCTGTTCGAGCAGTCATTTTTATGGATGGACAGAGTTTAATGAAACGTATTTCCGAATTTGTGCAGAGGAGTGGAACCAAAAAAATAGGTTATGTATAGCCAGCATCGGTTGATTGAGGCTTACCTCATTTTGACAACTATATTTGCTTGACAATCTATACAGTATCTAACGTTCAATATGGATATACTGTCTACAGTTTAATCAGCCATAGATTTATTTTGTGCTGGTCATCACCAAAAACGGCCCAAATCAGTCGTTGCTATGAAAACAACCGATTTAAAAGCTTTTACCATAATATTTCTTTAGATGAAATAGAATGTAATATTTCATAACAGAGTTAGGGGACAATAGTAAGAAGACCATGGGGTGTAAAATGGTGTTGATGACTTACCGGATAGGGATACTTCTGTGATGGGCTGTCTCCATGGTGAGGCGGCGGGCAGTGTCAGGTCACAGAGAGTGAGTGCCCTCCTCTGTCCCCGTCTGACTGGGTGTGGCGTACCTCGTCGTCTGACTGCCTTGCGTCCAGTGCAGATCACAGCCCACTTCCCACTACTTGCCACCATCCCCGCCTGCTGACCTGAAGGACGTGCGCCCTTGTTGAAGGTCGATTAACGTCGGCAATGTCCGCGCATGCTGGTCGATTACCGCCACTGCTGCAGGCAATGTCACATTAAGCACATCAAGAACACGTCACAGCCACACCTGCCCATGGTCAATCATTTCATTTAGGAAAGTGATATGGATTGGACACTGCGACGTGTGTAGCCGTCCATTCCACCATAAATCGCCCGTTTTTTGTTTCTCTCTTCCTGTTGATTGTTTTTTAGCACTGATACGCTGGAGGCAATGCCCATCTTCATCGCATATGACGGTATTTGTTCTGGCCTCCTGGGACCATATCGCTAAAAGCACACCGTCACTGTAAGTCACAAAATGGAACTCCAGAGACCGACTAAGATTACACTCCTGGCTTTTCGTGAATATATTAAACTCGTTCGAATCTTCCCTAGTCATAAACGGTTTAGTCAATCAGGCTCCTATAATTTGGAGTCTGAATTTTAAATTATGATATTCATTTTGGATTTGGTATTCATATTTATAGCTAGATACTATAGCGTCTACCGGTGCCATCTTGAAAGTTATTGATTCCAAGAAGATTGATCATTGCAATTTCATTTACTCTATATGTTGCTCATTTAGATAAAGCACGACATAATATTATGCACAGATTTGTGTCGAATATGTGACAAATATGGGACATATTTAGCATAAGACTCTAGCTGTTGCATGTCTTTGAGTGAGAAAGACTGGCAGTACAAATTACTTGTCTCCAAATTACATGCATCCTTGGAAATACCTCCTTAACCTGGGGCGGGACCAAGGTTGTGAATCCTAATCTGGAAATATTATTCGCTGGTCAGATGCTTGATCTAGTATAAATCACTCCATCATGATAACCTGATTTGTATGTTATCATAATGATAGTTTATGTTTTCTTCTTATTCATAGATATAAAGCCCCAACAATGTCAAGGCAAATATGTAGATCATTGAATATTTTGTAGCAACGCTTTGATGAGGGACTTCTTGTACTTCTCCTGATATATTACTGCAACCTGGTGCTACCTAAAAACTAGCAACATAATTCACTGCAAGTAAATGCACACCGGCAGGTAATTCCTAAGTGCAAAATAGTCAAAGGACCAGGGAATAAATAGTCTATTAGCAATTAGTTAATTGCAATGGATAACTGAGTATTTCCGATTGTAGAAAATCTAGAGCATTGATAGATTGTTGCAGAGGACTCTAGGTCTAGGTCAGAGCTAAATAAAGTATTCGCTCCTCATCTCCATAGGTTGCTATGTTACAACGTCACGGCGACGTCATAACGGCATCGATATAATCCAATTCCAATCTTATTGATTATTCCTATTCCTCTATAATTCTTAGAAATTCATGTTTGATTTGAACTAGTTAATGAGGGGCAAGGCGATCGTTAATGCAGTCCATAAAAATCATGTGGTCAGCCTTGGACGAAAAGGTCAGCCTGGGACGAAAAGGTCAGCCTCGATACATGACCCACAAATTACTGTACCCCTGGCAGCAGTATATAACCATAGATTATTCGGAAATGGGTATATAGGAATAAGTGTTTCGGATATCAGCGGGGCTCCAACATGGCTGGAATTAGTCGGAGAGAAAAATGATTCGAAAACTATCTCTTCACAATTATAAAGTACTGGTACATTGTCCATAGTTACGCGTAGGTAACTGGGTAGATGTTTATTGAATACCAAATTGTTTCATACATGTAAAGTCGTGTCGAGAACAAGAATCGACGACATCCATTGCTCAGCATTGGGAACAATCCAGCCCTCTTTGTGGACAGGGCTGGTTATACTGGATAGGTCAGAGTTAGAGCAAAACAAGTGTATAGGACAAACGGACCAGCACTGACCAAAAAAACAGTCTTTGCGATCACTTCCGCTCGGGCTCACACGTCCCTACGTCAATGGGATCAGAGAACCTGGTACCAAAGTGTTTTCTCCTTGATCAAATAGACTCAGTAAAGCCGACCACTCCAGGGCAACATGTTTACACTTACTGGACCCCTCAGCTGAGTGTTAATTTTCAAGTAGACACAAATACCCTGGCGGTCAGTTTCAGCCAGGTTCTAACGCCTGTTTGGCGGGGTCTGACACCCTTAGTGGCGGAAGTGAGAGGGTGCGATGGTCAAAAGTTGTAACCAGTTCCGAGAACAGCTTACGGTTATGACGTCCGTACAAATAAGGGGTTAGAGGTACAGGGAGGGAAATAGGATCAGGGTACGGTGCGTGTATGACATTGGATTTACTTGCACTGCGGATAGTGTAGAACAGCCTTACACAGGTTTGATCTCTGTAATCTGAAGTGGATGTTTGTAAATACCCAAGTGGATATGTGTTTAGCTGTCTGGGGAATCACCTGCCTCGTATACTCATTAAATGATGTTGTTTTTCACAGAAACCTTGTGTAATATGTGCATAACCTGACACATCTTTACATTTCAGTTTAAACATGCTTTTTGTGGAAAGGTCACACCTTTCCTGTTAATCATCACCATGTAAAGATGAGGTTGTTTCTGAAGGTTTTATACACAATCTAAATACATGTAGTTTATGCTGGAGCCAATGAAATGGATACAATGCTGTACAATCGATTATCTTGGGTAAAGTAAATTTGCTGGTAAAGTTTATTTTCTGTACTAAATAAATTTCATACAACGACTGTGTTGTACCATAAATCTTAACTTCATACCAACCCGGTAATACAATAAAATAAAGAATAATAAATATGTATTCAGAAATACAAATTTAGGTAATTATGAATTTGAAATATGTGTCTTCTGTATACGCTGTGAGGTTTTCTAGAGCCCTGGATGCCTTGAGTAGGCCCTATGTATATCATTGACTCACTTCTGAGAACTAGATCTACTGCTTTTCCTCATTCTATATATTTAGCAGCATTCATGTCAGAGCTCAGACATGAACAGTGCTAGCAAGTAAACGTTGAAACCATATGAGTTAATTAATGACACAGAATTACCCTGGATGTTTATTTATAGACATATCAAGGAAAGTCTCACGCGATCTCCTAAATGTACATGAGGAATGAATATCCCAAATCATTTTCGAGGTAGCAAGCTATCATTTATCTCTATTAAGTCAATCAAGCTGCAACAGGAACATGTATCAATGATTACCCTCTCGGTGCTTTCTTTATTTGACTATAGAGTCCAATAAAATAACAAACAGATCTGCACTGACGCACTTGGTGGGGGTACCTTGCATAATGAAACACAGGTGGATACATGGCGAGTTCATTGGCCTTAGCGCATTGACCGTTCTGTGACGTTTCAGAAAAAGGATCTCTGTTTATTAGTGAATCAGGTTCGACGTAATGGGGCTGTGGGATCCGGATATTGGGCGATGTTCTTAACGAGGACCGGGTGAGCCTGTCACGCGGCGCGCGGTGTGTGTGCGGCCCGCGTCAGCTGATCCCGGGGGCGGGGGTGCGGGGTGGGGCAGGGTGTCGCTCGAGTCCCACGCCCGGAGCAATGACGTGGGAGGCCCGTGCAGATAAAAGCCCTCGTCCTCCTTCTACTTCCCTCACTGATCAACAGAGACGTACACACCTGAAGAGGGGTACAGCCTGTTGCGGCTATTGCAATAACTGTAGCGGGAACTGAAATATCGCCATCATGCCAGAAGCTGTGAGCAGGAATCGTCTTCCTCTGAAGAATATACCAATGATCTGCCTGCCAGAGGATAACATAACAAGCAAGCAGACTGCAGCAATCCACTCCAGGGTTGTACCACGACACAGACAATCTACCTGCATGGTGCAGCCCACTACAGACTCCAAACGAAGCCAGGAGAGAGTCTCTTGCAGAAAGAGTACACAGCAGGCGTCTGGACGTAGACCCTTCGAGGAGAGACCTATACAAGACACCACGTGCCCTCCACAGGAGAAGGAGGGAATTCGCGATGCTTCCTCCAGGGCGTCGACGCCGGGTTTTCCAGTGGAGACCCACGTGTCTCCAATGCTTTCACCCCAGCTCTCACCCCGACTCTCACCCCGGCTTTCCCCGCGACTCGCCGGCGGCGCGCACGGCTGCACGTCCCCTCGTCCCGGGCAGCTCTCTCCAGCAGGGCCGGCTGCGAGCAGGACGGAGCGGCTCCACACGCGGTACACGGAGCGACGCGTGTCGTGGCTCAACAACCTGGAGGTGTGCGACGCTCCGAGCAGCAGGTCCCCGAGGCGCTGCTCGCCCCGCCGGCCAGAGGTTCTCCCGGAGTCGGAGCAGCTCGCGCCCGGACCCCGCCGCCTGCAGGACCGGGGCCTTAGGTTCTGGGCCTCCATGTCGGTGGAGGCGCAGGTCGCTATGCGTCAGTGCTGCAGCGATCATCTCCGAGTGAAGTGAAAAGAGCAGCTCAAGAAACACACAGACTAGACTGAACAGTTTGCTGTACATCCTAGACTGGCCTTAGTCCTTGTTACCCTCGACCTACCCTACTCCTCGCAGTGATGCAGGTTTGATTCCTGGGCCAGTGAGGGGAAGGATTAACTTAATTTTATCGAATCATTTGATGAATGTTCATAATCAAACATTTGAGCAAGTACTACGAACTGCGAAGGCATATTTGGAGGCCACTTGTTGTACGCACCGACCTAGGACCAGGTGAAGACACATGGTTTTACTTCAAAGACAATATCGGATGGGTTTCAAACGTTATTGGATTGCCTTGGCAGGTATGCAAAAATGATTCTTACAGTCTACATTCAAAGAGGGCTAGAGGCGCTGTAATACTGACAATTATTGCACAAGTGAGACACCCATTAGACTGCCATCTAATCGTGATTGTATAGATTTATTTAGATTCTATTGTGTTACATTGTGCTCATTGTAAACAGATTATAAGTGCTTCAAATGGCGAATTATCAAACCGAAATGTTATTACTTGATGTCCAAACGAGAATATGAGATGTCTTGTGGATTGTTATAGTTTAGCTGACAAATAATCTGTACTTAGCCATTAATATATGTTAATGTTCATGATGACCCTAGAGTATTTGCCTTAACAAGGTCATCAACACTGTAAACCGCATTTACATATTTCGATATACTTCCTTAAGAGAAACAGCATTCGATGAAAGAGACCCAGGTGGGCATTCGGTTTCTCAATTGGACCATACTTCTCAGGATGATGCCATCTTTGTATAAAAAATACCGGTTGTTTTCATTGGGCACGTGCTAGTGAACGTGCTTTTATGTCAGAAAGATATAATATGGGTCATTGTCTGCCTGTACCAATACATAATTGATTGGTAATAATTTGTACACGCTAGGAAGTGACCCATGTCCTGCAGGCATAATTTCATTAAATGGTCGTCAACCATAAAAGTATGTCCATTGGTATAACGGAAGCTATCGTCGGCGTCATTACTAACTATTGGACATTGTGGGCCTGATAATTTATCAAAATATGTACATTGTCAGAATAATTAGATTGATTAATGTTAAGGCAACAAATGCAAAATATGTTATTTCGTACATTTTACCTGTGATATTGACATGTATTTGCTCACTGAAAGTTTTAACATATAGTGATTGATTGATCGCAAATACATACTCATCTCTCCCAACTATGTCAAGATATGAGCAGTATCTAAACTGGTGCTGAATAAAAAAACCTTTATTTTCAAATAAAATAGCATGGTACATTATATGTATAATTATATGTTTTAACAATTGTTACGACGTGTTCCCGGTTTCTTCCGTGAAATACTTTAGAAAAAAAGAAAAGGTACATTCAACAAGGAACACCACGAAGCCCTGCTTATTAATATTGAAGTGTTAAATCGTTAAACGACAAAATGCCCGGACCTATTATAAATGACCCAACAATAACCTTATTAGATCCAATTGTAAGGCAATTTGGGCCATCGATGAATTACATTAGCAGAATTCCAGGGGGAAAAAACATGTGACCCCCACTCCATGCCCATCTTGTACTCATCTTATTAGACAAGAAACGTAATTTCCACAAAAAAATGTACCCCCCTCACTCCTTTCACTGCGTACGTACTTTAGGGATGGCCCCAGATCTGCGTTGAAGACTCACGCTCCTTCTTGTAAGAGGTTACGTGAACATGAACTTTCTTTTAAAAACCTATGCAGCAGGTAACTCACATGCGTCAGATTCTCAGAAAAGATATTTCATATCCCCATCTTCAACAATGCAACTCCCCATCTGAACCTGTCACAGTACAAAGTGTATCACCGATATAATGATTACATTTTTAATCATGGAAAGCTTATGAGACATTGATACTGAATAATGTGTGCTATGCCTTTGATCTATTGA
Source organism: Alentia gelatinosa (assembly GCA_950022655.1). Classification (NCBI taxonomy): domain Eukaryota; kingdom Metazoa; phylum Annelida; class Polychaeta; order Phyllodocida; family Polynoidae; genus Alentia; species Alentia gelatinosa. Next base: position 21,255,628 of record OX465586.1, on the reverse strand, counting down.
GCAACATCCAATTGATCTACATTTATCATAATTATACATCCATTCACACAGCGGAAAAGAAATCCGACCTCTTTTTAGACAAAGGCATTACCACATTTTTATCCATTTCATGATGTAACATTTGGAGCTAACCTAACATTTTTCATGTGGAATGAAGACAATCAGGGCCAACTGAATAGCAGAATAGACAGGATGATGTATGTATCACGTTTTTCGAAGTGTTATAACTTTGATTATTGCAATTTCATGGAAAAACGCAAAAATGTGACACCTGTGATTGTTTCAGTGTAATTACCATTGTTGATATATCCATTCCTTCCTCTCACTAGGGTGCTGCTTTTCAAACATCGAAAAATGAAAGATGACCTAGACACTTACATTCGATATCGTCTTAGCCCTATAGGCCTGTTTCCATTGGCCGACGAAGATTGTTAGGACGTTTTGAGTTACACAGAAAGTCGTTCGGTGGTGCCACTGACTGTGCGTCGGTATAGGAAAATCACTGAGGGTAGTAGATTTTACTTAGTTACCAAGCTTTCACTCAGTGGTGGGTGGTGCCACATTACATAATATAAGCAGAAAAAGTCATGGGGCATTTCACGACGTTGTTTGTTTCCATTGACCGATATTGGGTCAACTGTGCCAAAAGTCCGTCGCTGGTTCCTGACTGTAGATCGGTGACGGGAAATCGGCCAATGGAAACGGGCCTTATCCGGTAATGTGCAGCAAAAGCAATGCACCGGTATTGGTGTGTGGTATAGTTGGATGTGGTAGTTCGTGGAACCGTGGACTCCTGTACCGGTTATAAAGAAAGAAGAAAGGTAGCGCAGGAGACCAGTGTACACGATTCCACTAAACCTATGCATTCATTAGTCCTTTTGCTGGCAAAAAACCTGTTTGACGAATTGATAGTGGTCAGCGGTAGGCCCTTAATACATATATTGTGACTATGTGTTGCATATCTAAATTTTATATACAGTCTCTTGGCAGTAACTCTAAGAATCTATGAAAAGACATGTTCAGGTTGGTTCCCTCATGCCAGCGTCAATATGCCGTCTCATAGACGACGAGTTAAGACTTTGCTTTATAGGTCGTAATCTTGCATAGGTTTGCCATATACTTGAGTTATATGCGTCCATCAGTAAGATTCTGCTCCGCCGCATTTTCACTGTAATTTAGAAAGCCACGTCCCCTGTGTTTGTCGTGCCTCGGTCGTGCACCTGAGGGAGTGTTCCACCACACCGACTTGCACCGACTCGGCATCACACAGGATCGGCTGAACACGACAGCTACCAACTAGGGTGCCTGTAGCGCCACCAGTCCGCAGCGGCAAGTGGCAACAATCTCACATTCACCGACCATACTTTTATCTTATCAGAATAAGCTCTGGAAGGGTATCCTTGAAGTCAGATTAAAAAGAAAGATAGCCCAGTATCTGTTTCCTGTCTGTATCCACTGCTGCTACTCAGCGACTGTTTTCAGACATCGGTTACATTAAAAGGGTTCGTTAACTAAGAATAATCAACTCATGTAACCTTTTCTTCTGCATTACATTTCGTATCAGATGACCTATGTAGAAACATCCCCTGCTTGGTACATTTGGGCATAGCCTCAGAATATCCACCCTGCTCACAGGGCGGTATTTAGTTGTGTCTCTTGCTGCTGCTTGAAGTAGCTTTCTTTCGCAATCCTGGTGAAATGAGCAACTTGTTTACTGCCAAGCGGCTGAATCAACGACTGGAAGGGGCCGTTGACATTCTGTAGGAGCAGGTGAGGGTGGTTGAATTCTGTCACCTTGCCAGCCTCAATCACCTGTAAGAAATACAATAATATACTGCGAGGCTTATTCAGGCGTCTCTTGTTGCAATATCATTTAAATTTCATAAGCAACCAGATGTTTTTTTACTGTAATTGTTGAGGGTATATATTCAAGCATATTTTGCTTGTCTCACAATTCTATCGTAAAACTGGATGAGTTTTAATCTTGGCCACCGTATGCCACGACTGGAGTTTAGCATAGTGACTTCATGAGGCGAAGCCGAGTGAAGTCCGGAGCCAAAACTCCAGGAGTTTCCGTATTCTACTCAGTAGCTATCTGGAGGCTCCATATGCTTAGTATGGTGACTCCGTATTGGGTGGGTAATAATTAACAATTACCCGTGGCTTTTACGATAGTGTTGTAAAACAGTACACTACTTCTGAGTATCTCTGCTTAGCTTCAATTTTACAGTCGTGTCCTTGGCAGATTGCGCAATAATTGAAACAATAGGTAGGAGGTGGAACAAAAGGCGATTATGACGTGGGACGACAGTGCGGACGCATTGAAAGAGTGGGGTAATGTAATTGACTTACAAGAATCTTATCGTAGTTCATTATCCATTCCAGGTCGTGAGAAATGTTGAGGATGGTAGAGCCCTTAAACTCATCAGCCAGCACCTTGCTGACAACTTGTGCCGTCCTTTGGTAACAAATCAAGAGAACATGAAAACTTTATTTACAAGAATATATCATCAATATTTCACTTATTAGGGTGAATAACGATCTGATGACATTTAGAACTTAATCATTTTCTTTTGATATCCACTGTATGAGCTAAGATAAGATTGAATACGGCTCCCAAGTTCCTTATCTTTAAACCGACTTTAACTGGTAATTTAAGCACAATGATGTCCATGGGATCAACACCAGGAACAAACTACCCGGAATACATTTCTCAGTTCAAAATACCTATTAAGACTCTCCTGAAATATTAGGAAAAAACCACTTCCACTCCAGGCGAAAAACATTCTGATGCTACGAGACTTAGAAAGTCCACCAAATTCGTCCTATCTATTTTGCAGTATAATGGTAACAGTATAACTCTTCACAATACTATCTTGGTGCACATATCGACTCTAATTTTAACTTGGAAATAAATGAGCGGTCGCCATGAAAATAAACTGAAATCAAAATAAAGATAGTACTTAATGTCGGCCCATCTGTGAGAGGAAGAAAAAGGACCAGGGGGAGCGATAGAGAGAGAGAGAGAGAGAGAGGAACAGGGACTTCACATGAGTGCTGCATAATGCCTAGGTAGTCCAAATACTACTATGGCAGTATAGATAATATCAAGTAAAACTGGATTCAACCATCTGCTTCAGGGTAACAGCTGTATGCAAAAGAGTGCTATATGAATAATACACTCACGCCTTGTCCACATTGGCTGTTATTTCGTCCACAAGCATGATCTTGTGCATGTTGAGCAGAGCTCTGGCCATACAGAGCAGCTGCCTTTGTCCCGCGCTGAAGTTGTTCCCATTAGCTTCGATTTCCATGTTCAACTGTCCGGGTAGTTGAATAACTTTCGTTTTCATCTTAACCTATTCACAAAATATAGAAGATGAAATATAGATTAGTGATATTAGATGAAACTAATTTGGAGATCTGTTAGATTTTAGACTATAGGCTCCTTCCCCAGATAGCCACCGCTTCTGTACCATCGCTTGACATATGACCTATCGCCTCAAGTGGGACTTATCTCGAGAAAAAATAACATAATCTTCGGCTTTGTTAGCAATGATTTAATTGGATTGACAGGAAATATTATTACACGAATGCAATGGTTCATTCTCCGGATATTCATTTTGCGCGTTCAGATTCTATACTAACCTTTTCCAGAGCTATCCAGATCTGTCGGTCGGTGAATCTGGAATATGGATCAAGATTGTACCTTATCGTCCCGGAGAGTAGAACTGCCTCCTGCAATGACAGAAAAGTTCAAATATAAGTTGAAAAAAGTGAAATGATAGGGCAAGTTTAATAGCTTTTCAATAGTCTTCTCTTCTCTATAAACATCTATAGAGTTAAACCTCTTGTATTTCATTAGTTAGACAATTTGAGTGTGTCATTCATTGTCTTGTTTTATGAGCGATAAAAATTAGGAATTAAGCTCTTACGATTGTGACAGTTTACATATTGTCACCTGCTTAATACGCCCTTCTAATTTTGGTACTTCTAAAGATAACTCACTAGGAGAGAAAAGAACATGTTTCAAAATAATCTTGGCATGATGCACAGCTCCAAGTTCAATTCCTGATCTTTCTAAAAGCTGATGTATCAGTGTAAACACTTAACGGTGAATAAAGAAAATGTCGCAAACAGAATAAAAAATGCGTCCATATATTGGATACCCTTCGGGTCAATTAGAGCAACTGGAATGATTGAATCGTGTGTGAGTCTGATTCTGCGAATCATTGAGGGACTAGAACACTAACCTGCAGTAGAAAGGTGATACTGCTGCGTAAGTCATGAAGGCCAATACCCCTAATGTTACACTCATCAATAGTGATCACGCCTGCGTAGTCATAGAGTCTGAGCAGTAGGTTAAAGACGGTGGACTTCCCTGCTCCTGTCCGTCCAACGATGCCCACCTGACAGACAAGAAATCAGATCATCTCAGCACAGTCATTTCTGGTATTAGGAGGGATAAGGCCCGGCGTCCATCTACTAAGGAAAACCCTATTATTAGGAACAATAAAATGTTTGGTAAAGATCTCCGCAATCGAACTAGATGAAAATGGCAACGATAAGCCAAGAACACAATCTTATGGAAAAATCGGTATTTCACTACCCAAACCAAAGAAAGAACGCTTTCGTAGATCAGCAGTAGCCTATATGTTGGTGTTAATATATGGAACTCACTATCAAGGCAAATGCAGACGGAGGGCTCTAAGCAAGCGTTTAAAAGGGGGGTAGTCGCCAAAATTAATCTGAACGATGAGATTAAGTAAAATGACTGCATTATCGGGAATATAAAAATTAGTAAAATATAAGTAACAAAGACTGTTGTAACATTTTCACTTTTCTCTGCACGGATTGTATGTAGACATTGAGGAGTCCACGACTATGTGTAAATGTATTATAATGTAAAGAATTAACCTCTTAATTCGGGTATAAGGAACCTATACACTATACAGTATACAGTAAACAATGTATATATTTATATCGCAAGAGAACTATGCACATGTTGACTATTGTAGTATCATCTCTTCACTGTAAATACCATCCATGCTCAGTCGAATATTGTATTGGAAGAACGGTTGCAAAGCCGAAATCAATAAAGACACTTACTCAAAAAAAACAAAAACGATATGGCTCCGATATGGTCTACGATGCACCTCCGGATAAAAAATCAAAATCGCGTCGGAAGGCTACCTAATATCGGGGCAGTTGACCACGTTTCTGTGATTAGACACCGATATAAACCCTATACAATGCGTGGTGGATTGGCTTGTCTAGACATGTCTACGATTTTGCACCTTCCCGATATGGCACCGATTTTGACATTTTGTATCGGTGCCATATCGGGAGGTCTACGATTCTATCGTAGTAGGTGGAAGCCGGGCCTAAGATGTAGTTAATTCACATTTACTATCACCTATAAGTTCACTATTTTATCAAAATAAAGAATGTATGTGGTATCGTCCTGGTGAAAAGGGATGAATGTCCTTCATATACCTCCTTATGTGCAGGAGACGAACTATCTCGGCGTTTAAATGTGTTAATTTGGCCGTCGTCGTAATTTCTACAAATAAACTTAAGTTATATCACCAAGAAGGGTCTGACTGATTGTAGGGGAGGGTAATTGGTTGGGCATTTATTTATGTGAGAATAGGAAGTCAGTTGCACGTAGGTGTAAGTTTAGGTGGCTTGGGGTTTAGATGGGCAGGAAGGTAAGAAGGTAGCAGTTTAAGTTGGAGGGAGGCTTTTCCCACAAAGAGAAGGTGGTTGGACTTCGAGGAGAATTCTCCTTGGATAACCTTTCTTGGAATAGAAATATTTCACTGAAGATATCTCAAGGTTGCCACTATGGGTATGCATTCCCATTTAACAATATTTCCTAAAGCACTTTCATTTCATTTTCATTTTTTTCAAATGCAATGCTAAGATACCATATATGATTTTGAAAGTGTCAAATTTGTATACACTAATTGAATAGAGAATCTTTAAGCTATGCACTGAGTGCTACATCAACACTCAATGACGTATCAATTTGTAGAAAGGATGTCCCTGTAATCTTAACATACTTGAGTATTCTGCAATTATACAATTATTGTGGACTTCTTGAAATACATTTACAGACTTGGAAACCGGTGCAAAATAGGTATAGAACCAAATCCTAATAGTAGGTACGCCTTAATGTGTATTTTTCTGTGCACATATTCTGCTCCGTGTTGTTTATACTTTAACAGAGTTCTCATTACCTTTTCCCCACCTTTAATGGTGAATGAAAGGTTGGACAGAGAGCTTGTTTGTTTCCCTGGATACGTTATGTGGACATTGGTGAACTTGATACAGCCATACGCCGGCCAGCACGGGGGCAGCACGAGTCGTGGAGCGCAGTCTTTCTCAACTGCGGCCTCTGACTGGAGCTGGTCGTACTCGCTGATGTGCTCGACTGACGTCATCTGAAAAATATAGGTACGATGTAGTCATGAACCTTTCTATCAACATTTAGAATGACGCTTTATCCTACCCATAATAAAAAAAAGCCATGGGCTTAACATTGGGTCACTGTATTCGGGAGAGCGTGCAGTAAAGGGTTACTTATTGCACGATGGCACCAAATGATTTATAGGAGACAGGGTAGGATAAATACTAAACTGAACTCGGGTTAGTAGTGTTAGTGTCTATCGCACTCCAGTCAGGTCTGCTTCTCACTACGCTCGGCTAAAGCCTCGCTCAGTATTACACGACTTGCCCATCGTGCAATAAACATTAATACTATTAACTTTCGTTCAGTTTCTACTAATTATCTCACCCGTGGTACAAGTTTAGCCATAGGAATAACGTTAGAATAAATACTCAACGATCACTCCGATAAAGTGACAATTCTACGCCATGGTCGTGGCATAGTGAAAATGCGATGATGTCATAGGTGATTGACCAATCAACGGCTGGTATTTCATGGAAAAGACAAGCCAAGAGATTTAAATGTCTCTAATAGTGAAAGGGGGTGAGATAAATCCAGAACCGCACTCGAATCGTAAAATAAACAATACTGTTTGTCCTAAATTACATTCCGATTTTAGACTTTGGAAAATGAAGGTCATATATATTACTTTTAGGGGTAATAAAAGATTTAGATGAAAAGTACAATGCTGCACAATCTGAGTGTGCCACATCTAAATCTTAAAGTTACATCTTCCATTGGGTGGATTGTTTCTATCCATTAAAGCAAGTTAATGAGAGCTTATAGTCAGTTATATGTACCTCTGGTTATTGATGTGTGAACTTACCGTGTATCTATGGCTTAATCACAGTGAGATGATGAAGACAACCAGGAATTTATTAGATCCTCGATGCCATCTAAGTAAAACATATGAATCATAGACCTATTTGTATCAATGTTACTTACATTAGCATCCAGCATTGCCGAATACATGGCGCAGTACTGCACTTTGCCCATGAAGACCAGGATGTAGGAGAGAGACAAACCAAGTGGGGATGCCGCTGATTCTAAAAGAAGATATGTATAAGTAAGCATTGTTTCAAGGCCTTCTTTTGTAATAGACGTAGCCAATAAACGACGATGTTAAAGCTGTAGTATAGAAAACATATAAAAGTATATGAATTCAAAATAATTGCATCTGGGCCCCGTTGCTCCAGGATTACGACAGAGCTGCGGATCGCAGAATAGCGATCCGAGGGCCAAAACGTTGCTCCTGAAATTTTGCGGATCGTGTCGCAATCACATAGGCGCATCGCCGCGTAAAATACGGCATTTAGCGATACTTTTTACGCAGACCTTCACAGCACTGCGGATCGTATCGCTGTAGGTTAAAACCAGCCTTGTCTGATATTAGTGGGCCCCAGAAAGCAGCTCTGATCAGTTCACCCACTGCACACCAGGACAGATCAGTTCCAGGAATACACACTGCAGAGGAGAGGGAGCCGCTAGCAGAGTGCACCCAAAGACCTGATCTAAACTCAATAACTATTGGTTCAAACACATTCCCGCCTCTCTTTGTTCATGAAACTGACCGATGAGACAATGGGGAACACATCATGTGACCAAAAAGAACCAATCGAGGTCTAACTCTGTGAAAGAAATTAACATAAGCAGGCCCCAGCCGGGTGCACTGCAGCCTAAGACAGTCACTTGCTCTATAGTCACGTAAGCCGCCACGTCCACCTACCTTTATTTTGCATATTTATCAAATATCGAGGTATCTAACTTGGGTAATTCATATGATACTGTTTTCTAAAGCTTAAATATGCGAAATCGGCTGATAACAACACTCACAGCCAAGTTCCGCCAACTGTCAGTGATGCCGCCCTGGACGTCATTATCAGGATTTCGATGAGCATAGGGAAACCGAGTTCTCAGTGGGTCGAATAATGTCACACTAATCTGTGTGTTGCCGCTACAAACTCATAAATCTAGCCCGTATTGACACCATAACTATGGTTTCACATAGAACTCTATGCTAATTGACGGAAAACACCTCTTGTTCTTTCTTTACCGGTGGATTGATATTGAGTTACGCCAAGCTGACATTACAACAGTGATAGCTTATCTACGAAAAAAGAGAGTATTACTGAGCAGAATAAACCTTAACAGTAAGTGAAACTCACCACTTTACAAAGGAGGTTTATTACGTGACAATCTTCCTTTTAAGTTTATATATAAACCTTGTTTTGCTCGTTTAAGCAAGCATTCTGAGTATTTTCAGTAAAGGTGTTGATTGATTCTTATGCTTCTTATTAACCTTCATACATTTATCTAGTTGTCTTTGCTAACTATACAAGCAAACATTGATCGTATATTCAAGTAGCAGATATCTCGCAAACTCTTAAGTATGGAAAGTATATCAAGTTCATTCTGATTTGAATTCTATAGTATCTTAATATGCCTTGATTGAAGATTTTACTTAATTTTCAATTTGTAATTGTAATATTTCACACCCGAATACTCAAAGTTTCACTGACCATCATGTGGAGAGAGGAATGCAATGGCCAGGACTCCTGCCAGATAGAGCGTAACGAGCAGATTGAGCCTCATCTTCATCCAGTACATCGACCCGATGTAGAGAGACCAGGCCGAGGTGTGACGATCTAGACGACTATCAGCCTCTTTGATCACAAAGCCTTCCATCCCGAAGGCTCGAATCACCTCCAGCCCAGTGAGAATGTGCTGGAGATGCTTGAATGATGGTGTCCGAACTGTAACAGAGGATATATATCTTTATCTATTTTTTTATCTTTTCCTAAATACTTTAGATTAGAGTATGCTGGGCGAGTATTCAAATACTATAATATAAAAACTTTTTTCTCCACAATTGGTACAGCCAAAGTCTCTATATGGTTGTTGCAAAGGTTAACTATAGAGTATGATTAAGCTTACAAACTGTATGTTTTATATTAGGGTAAGCTCTCCAGTTACAGCAACAGAACAAATACATATAACAGAGTTAAGATTAGGATGGTAGACTTGTGTACCTACATTCGGACTCGAGACGTTTTGTATCACGTATAGCTCGTACACAGTAGAGGATGAAGAGAACAACAAGCCCGAAGTAAGGGATGCTGGCTATCACCACGTAGTAGTTAATGACGCAGATGTAGCACGTATGGCTGATAATGATGGCCGCAGTCTGAACGTTAAGAACATGGAACACTGTGTGTAAAGCACTACCGCAAGGGGCACAAGGTAAGACGTACGTTAGAACGTGATATATTGAGGGAGTTTGTCATATGATAACCTAAAGCTTTCATTTACATTTATTTAGTTGAAAATGATTAGCATTACGAAAGATTACCCACAAGGCGGGCCTCTATATTCTTGAAATGACTGATTAGTAATTGGAAGTTGGACTTAGTGTCAAATGATAGTTATGTTACTCTTGATATAGCCAGAGCACCAACAATGCGAAAAAAGCTACCACATAAAATGTACTACCTACCAAGAAGGTTGAGTAGATTGTGAGGGGTATAATGTCATCCATCCTGCCCGTATCACGAGCGAATCTATTCACCATCTCACCTGGACAAAGGGAAACGAAATAGAGTATCACATTAGATAACATAAAAAAACTCTCGGTGCATCTTAGCAGCAGAACGCTGACGTGGAGGCTTGTCTTAGAAATAGTAGGAATACATCAAGATGATGTACAGTAAGTGATTCTAATCCAGTGTTGTATCCCCCTCAATTCTGTCTTTTAGCTACAGAGCATGACCTTGAATTATAATATATATATATATATATATATATATATATATATATATATATATATATATATATATATATATTGGAATGAAAAGGATACGCTTTATGGATACAAGGGAACTCCATCCCTCAATCATTTACTGCAAAGGCAAATTATCTTTCATGATATTAACCAAGACACCCAGTTAGTACGAATATTACTATATACCTGTGTGCGAATGTCTATGAAATACTGCCCGCTGCTAGGGATGTACTATAAATAATGTTCGCGCCCGCTGTAACAGCGGGCCGTAGTGAATCGCAGTGACTTTTCTTAGAGCAGAAAAGTTAATAAAACGGGGTTTAAAACGAGTAGGAGGTATATAGTAATAATAAAACGTAGTGACTGAGCCCGTACGGTGTCCGTTCTTGGTCATTTGATGAAGAAATACGGCCCTCACGCCTACGGCATCGGGCCGTATTTCTTTTATCAAATGACCTCGAACGGCAACCCGTACGGGCTCAGTAACCACGTTTTCTCATATTACTACACCTGTCTGAAACTTACTGGCTTACTGTAGGGTTTCTGTACGTCGCAGTGTGATTAACTCAAAATAATACTGCCTTGCGTACAACAAGACTCGACATTTTATGAGTTCCATGTGTATGATAATAAGGAGACATAATGACTGTGTTTGAATTACATGTTCATTGTGTTTTGGTTGGAAATATCATTTCCGACTCAAAGCAACAGGAGACAGATTATATTCAGATACGCTAACCTTCTCTCTCAATAATACCTCTATGATAATTGTCTCCGAATGAAGAGATCATGGCATGTGGAGTTAATGAACTATTTGCGAGCTACTTTGTAAACTGCTCACCCGCCTTTTCCCCGGAGAAGGTGGTGATGGGGGCTCTCATGACCTTGTCAAACATGTTGTTATACAGGTTCTTAGCGGCCAGGACGGTGAAGGATGTTCCCATACAAACCGCCAGGAGGCCGAGGAGCACACTGCTGCCCACGAAGACAGCGTACTGCCACAGCATGGACGTCTGATCCACATCGGCCGCCGACGACGACGCAGCAGCGGCCGCTAGATTAACCACAGTGTCGTTGATACTGCGAACAACGAACGATGGCTGTGCAACGGAAGAGAACGTAGAAGAAGCAGCGACGGTTGGGATATTGGCGGAATCCGAGGAGAACAGGCTCTGGGTGAAGTGGGATATCGTGGTGAATGAGTCGTTTGTTGTAGATTCGTGATGCTCTTCGGAAGAGTTTGAGCCGGGACCATACCCGCTGCCATGTTTCTTCCCGTAGCTTTTACTTTTGTATCCTCCGGATATGCTTGTTGGAGAAACAAACATTTGAACATTGATGCAAACTTAGAAACATGTAAGGCGCTTTTAAACTGTGTGGGCTAATGCCATTTTATTCTTCTACGGTCTTTTATTGTCACAGTTTTACCAACTGCTACTCAACAAAATAAAAAAATCAGTATACCTGCACGCCAATGTCTCACATTTATAATTCAGCCATGTGACTTCCATTTGCCAGGAAGTGACGAATGTATGTAATTTGTCCTTTCGTAGCACGTGACTTGCTGTCATTCGTCACAAAATCGTAAATAATAAGCTGGCATTTGAAATGCTATTCAGGTATATAACGATGAGGTGCATTTGGCCTGTGGATGAAATCCGGTCTTAACGATAAGACCGTCAATAAAATACAGTCACAACGATAACAACGTCTTTCGACGTGAGTCAGTGACATGTTCTGAGCTTTCATAATACTCAAGGTGCAAATACAATAGCATTCCCTTACTGGGGATAGGATATGGTGTTGAATGATGATTTAGGTTACTATTATGAGATGTTCCTAGAAACTTACTTGTACACCATCCACCATTCTCCCAGGATTGAACAAACCTGAAACACAATAATGTGACACTCATTGGTATTTATTTTATAATCTGCCAGATTATAACAGATACGAAAATCGGAAAGAGTCATTATCCGAAATTGCTAAAATTTTGGATATTTTTGTTGACATCAGGAAAACTGATATGGAAATGTAAATCATTCATTAGATTGTATTACCAATTTAGACAAATAATGTCCTAAATGCGAATCTATGTCAATATTAATGTTCCTCGGTCACTCAACAGGACTCTAACATCCGAGTAATCAGTGAGTAACTAATTGGCTTGAATTGCAAGATTATTTCAGCAGCAAGTAATTTCCTAAAACTAGACACTGCCTTCTTATTAGACGATACAAAGGTCATAATTCAACTATCAATATCTCCGGCATCAACCTTATGTATCCCCTCATTTAAAGGTTAATTTCTCCACTCACCTGCTGGGCCAGAAGAAAGAGGGCGAAGAACAGCATAGTGACGTAACCCCGTCCAGCCAGCCAGTAGTTCAGGTAGACACTAAAAGGTGTGGCCCGCCTCTTTGGCACATGAGCATGTTCCTGTGAATTCATGAAAAATTACTAAATTCGTCTTTCTGTGCTGTCTATACGAAGACGCATAATCTAGCTTGGTTCTACAAGTTGATTCAAAGGGACTGCTATGCCATAAACACTTTTACAATGTCTGATGTCATCGCTACCAGGGCCCATTTATATACCCTCTATGATGCTTCCCATAAACAAAGCTTACATAATATTAGGCCTATTCCTAACCCGATCCCTATGTTATACATAATGAAGCAGGGCTTTACCTTTAAAACACATGTTTTTAAATGTGAATTTGCTCTAGGGCTTGGACTAGGGGCAGTATTTGAACAAATAAAATCGAAAATACCTTTTTGATGTGCTGATTGCTCAATAATGACATGAGCATCGATGCCTTATCATGCTTTTCAAAAACATCAGCGCATTCATCCTTGTCCTGCATAGGGGAGAATTATCAGAATCTATGGACAACATTATACGAAATCATATATGAACATGTATTCCCAGATGATTATGTGTCATCCGAAAACGGTTAGAAATATATTTTTTTCCTTTTTCTTTTTTGTTTACTGCAACCAGTTCTGTCAATCATAGACAGATTTTCCACTGGAGGTTAAGATCGGTACAACACACATTTGTATACATACAACTTTCAATCAACATTGGTGATTAATTAAATGGTGAAAAATAATGATAATGGTGATGGAACAATGGGAGGTGAAAGGTGTATACACGAGCTTAGTTTTTAGGCGGTCATTAGGCAACTTATACAGTTTAGTCATTTCCATTCGACCACTCATACACTGAGATTTTTGTTTTTACAAGCCTTTTGAATTCTTTCTTAGTTAGAGCATCCTGGGTTACACTGAGTCCCAGGAGTCCCAAGCCTTTGTTCCTCTGTACCACGGTGACCTCTGGTAATGACTAGAGTTAATCTTTTGCAACTTGAACTTTCTCCGAACATCGCTTCGTGTTCGTCGGATTCTATTGTCCATGTGCATAGGGATTCGAGATAACTTGTACATAACCGACAGTAATTGCATGCTTCGTCGACAGTCCAGATAGTCAATCCTATATTTTAAATGAAGCGAGTCCATTGTTTGCTTTCGCTTGCAATACCCTTGAATTATCTTTAAAGCACTGTTCTGGGCTAGTTGACAAAAATGTTATTAGTATTAGTGGCTAAAATGATATTTTCGCAAATAAAGAAAATATATACCTATACAAGCTTGGAATGGTGTTCATGCTCATAAATAACACAGTTCATCATTTATAATGTACAATATTAAATCTTATTTATGCACAGAAATAGGCCTAAGTGACATACCATGACCTTAACCACTGGTTCACCTAGGAAGTCGTCAACTTTGATCTTACGTGCCACCTCCTCCATCGTACCAGTAGCTTCCACGCGTCCCTATAGTAAATTAATGTTTATCACAAAATGTTTGTAAAAGGCCATCCATAAGGTATGTACGCAGAATATCTGAAATGTTTTACTTAACCCCCAACCCCCTCCCAATCTTGGAATCAACAGAACAAAGAAGGAGCATATGCAAAATTTCCGAAATTTGTAACCACCCCCCCCCCTCCCCAGTGCGTACGTACTTTATGTATGGACCCAAATCACATATAGCCGTATATGGGGCTGGTTCTGGACGGAGTTAGAGTCAAAACGACTGCATGCTGTGCAGACTTGACATCGTTATTTCTTTCAAAATGAAATATTTCTATGCGAATATTCTCAGATATCATAGATAGATGATTTATATGCTAGTGTAATATTCTCAGCCTCTATTATCTAACATGGTTGAAAGCCATCAACTATCAATGGTTGAGTGTAAGACACTTTGATATGTATACTAATAATGTAGGTTATTTGATGTATTAATCACAGAGGTCGCATCGGTCAACCTCAACCTAATACCCCCTCACCTCACCAGGTGGGGTTTGGTATGGGACAGGTGCGCCGGTACAGGTACTGCACCTCAGTCTCATAGGATACACAGAGGGCTCGACATGAGACTCAGTCTCCTCTTCACAGTTCTCCTGACTTTGGACTTGTGTATCCCCCAAATTGTTTTTTTTATATTATTATATAGTTTTTTTGTTACATTAAACATGAGGGGTATAACAATTCCCCAATTTCCCATTTCATTGTCATTGTCTTATGTGTTTAAATATTGGTAGATAAGATAAAGTTCTTCTTAAATAATACGGAGTTGTCTCAATTAGTTGATGGGTAATAGGTTCTGTCTCAAGAATGCAATAGGTATACTTGCCTCATTAAGGGCAATTACCAAGTCGGTGTACTGAAGCAGTGAGCAGTTGTTGGTTGCCAATATAACCAATTTGTCTTTGAGTAATCCCTTGCAGCATCTAGAAGAATTAGAATTATTGTTTATCATGACAAATTTATCTTGCTGAAACAATACTCTCATTGACTACTACTACCAGTGCGTCTTCAAATTTCGTGGTAGTTTTGCGGGAAAGCACCAGATGGCACATTAATCGAGCTGTAGCTCAGTGGTTCTGTATTTTTTAGATCCTCTTTACCCAGTTTTATAAAACTAGAGTCTCGCACGGTTATTAAGAACAGCATAATACATATATTGCTGTATGAACATGTAAGAAGTAAATTTGTATATGGCCTTATCCTACTTCTTGTCACCGGATGCAAGTTAACTGCTAAGATCAAACATCTAATCTGTCCAAAAACATTGGTCATTACTTAATCTTTTCATGAAGACTGGGAGGTATCTCTTTTATATATGCTGCATCTATGTATAGCCAGTAGAAAGACGATTAATCTTGCGACTTACTCATGGAAGACGTGGTTTGTAATTTTCGCATCAAGAGAACTGAAGGGATCGTCAAGTATGTAGATATCTGCATCTCTGTACACTGCCCTGAGAATTTATTAAAATAGAAGTCTGTAATACTGGACAAGTGTTTGTAAAACGAAAATATTGGCCTAAGTATAATACAGGGGCTCTTAAAGGAAATCTTACTATATGCAGAATTATTTATGATACAATAAAATACTGAGAGGGTTTCTACATCTGTTATTAGTTTCCCTCTATCCTCCTCACATGTTTTCTAATGCTGGAAACTGCAGTTTGGGAATCAACATTTCATGTAGTTTACAATAAGTAGAGATTGAATAATACCTGGCAAGACTGATCCTGGCTCTCTGACCACCACTCAACGAGCTGCCTCTGTCACCAACCATAGTCAGATCGCCATCATGCATCAACGTCACGTCCTGTTATTGTCGGCGGTTGTTAGGTTAACAAAAATAATTATATTCTACCTATGGCTATATGGTTTAGATGTTTCCCACGAGATACACTTCCTTAAAAGGGTCGAGTTTAGTTGTTTGATGAGATGGTAGTACAATCGATTCCATCTATTCTTTTATTAATGAAATATTTAAAATGTTGTGCTTACTGTTTCCTCATCCAAGGCACACTCACTGTAAGATATGGATTTCCTTGTTATGTTTCCAAATGTAATAGATAGGATTTTATACCATACAATTATGTCTGGAATTCATTTCTAGATGGCTCTATTTACTACCCTATAAAATTCTGACAAATTCCTTCGATGATATGCATGGATTTGTTGGATAAACAAAAATTTAGGACGATATTACATTGTCTGTTTTCCTTCCATACCATGAAAAACATCATTGTTAATACTCGTTCGACCTCGGTAGATATTAAAATGTGGTTACCTTCTGAAGAGCACATGCTTTAAGCACGGCCGCGTACTTCGCTCTGTGCATCGTTTCACCCATGAGGATGTTGTTGCGGACAGTGTCACATCGGATCCATGGTTTCTGTGGTACATAGGCGACCCGGCCTTTGAAGGACCGAGACCCGCCACCAAGGGGCAGACTCCCGAGCATGGTCAGAAGTAGTGATGTCTGCAAAGAGGGAGAAATTTGATAAAGTTTCACTCACAGAAATCCTGATGTAAAGCATGGGGTGTTTTGAATATGTAAGAACATAGGAAATAGGAGGCAACAACCACTGAAAAGTAAGATGACGCTTGAAATTTCATCACGATTTATTTTTCTTTCACAAATAAAAGTAACATCAAGATATCTAGGGTTCATAGGATAGATTATGTACACGGCGAGACAGACATATATATATATATACCTTTCCACTTCCGGTTCTACCAATGATTCCAACGTGCATTCCCTAGAATAAAGAAAGAGGATAGAGACACCTGCATAAGGCAAAAAAGAAAAAAACTAAACAGGCCTAGATAAGCGAGATACACGTTTTATGAAATAACACGTATTTCTAGAAAGTCTACTTACATACATGTATTAGTGAAGTATAGAGAATCTGGTTGTAGCCAAGGTAATGAACAGCCTATGAACCAATAACAACGATCTTCAACACTTACGTTCTCTACATAGAGGGATATATTCCGCAGGGAGAAGGTACCAGATGGCTACAAAGGCAACAAAATATAAACAAATCAAATGACAGGCATCCATGTTTTACACTCGTAATACATATTTTCAGACTCACATTCAGTATCAGTTTCATTTGGAGGCCGGACATAACACCCACATAAAGTCCTGTCTCACCAGACCTCTGACCATGCCCGAGTTGGAGAGACACAACATTTAGAACATCTCCCATGTTCATCCTGACCTCCAAACAACACATTTCTGTAAACTACTTTGTGGTGATCTCTCCAATGACACACATAACTGAATCTGCCTAAATTTCGAACATCTATCGTCTCAGGAGCGCAGACAATTCTGGACATTTAGAGTAGTGAGATTAGTGTTTTAATCCAATATTTCCCCTTTAAATTTTCAGTAGAGAAAGTTCAGGAAAAACAATGCAAATAGCTGTGATTATTTTTCATACAAAAACTAAAGGTTAACTATGATATTTACCACAAACATATCATTAGACGCCACAGAAGACATGGCTGCAATGGACTTCAGGAGCGTTGCTTTCATCATCTGCACAATGAAATGGAGTTCATAATGAGGAAAACGTCTTCAGCTTATTATGAATTAATGAAAAAGTAAACAAAAGAAAACTGAAACTAAAAAACAATCGAAACTGTAACACACAATGGAGTTAACAGTGACGCTTACATTCATTTATAAAGCTACATATTGCCCGTAGAAATACTAAGCATTAACATGAATTTATATGTATCAGGTATTATGCATAAGAACTATTTAGTAAAAAAAACAACGAACTTAATGTAATGAAAAATAAGCAAAAGATGATTTCCTGTGGCAATGCTTGCGTCTTACCTTTTCTAACTCGGACTCATTTTTCTTCTTCATAGACCAGGAGGCACTGGCCTTGGTTAGTTTGATGTGAACAGTATCATTCCTTCCAACCTTAGTTTCTTTCAGAATCTTTGCTGTGGTCATGTTTTCTTCACCAATGAGAAAGTCCTATAGAAATAAAGATATTTTGGAGCCGAACTAAAGTTAGAAGGCGGTCTTAAAGTGCTCGAGTTTTGTTTATGATAATGATGCCCTTGAGAATACTAGAGATGCAGTCAAGCAATTTTTAAAGATTGTTATTCATAATTTCAGGAATATTATACCATGGTCAGCTTTGAACTTTTTACCTGGATGCGACTTAAAGATGCTTCCATCTGCTTCCACATGCTGTATCCAATGGGGAAATTTACGAAGCCTAGCTGACCCATCTTCATCCACACTAAGACCTGAATAGCTGTCTGAGACATTCACATAATTGATTTTACAATTTGATTTTACAATCGTTTAAAAACGCCAGCTAATTGAATTAAATACCATATTCATTTCTTAAGTCTAGATCTATTAGGTTAAGACAAAGTTCCTCCGTCAAGATCACTTATATCACTCTGTAATAGATTGTGAGTAGTTTCATTGAAAATGATAGACCTTTAATTGATATCACATTTTAATTAACTCGAACACAAAAGATAATCAAAATCGTGAGGTGAGAGAGAGTATATGGTAAGTGTATATTGATACTTCCAGGTATATTCTAACGCATACTATATATAGTCATGACTAGGCCTACGCATCCCCCTCTCCTTACCTTATAATCAAGTTTATCACCTGATAATATTATACTAAGGATAACCAGGAACGTTACGACTCTGTCACACACGTGACCCAAGTTCAGGTTCAATCCGTTCAAAAGCATTGTCAGTCCTGCACTCTTAATCTCTTTCCTAAAGGAAAAAAGGCAAATGGGATGAGTGCAGAAGTGAATTACCTTTCATCAACCAGTGATATTTCCCATCACTAACCATATTTCACTATCATATGTATCATACCTTAGCCATACTGCAGTCTAATACAAAAGAATATATACATTACCGTATGGCTTCCGAGTTGTGAACATTATAATGTGTTACGGCAAACAGGACACAATGATATTGCAGAAAGGAAACTCAAAATAAGATGGTATTTCACATCTATGATCACTCGTGTGTAAGGCAGAATCAATTGTTTCTGTATTAAACAAAAAATCAGCAAGACACTGGATACCAGTAGAAAAGTGCGGTGCAGACTCCAAAACATGTCTAGCTGTCTGTGGGTGAACGTAGACTACTGCGTGATAGACCTGCACCAGTCTGAACGCTTCCTACCCTGAGGTGGGGGTGCCACCTGGTGAGTGTGAGTGGAAGTGATAAGGTGTAGGAGCGCAGAGACCTCTGTTATTAATAACTAAAATAAGTGTCTTATTTAAAGACATATTGCACTTACCTACGTAGATCTTTCAATCTTTTTTCAACCAAACTTTCCCAGCAGTGAGATTTGACCATGAGCATAGAAGATACAACCTCAGTTATCACCAATATTCTGTAATCCGTTCGCTCAGCCCACGTGAGCCTTAAAAGCAAAAAGTCTATAATCAATCGCATATTTGAGTTATTTGATGAGAATGTGGTTCATGATGTGGAGGGGACACAGCCGACGATACATTCTGACTTTGTTATCAAGGGTATTCAGCCAATGGATTTTCTTTAATCAAATGTCCATAATTTTCTCTAAAAAAGTGTTTTTGTTTACAAAATATTGCACAAACAGTGTTAATCTTTTCAAAACCTAACTTTATATTTTGACAAGGACAAACTTTGATATTTTAATGACAAGGGTAATTCAGAATGTTCACAGTACATGCTTGAGATTTGACTGAAAGTCATCCTATATGTATACATAAAAAGTATACATCAAAAGAGCGATTGAATTAATTAATTAATTAATTTACATAATAATTATATTTCAATTATGTCTTTCAACTGTATACAGGTTTTGGATTGATCCTGACATTCCTCAGTCATTATAACAATTTATAATTCAAATAGAGTCTCCTACATCAATAATGTCGACTCGACCACAGGCTGTACATACCATGAACTACTAATGCCATACCTTAGCTTAGAGCTTATATTTCCAATGATGAACCTGAGACCAGTGAGAAGTATGACAAACGCCACAGCAGGAATCACAGCCATACGCATGTAGTAAATCATCATCACCAGTAAGGTTAGCAGAACGACAGGCCCTCCAAAGAGCCCCCGAAATTCAGTAGCTGCCTGAAATATGAGAGTAAAAGTACTTCTAAATCGTGAAGAACATCCCTACAGACTGATGCATTTCCCGATTCGGTGTTGATTTTTTTGTTGTAATTTACGAACCTCACTCATATTCACTAGATACATCTGACTGAATTCATACAGTCCTTAAAGTGTGCTGCAATATATTTTTTTCAGGACATTTTATCTAGCCACTGGAAGACCCATCCGATTTGTAATATCTAAACATCGTTTCCAGACTTACATTATAGAACTTCTCCACGTCAGATGCCAGGAGGTTGATGACGAGACCAGCTGACAGCTCGCTAAGACCTTTACTGCTTAGCCGCGTTGCCTAGCAGTGAAAGAAAGAGGTTACAATAATGGTTGATCACAGGTCTGACGATAGAGTGATTATATACTACAACATAATACATTATTATATGACATGTCCGGCACTGAAACCGAATCATGGTCAAGGGTATACACATTGAAGATTATACATCAATTTCAAATGACTTTTGTACAAAGTCCAGATCTCTTGTATGTATTTTATCAAACTGCGTTGATACTGCTGTGCGCATCCCCTGACGCATAGTACAATAAATAATGTATTTATCATCAGGTATTGCAAATTTAAGTTATCAAAGAAAAGACAAAACATGGCTGCTGATCTTCCCACGCACCAACTTGATTTTTGAGAGACCCTTTTCCGCATTCTTCTTTGAATGTATCCTGCTCGGTAGCAATCTCAGGTTTATAATAACAGGTTCGTAATAGGTGGATGATAAAGACAATAATCGATGGTTTTGTAGACAGGCGGTCGTAAACCACGAAAGGCTGACGAGCACTAATACACGAGCGTTAGCAAATTAATTACGAAGTCAACCTTGAGTAGTTCACAAAGCTGCCCGTCCCAAAATCCTACTTTGATGTATTTATCTTCCATGTTCTTGAATCAATGAAACCCAGGTATTGCCATATCTTAGGGTATATCATTAGGGATAGTCCTTTTGCTCTCTAGCAGCACAAAGGTACTATTTCCCCGAAATGAATGGATTGGAGGCCTTATTCAATGGTTATGGTTTCTGACAACATAGAAACAATGGGTAAAGGCTTATTGTGGCCCCATACATTTTCAATGCTGATTTCTTTAATCGATGGATAATAAAATAACAGTCCGACACAACTACTTGGCTGTTTCACCAATCTATATACCTACCACGGTACGCAACAACCTGCATCCATAATAGAATTATTGTGGAGAGGATTCAGGAACCTTATGCTACACCACAGATTAAAACAATAATGCTCTTCAACAACCTTGAAAACACGACCACAGGTCTGTGATAGAGAGAGCACATGATTCACCACGGTAGACCTCCCTATACACTACGATCAGAAATACCTCACACTATGGCCAAAGAATCAAATTTTGGATTAAAATCGGGAAGGCAATCGCAAGCCCTATCAGGGCCAGAATAGATGTAGGTGGATGAGGGGCCTTAGACTATCCCACGACGCAGTATTACAATTATCATATATATATGTATCATTAATTTTTTTTATCAGGAATTGGATCAGACGAGACATGTATGTCGTTGGAGTGGAAGTGAAGGTGTGTCCCTCTGGTGAAACGCCGGGGAACTGATCCAGCTGGGTGGGAGCGATCTAGCTGCCACCTTGTGAGTCGCAGTGAATATAACGGAGTTTAAGCCTCTCCTAATCACCCAGGAAACCCCTGCTGTCACTCTGGATATATATGATGTTATATATGTGATCTTTATTACATAGACGGGACCGGTACTTTGGCAAATACATGGGAAAATTACCATTTTTGTTGGGCAATTGAAAAAAACCCCACCATTTTGCGTAAGGTGTCCTGTAGAGTCAAACTATTTTATGGGAGTAACTCTTGGATCTTTAGATATATTTAGTTTTCGGTTTCTTAATCCTTTTCGTTCCTTCGGGGGGGGGGGGGGTGGTTGTCCCCCTAGGTAGGAATTTTTTTTTTCCTACCTATGGGGACAACCCCCCCCCCCCCGAAGGAACGAAAAGGATTAAGAAACACAATGTTTAAACCTTGGTGTCAGCCCCCTCATTACAGCACAGTGCCCAGGCCCTTCTCCTAAAGAGAAATATCCCACACCAAAACTTACATCTCAAACTCAAAAAAACCCTTTCTAACAAACTAAATGGGTAAAAATGCCAACAGAGTGATAAACGCACCTCACATGATGAGACCTCCGAAATAGGGTCGAAACCACAAGTGAAAAGGTCACAAAATGACCTGAAATTAGACACAAAACCACCTAACAAAGGCAACCTCAAACAAAAATTTTAGTTCACACAGAACTCCCCAGGTGACAGCACCAGCTGGCCACACTCAGACTGGACCAAACACCAGTCACCAGCTACATACACTCTCCAACCACAATCCCTTACCTACACAGGGACAAAAACAGGTGGGAGAGTCACAGAGGTACGCCTACGGGACACATGACCTGTCTAAACCAACCAGAACCCGAGATGTAGGCGGGGGAGTCGATTTCAAATCCCCGGAATGGGTAACCTGGGCCCTGTTTTTCAGTAACGACATCGTCGGGCAACGATACCGTATGATCGTCCAGCGATTCCACGACAGTTTTCAAGACACAAAATGGCCGCTGTTCTATAGACACGATCGTAGTGCGCCACTCATGATCGCCGCGAAAAATGTCGGCCGCTACGACAAGTATAGAACTGTCTTAGGTTCTATAACACATCACTGTGCGTATATAGAGGATTTTTCCACTTTCCGACGGAATTAAGCGATGAAATTTTAACACGAGTAAGGGATGACCTATAATTGTACCAAATATGAAGACAATCGGATCCACCGTCCCGAAGATATCAACGTTTGAATTTGAAACATTGGGCTATCGATCGGATATCGTACAAGCACTCTCCTAGCAGATCTTTTGTGGTAAAGAGCGCGGAATCTCTGCTGGGAGAGTGAAGTAATCGCAGAGTGAGGGTATAGCTACACTGGCCACCAGAGCAGCGTTTGCTATGACGAAATTCAAACGTCGATATCTTCGGGACGGTGAGTCCGATTGTCTTCATATTTGGTACGATTATCAATTATATAGAGGTCTTACTCGTATTAAAATTTCATCGCTTAATTCCAAGGGGAAGTGAAGTTACGCATTCTGTACGACAGGTCCATAGCTGTCATGAACCAACGACAAATTGGGCGACATTTTCAATCACGTGACGCCACGATTGTCGTGACTGAAAAACACGTCTGGACGCCCTACGCCTCTTAGACTCACGACATATCGCCTATTCACTAAAGTGTCATGTCTATCGAACACTGACGGCAAAAACACGTCGCCCATAACGATTGTCGTGACTGAAAAACAGGGCCCTGGACACTAGCGGTAGTGAGCGCACTCCATACGCCTCGTATTTTAACCTATATTTAGTTTTCGGACCCAGTCTGCCTTTTCCAAGACATTCCTATACTGACATTTTATCTACTGTGTCTTTGAGTTATCTATGTGGTTTTTTTCTAATGAGACATACACAATATTGCCAAGATTTTGATCTGCGTGGTCGTATTCTCTGCGTGACTGACGGGCAGCAATATCCGAGTGAATGCGAGGATATTGCGTAGCATAAATTACTATCATAAAACTGGATGAGTTTTAATCTTGGCCACCGTATGCCACGACTGGAGTTTGGCATAGTGACTTCATGAGGCGAAGCCGAGTGAAGTCCGGAGCCAAAACTCCTGGAGTGGCATGCGGTATCCAAGATTAAAACAAATCAGATTTTGATTTTATCCTACCCCGTCTCCTCGATTTTTGAACTTTAAGTGATAACAATTCTGTATGCCACTATTGGCATATAAAACCCTGTATGCCAGTCAGCGTGGCATACGCAAACTAATGTTAAGCCTATGGGATTTTATATTAGGGGTAGGATAAAAGGAGAATACGACACGCAGATCAAATCCTGGTAATGTTATAATCATTATACAACATTGCAAATTGAAGTTATCGAAGGGAAGACACAATTTGCCGCAGATATTCTCACGTACAATTGTGCACGCCATGGACTTTTCCCACCGTAACCTCCTAGGAGATTACGACTATCCGAAATCTCTCCATCAGCCATCTCGGATCTATACGTTGATAATGACAGATTGGTATTAGGTGGATAATAAATGATGAGGGTAAGTTACCTTCCTTGTGAGTAGCGCGGTGCAGGAGGCCCTCATTCTCATGGCGACGACCTGGCCGAGGTATTCGCCGTAGGTGCTGAGTACAGAGTAGACAACCATCAGACCCACCATGCCAGCCGCGAAACCCCATGTCCGATACTCACTCACACCTTTCCCTTTGAAGTGGATGACGATCTCAGCGATGAGAAACGGCTGCACGAACTTGCACACTTCCTGGAAACGTTAGATGAAAATTACTGTCAGGGTTGTGGATGCAATTAGTAAATAAGAAGAGGATGTCCAAAGGTCCTGCATATTTGGCATACGGATTTACACAATATTATTCCACGTAATATCATGGCATTCTCTCGGATATTACTACGCGTCTAGTCGTCGGAGATTACGGCCGCTTGTATCTGAAACCAGTTTATGTTGCAATGCAAATCTGATTCGTCAGTGAAAAGACAAAATGACCGCCAATGTTCTTATGCACTATTTGTACACAAGTGACCTCTTCTGTAATATCCGCTCTGTGTAGGGTGAAGATAACGAGCATTCATAATCTCCACCCGGTGAATTACACAGTCCCTTTAGTATTGAGACTCAGTAATCGGTGGATGATAAAGGTTCATCTAGAGACATCATGTGAGTATATTTACGAGTTAAGTGGCCCTAATGAATAGCATCAGTACCTGTTCAAATCTGGTGGTTCCCCCATTTATATAAGATTTTATCAATATTTCACACAAAACTAGTTCGAAAGTAAAACTTGAAACAGCTTACAATCTACATGCTGCCATTCGAGCCTATAATATTGTCATTTCCAGCTGTCTGACAAAATGGCACTTTAGTCAAACAAACACAAACACCATTTACTATAAAGAAACTTCTACTACGTTTCGGCAAAGTAAACAATCTGTCAGTGTTCCCTCCATCGCGCTGAGCTTTATATAGTTTTATAAGTCTCATATTCAACACAAGGGGGGTTTTCTATCTCTTTGACATTATGACACGCTAGTTTTTCTCATCACGATGGATAAACAGGTTCTTGTAGATGTCTTATAGACATCCATGCTATCCATGCAGTGCAGGCTTCTCTGTAGTAAACTCATTTACATACTTTTACCTCGTTACCCAATCCCGAGCACAACATACATCAAAGGCAAAGAAATAACCTCACCGAGGATAATTGATAGTCACAAACTAGTGGTGCCGCCCGAAATGTTGACACTGACAATAGCTCCATTATAGTGCATCGTGATACCAACTCCGATAAAAATAAGGAAAACAGGGACAAGGACTATTCTGAGACCACTGCTATGTTTTAATGTTTGTTATAATTGTATATCTTCCAGGGATGTAGTTCCGCCTATAATAATATTATCTAACAAGATGTGCATATGAAGATAACCTTTGAAGCCCATCATGTTATTAAACAATAAGTAGTTTTACTGTATGACAGAAAAGGATTCGCCAGGGACGTATGCCTCTCTGGCCGCCGTACATACCCCGTATGCCACGTACATACCCCTAAGCCACGTACGTGTTGTACGGCCATAAATATGACATGAGTAGGAGTGGGCGGTATACACAGGACATACGGCCATAGGTATATATCTATGATACATATTTCCCTCAAATTCTATGTTCCTCCGATGCCTGTGGAACAATAATACATCATACTGTTTCTCAAAAACTCTCAATTTTAAATTGATACCATACCATTGTTATTGTTAAAAAAATCTGTTCAATGAGGACAGGAGAAGTTTTCCCTGTTTATCGTATTTCATTCATTATATCTACTAAATCTATAGAGTATTCACCATTTATTTTATATAGAAGTTGAAATACTATCGTAAAACTGGATGAGTTTTAGTCTTGGTCACCGTATGCCACGACTGGAGTTTGGCATAGTGACTTCATGAGGCGAAGCCGAGTGTAGTCCGGAGCCAAAACTCCAGGAGTGGCATGCAGTGGCCAAGATTAAAACGAATCAGGTTTTGATTTTATCCTACCCCTTTTCCTCGATTTTGGAATATTACGTGATAACAATTGTGTATGCCACCAGTGACATATAAAACTCTGTATGTCAGTCAGCGTGGCATACGCAAACTAATGTTAAGCCTATGGGATTTTATATTAGGGGTAGGATAAAATATCTTATCCTGCATATCTGGATGAATATAAGATTTCATTATGCAGGTGAGCCATTGGTGTCTTACTTACCCCGAGTAAGATGAGTATTATAGCCGCACAGAGCACCTTCCAATTGCTCTGAACCGTGGCCTTCAGTAAACTCTGAGGTTTTCGTTGTTGATCGGGCGTCAATTCATCCCAATATCTATCAAAATATCGAATCAAATTCCTAAGTACCTGATCTGATATATGTCAACATCTAATTGGAGCATGGATCGCTAATCTTGAACAATTTATCTGATAGATATCAAGCTATTTTCTGTTGGATATTTACTTGAAACACATACCCATGCAGTGTTCCATCAGCGAAGACAATAGTTCCCCATAATAACCAACCAATGACTTTGCATTATCTGCCTCGTCGAACTTGGCAAATTCAGTTTTACGTGTAAGTTTAAAATCAATATTCAATATATGAGTTACCGTTCAGCACACCTAGCGGTGCATTGTTTATTATTTAAGTTTGTCGCTCGATCAAATATCAGACAGTCATGCCTCCTCTCTATGCGATTCAAGGCTTTTAACACCTAGAATATGAACGGTGGGTGTGACCGTGCAGGGCTATTATCTTTTGAAATATATGACTGCTGGGGCAAAGTAGAGTGTTGTATCATCGTGTATAGACTGTTTAGTCGATTGCTTCGGTTTCACACAGATAAGAGCTATAAAATTATATATGTTGGTCAGGTCTGCCAATGTTTTATTGAAAAGTCACTTCCTCTATTCCTGTGATATCTCAATCAAATCTAAAGTATCACTGTGGTGAATTGTGTGATTAACCCACCAAAATGGAGATGGAATACCATTAGTCCTCTAGTGTTAAAGGGTACGTTGGTGTTTGCCTCAATAAGTAGCGTAACCAAGCGTATAAGGTGCACAATGGAAGAGTGTCTTACCGTCTCAGTTTGAGGGCGCGATGGACGGACTTGTCATCTGGAGGCACGGTATGAATATTGTGGGGTGCGAGGGGACGTTTGAACCCAACCCACACATGTTTGTTCAGCCACCTAAAGATAGAATGGTAATCTGGCTAAAGCTATATTTAGATTTGTCTGACCAATGCCATGCAACATCATCCAATAATTACGTAAGCATGGGAGTATTAAGGTTAATAGGCATACTACTCTGCAATGTATACAAGGATGGGAAGATGCCTTAAGTTTCATATTGTGGAAGAATGTTTCATTCATAAGCAGATATATAAGAAGTAATATAAGAAAACTGACCAGAGGGTGAGTTTGGAAAGAAATCCAGCCTTGACAACCGGGCTCTCCTTATCGCGGAGTGCCTCGGAGAGGCCGAGTCCCTTCATGACATTCTTCATGGTGCAGTGTTCTCCCTCCTTGCCCGGTCACAACTGCCACACTGTCACCCCGTACACCTTCTTTACCCCCTACAGCAGGGCAGCGGACATGGGAGGGGGTGGGGCCCAATTACCCTCAGCAAGGTGAACAAATGAGGATCTCCAAACAAACACCAGCAGCAGGAAAAGTCACCCATCGCCTCGACTCCTCTGATTGCAGTTGCGTTTTGCGTATGCTTTATGTCCACTGTATTATGGCGAAATGAAATATCATGCAGACTGGTTTTGGACACATAGGTTTGATATTAATACTATCTCCCTCTCATAGCACTATATGAAAAAGTTAAGTAATCTAAAGTGAATATATAACAACGCGCGCGGAGGCCGTCACACAGTGCGAAAACAATGCTCTTCTCAATCATTGTTCTTCAAATGGTTCTCCGCAAGCGCTCGATCATCACATCTACTATCCAAACATACCATCTGAAGGCAGAGATTTAGGATTTTCTATGAATACAAATATAGCAGTAATGGGGCAATATATATTGATTGTGACTTTATTTCAGAAGGATTGGTCTGGGCCTATACCCTGCTCCATGGCCCTGCAGGGTATTGGCCCTGCTCCATTGTTCTGTCAGACACAGTGTTTAGTTCATCCATTTGCTGAGTTGTTCTGCCACTTTAAGTGCCAAAACACCATTTCAGCCAATCAGAGGACATATCTGGCTTCACTTTAGTGCTAGCACGAAATCTCTATGACCCGAACAACTTTTTTAAAAAATTTTTTATTCAGATAGAACATACAAATCACCCAGCACTGGGCGTTCTTCCTTGTAGTCAAACAATAAACAAAAAGACGTACAATATATATACAGGACACACAGGACAACAGGACAATACTGGTTGCTGTTTGGTGGTACGGTCAATATTGTGTATTTATTCCAAACTAGTTATATCTGGTCTATTCATAAGAAATCCCTTAACCTGTATTTTAAAGTAAGATGTGTCCCTAGTTTTTTGTAGTTCAGTTGGTAATTTATCCCATATTGATGTACCTAAATAGAGGGAGGATTTTCTATATTTTTCCGTTTTTGGGGCATCCAGTTTTATCACCACTTTTTGCTGTCTCCGAGTTTGGAGTTCAGAGTTTACAATGTGCAGCGGGTCATTTGACCACCACTTCAACATCATCGTAAGGTGTACCATTCTTCTATAATGTAGGGGTCTTAATGTACATTTCAGGTAGAGGTCTTTTATGGTGATTTCTTTTATGCGTTTTATATGGAGTGCTGTACGCATACAATGATGAAAAGATACATTTAGTCTTTGACTATCTGTCATACTACAGCTTAGATAAATGAAATCCACATAATCGAATATTGGAAGGATACATTGTTTCATAATCATAATCCTAATGTCCTTTGGAAGTAGGTATCCGAGCAGTTGGAGTTTCTGCATTTTCTGTCTGGCTTCTACAATAACTTTATTTATTTGATTTTTGAAAGTTAGTTCACTATCTAGTGTAATACCTAGATAATTAAAACTGTTAACTCTATGTAGGGTGGATCCATCCAAGGTGTTTAACGGTAATGGTTTGTTGTTTAGATTTCGTCCCACCCACATTTGGACAGTCTTTTTGGTATTTATCAGTAGTTTATTTTTATCCATCCACTTTTTAATTTCATCAAGATCCTCCTGCATCTCATTTTGTGCTACAACATTGTCTTTATTACTGCTAATCAGGACAAGATCATCGGCGAACATTAAGGCTTTACTGTTTTTTATAACTCCAAAGATATCATTGATGAACATTATAAATAGAGTCGGTCCGAGGACCGACCCCTGTGGTACCCCACATGAGACTGTCATCTTATCTGATATGACATCACCTAACTTAACTGATTGAGTACGGTCTAATAAATATGAATGTATTAGTGTGATAAAATTATCATTTAGGCCACAATAACTCAGTTTTTTGTATAGTACTGCGTGACAAACACTGTCGAACGCTTTGCGTAGGTCTAGGAAGGTGCATAAGCTGTTCAATTTACTGTTCATAGCTTTGTGTAAGATTGTTGTAAGATGGAATATTGCCTGACTGGTTGATCGGCCTGGCATGAAACCATATTGATTTTCATTTATGTAATCATCAGAAATTAGATGTGATAATATTTGGGTCTGAATGTCTTCCATGACTTTGTTTATTAGGTTTTTTGTTACATTTGGATTACTATTCAGTATTATTCTCAGCTGTCCTGAAGATACTTTGGTTAACCCTGTTGATTTATTTGGGTCGATGTCTTTTAAAATTCTTTTTACTTCTGCGATATTTACTTTGCTGGGGGTCAGGACTTTATTGGGATTGTCTTGGGTATTATTGCAGGCTTCGCCTGTTAACCCCCCTAGCATAGTAAGTATACTTGGGCCAATGTTTACAAAGTATTCGTTCATCTGGTTTGCCGTTTCTATAAGGGTTAAATTGTTCTCCGTTGCACAGTTTTTATATAGTCCATCATTTTCGGTGTTTGGTGACCATACTTTGTTTATTACTTTCCAGAGTTTTCTAGGTTGTTTTTTATGTGTTTCTATTTTCTGTTTCACTACAAAAGATCTATGGGCTCTTAGCTGTTTGTTTATGGTTTTTTGCAATTTCCTAATTTCATTTAGACAACTCACATCTATTTCCCTATTTGCAGATAATCTCTTCAATAATAGAGCCCTGTGATTTATCAAATCATTTGTTTCTTTGGGTAGTTCTAAGCCACCCTTAGTTGTAAGTGTATATTCTCGTATTGGACAAAATGAGTCCAGTAATATGTAGATGTGATCTACGAGATGTTGATTTAAGTCAGAGCCATCATTGGGCTGATGATATATGCCCATGTGATTCGCTATTGTGGTCCCTGTCAGCTTATTAAAGTTTCTACCTGTTATGGGGATTTTCTGAATTTTAGTCTTAATATGTTTCCGTTGGGCGAATATCGCAACGTGGTCTGATATATAAAAATTTAGCTTGCCAGATTTCATTACTTGGTTACTATTAGTATAAAAGTGGTCTATTTTACTTTTGCCTTTATTAAAGATGAATGTGTCTAGTGTCTCTAGTTGGCGTAGATTATTTTTGATAAGAAAGGATTTCAAGATTCTGTATTTTGGGCTCATTCTTGTATTAGAGTTAACATTTAGGTCCCCTTGTATCCAAATTTCATAGTTCTTAAATTGTTTATCGGAGAGAATATCGCTAAGGTAGTCATAACAGGCTTTAGTATTTTTATGGGGGGGACGATAGACTGAGATAATTAGTAGCTTTTTTCTTTGTGGTTCATTTACTGTACACGTAAGTATTTCAAATTTCGGGGTCGATGTACTATACTTATCAATTTTTTTAAAATATGGTTGTACTCGAAGTTTAGCATATAGGGCTACTCCTCCCCCTATTTTGTCATTCTCATAGTCTCGATCTAGTCTTGTTAAAAATAAATTATTAATGTGAAGGAGGTTTGTAGCATGGCGCTCTTTTAGCCAGGTTTCGGTTATTGTGACATAACTACAATTTTGAAAAATACCCTGTAATTGTTCTAATTTAGTGTAAAGACTATGTATATTAACGTTAAGGAATATGTCACCTTTTAAGCTACTTAATTCTACTGGCGTTAAATAAGACATTTAAAATTATAGAGATAGACATTTATTTGGTCGACCAGACACATTTCATATACCACACAATGATCCTCCCAACCAAACAAGCAACACAAAAAACATATAACACACTGTGCAAATACAACGCTGGTACCATTTTGCATGGGCCGATGTAGCTCCATTGGGTTAAAGTTCAGGAGCATAATTACGTGTAGTACGAATGTCATAATATCAAAATTAAATAATCATATATACAGTTTGCTTTGTTAAATGATATAATGTGGATAAGTCAGTTTGAGGTGCGGAACCTGGTTTGTTTCGTTCGATAGAATTTGGTTCTAAATCAAAATTTGTGATTTTGTTGAAATTTTTATACTGATGTTAGGGATAACAGTATATTAATATAGAAGATGTGTAATAGTGAAAAAACATATGAAGGTATCAGGTAAATGTAAATTACAGAAATGTTCATTTCAGGTAAGGTGGTATTTACCAGGTAAGTATACATAAATAAATAATTTGTATATTTTATAGAGACGCTATATTAAAGTAGTTCTTTAGATAATGAGTCCAGTATCTGACGAAGTAATCAATACACATTTAGGTCATTTGACCTGATTTCGGACACAGTTCTTGTGAAGTCTGGTAAGTCTTTGCATGATGGTCATTTTATCTAGATGATTGTCGGTGGTCATTTGACCTAACGAGTTCAGTCTTTACACGATGGTCATTTGACCAACCGGGGTGGAGTGGGCATGTTTTGGTCATGTGACCTATCGATTTTTAGTATGGTCATTTGACCTAT
Source organism: Alentia gelatinosa (assembly GCA_950022655.1). Lineage (NCBI taxonomy): Eukaryota > Metazoa > Annelida > Polychaeta > Phyllodocida > Polynoidae > Alentia > Alentia gelatinosa. Next base: position 21,223,260 of record OX465586.1, on the reverse strand, counting down.
GTTTATATACAATTTTCCGGACGACATACACACGAAATAGAACACAGATAGATTACTAGATTATCCATGGTCATTTGACCAATTTGCGGCGATGTTACATTTGGGTCATTTGACCTCATTTGTGTAGAAAACCAGTTATGGCAACATAGATACATAGTTTAAGCTGTAGCAACATAGATTCACAGGTCATCTGACCTTGTCGATATTGAATCTTCAGTTACAATTGGGTCATTTGACCTCATTTATGTAGAGATCCAGCTATGGCAACATATTCCACAGTTTTAGCTGTGGCACATAGTTTCATAGGTCATCTGACCTTATCACTATCATATCTTCAGTTATGACATCCATGGTACACATTTTTGGAGATACAGAATGAAATAAGGCGTGCCATTCTCCTTTGAGCAGTGAAGTCCGGATGGATTCCGTCGTATAGGTCGAAATATCTGTGAGTTGTATCTCGATTTGGTCTATTTCTATGGATATCCCTCGCAATATAAGCTGTGTGTACTCCTTCGTCATCGTTTTGCCTCCCGATACCTTCATTTAGTATGCGGATTTGATTATTTAGATTACGTTGTTGCGCAATGATGTTATTTGTGTGGTTGGCTTGGTTCAAGGATAAGCCATATATGGTACCGACTACCACTGGAGTATTGGGGGCAATTGCATGGACCGCTAATCTTGCATCATTTATCAGGTCGAGAACTTCGGTGGCCGCTGTCTGGTCATCAATGTCGTTTCGTAACACAATTTCACCAGTTTCTCGTATTTTCCGCGTCACATTGTTTATGCCACAGAACATGTAGAGGGCATCAAAATGCTGGTGCGCTTCCCGCTTTTCTCGTAGTGCTTCAACAGCATGCCTCGTTACTCTTTGAATGGTGGCACCAGGATGAAATGAAACTATAAAGTCATTATTTCTCCAGTAGTTCAAGTGATAATCCATATGTCTTAGGCGAGAGTCGCCTATTAGCAGGTAACGTGCATTCGCCATCATGTCCACCGTGCGTCTGGTCTGTGCATGTAGTTTAGGTAGTAATTAGCACTAATTATGTCCACCATGCATCTGATCTGTGCTTGAGGTGTAGCTAGTAATTAACGCTAATTATGTAACGATGTGTTTGCCACTGCACTCGCTTGTTCCCGTCTAAACTCGGTACGGAGTTCCATGAGAATGTTTCCTAGGGTGTTTTTGCCGTAATATTTGACCAACTGGTATATTTCATCGTCCATTTCAGCACCGCCTCCCCAGAAATTGTCTCTGGTTCCTTCAATAAGGAGTGTAGGATGGCTGGAGACCAAAGCTGTTTTCAGGTCAACATTTTGTCTGAACTTATGATTCAGAATCGATCTCATGGTTTCTTCCTTTTTTGCCAACCAGATTGAGGTAAGTTTACATTGATCGCCTAGTTTCTTTGCGGTGTATGCCGATTTAGTTTTCCTTATGTCTGGTACCAAGTCTTTGCGGCCACACATCTTTACCCTCTCAGTTTGGTATGCTTGCTCACTGGATACATAAATTTCTCCATTATATTTTACATCTGTTGTGTAAAAGTTGCTGAAAATGGACAGCGGTCCCTTGAAAATGAGACCCGCTTTTGTCATTTTTTGGCCTTTGGGGATACTATCCGCAATATTATCTTGTTTGTTGTTCATCTTGTTGGGTGGTTGTTTAGTTGTTAGACCAGGGTATTCTGTCTCGTTTATAGCACCTGGTGCTAAGGTGTTGGCTACAATGAATTTAACTGGTAGTGGGTCAATCATTGGCTCTTCAGTGTCCATGTCGGCCGATTCATTCACGGGTAACGTTGGGTCTGGCGATGTACTCCAATCGAAGCTGTAAATAGCCTGGGGGATTTGTGGGGTTTGTGCCCTATCTACATGCGCATTCATAGTAGACGTTGTTGCTATTTGGGAATCATGGATTGTTTCCTCATTGTTGAGTGTTTTGGGTGCATTGTCCGTTACACCTGGTGCTGTTTTCTCAACCGTCCAGTTTGATGGGATATACCGACCTGGAACCAATTCCATTTTCCTAGAATTGTACCACACATTGTCTATCTCAAAGTCCTCCCCTTTTAGTTGAGTTTTGTGACCTTGTTTCTTGCAGAAGTTTACTACCAATCTAGCCCGGGCCCTTGCTTTTCTAGTATCTGGATCTTCATCGGCATTGATGAATATTCTTTCATATCCTTCTATCCCACGAAGTTGGCGCTTTTGTTTGAGTATCAGATCGCGTGCTCTTACTGAAGTTAGACACACTAGAATCGGCGGGTTTTGACGAGGGGTACCTTTTTTTCTGATGCGCTGTGTGTAGTTTAAGTCCCTAAGTTCCAAGGTAGTAACGATTTTCGTCAGGATGCTTACCACCGTTTGGTATATGTCATCATCTCGGCTGTCTCGATATCCTTCAATATACACATTCATCCGGCGAGGGGAGATGAATCTGTCGGGTTCCTTAGGATGTGGGTTATAACGGTTATGATTGTTATCCTGGTGTAGAATTTTTTTCTCTAGTACCTCTATTTGTTTTCTTACTATTTGATTTTCATTCATCATTTCTTGGCGTAAGGAGGTGTGTTTGTCCTTTAGATCTGTTAGGCCCTTTTCATGTTCACTCTCTACTTTATCAATTTTTTCTCAAGGTTGTTGATCTTAGAGCATAGACTTTCTACCTTTGTGTTTAGTGAGTCCCGCATTTCTTTGCGTTCGTTGCTAGATTGGTCAAAACTTTTCATCATTTCATCCGAGAGGTTTTGAATTTGTTTTGAGACAACATTGCTTAGCATATCTAAAGCCGACGCGTCTAGTGTTACTAGGTTTGTTCCTGTTTGATTAGTATTTTCGGTGCTTGTGATATTTTCAGTCGGAATGTTAGATGATTGGCTTCGTGTTTTCCCTTTCATGTTTTCTTTTAGTGCTTTTCTAGGGGGCTGTAATGTCGGAGATGTTATTTGGCTCACAGTGTCTGTGTTCGTGTGTGTACTATCGTCGCTTGCGGGACGCACCCGCTTACTGCTACGTTTACCTCGGGTTTTACCTTTGTTTTGTTTGGGTTTATTGTTTTTGTCAGTCTCTGAGTCAAGGTGAGTCAAATCAAACACTTCATCAGTTTTAGTTTCCGAGGATTGCGAACTGCTACTTACCAAGTCAAGATATGAGTCTTCAAATAATATACTCTCATTACTTACTTGTTGGGTAGACATGGCACTGCGTCACCTGCGTGCATCGACATGGGGCACTGACCTAGATTTCCCACCGCGTGACACGGGTGTAGTGGGGTAAGTCACAGAATAGTTTCACTGATTTAGGGGTGAATATCGCATTTTAAGTCCTATTTATAGTTATCCATGTGATCCTGATAGTATTCCTGTCTCGTACTTTACAGTTTACATCGTATAGAACCTTCCGTAAGTGAGTAATATCCGCGAGCCCAATGCGTGTACGTGTCTACATGCTAACGTCCAATTGCATTTTTTTTGATCAGGCACCAATTTGAAAAAAAGAAAAGCTCTTCAAACAAAAATGAATGAATCAGGCAAATTAGCGCATATGCAATTACAAATAGCATACATAGAGGATTAATGTATGGTATGCCATAGTTTGAGAGATGAAAATGACAAGCATCTTGAAATAACTACACTGAAAAAACTGAATTCATCAATTCTCTGATCCATCTAGAGACTTTAGATTATAAATAAATTATGCAAATTAGATGTCCAAATTCCTATTTACAAGTCAAAGATATACTTTGCCTTGTATGTCATAATCTAGATTAGAGAGCAATTTTATTCGAGTGTTATTTTGCAAAATTTATGCAGCATTATTTCAGATTTCCCTATTTATATGCAGATTAACAATGACATCATCAATATACATGAATATAAATATCTCCCTTGGATTCGGCATGTGAAAATACCCATATATGCTAAATATTATGTCTCTATCATGAATATCTGGGGAGTTATTGTAATAAATCTGTTCATCTGTGCTAATCATTATGTGGTGCCATACCATCTACTGTTTTCTATATACTTGAGTTCCTGAAATTCAATCTAAATCTGACAAGACTTTCCTCCATAAATCTTGAACTACTTGACCTATTTTTTAAATTCCAAAATGTCTGTGGTCCTGTCTTCCTGGGCCATCTACTGCATGAATTATTCCAATAATATATTTGAAATTCAATTTTTCTTATTCGTAGCTGGTGAATGAATAGAAAAACTCATGAAAGTGATCTAGCCCAGACCTTCCAGTGGCTATTGTTATTCAGTACGCCGGTATGTAATCAGGGAGGTGTTTTTCAGTCGAGACAATCGTTAATAGCGATCACTTAGTGACTGTTTGGAGGGTATTGTGTTCCAGAGACAATACTGACCATTCTGAGGGTTAAGAGGTCTTGATCACTGTTTTGCATTTTAGAGTCATGACCATTTGGTTACAATTTAGTCCAAATGATCTACAAAACAGTGACAGGGTCAGACTTGGATGACTGACAGGCAGTAGTTATACCACTGAGCGTGGGAATCATGCACGGATACGAGTAGAGAGATTAGAGGCTGGAGAGGTTATATAGATTCTGAGCTTTCAGCAAAAGCCTAACCCTTCACTATCTGTGTGAGGGCTTTGTGACATCAATGTTGAACATACCATTTGTTCCTAGCTTGGTAAGACTGATTTCCTCCTGAGCCACTCTAGTGCGTTTGGTCTTTTATTTTGGGCAAAGGAATTTACACGGGAAGTATACAGAACCATCTCCATGTTTTCTTCTGTTGATGAGGTTCTCTTGAAGTTGTTTAAGATTATTAAAGATAAACTAAGAAATATCAAACCAATGCCATCTTTTCTATACACCCCACTTTTATACATTTATCATAAATATACCCGTGCATCTTTAATAGTTGTCTCCTATTGCTCCCTATATCTTACATACAGTGCATGAATCAGGGTGCCGCACATTGTTATACAAAAGATGTTGTGGCATCAATATTATCAATTTCTGGTGTGATCGGGCTCATGCCCTTGTTCCTTGAATAAACCCCATCAACCCCATCACATCTCGTATGAAGTCCGACCATGGTAAGATAGTTACATACAAATACTATAACAACATAAAGTTTTATTTGCATTATATTACCCAATGCATACCAGATCATTCGTGTACATGGTCCCTAAACTATCAGCCATACTTTCTGAAATCCTGTTCATGAATGTTATTTTTGTTGTTCTATTTTAATATCATTTATCCTAGTTTCGAATTTTTTGTGTGTAAAATTTTTATTGCATCTCGACAATTACAAGTGGTTCTTCCGTGCCATAGAACAAATCTTACATCAATATATGGCAATATATGATGAGGAAGTTGTTGTTGACGCACATATATTGGTAGTACTAAGCAGCTCTTGCTATTTCTGGATTGCTTATCTTTAATCGAATCTAATATGATATAATATAATGACCCCTCAAGCGTTGATAAATTACTTTCTCTTTTCGACTACAATTGATTTAACTAATTCTATCGATTCCGTTTCTTGCGCCCTTTTTGGAAGTACATTCCAAATGTAAGTCCCTGTATATGACGCCGATTTTTTTAGATGTTCAGTATTGGGGTTCAGTATCCATAAGTCATTTTTCACTGTACTTCGTGTTAATAAGTTCATTTGTTCTTGTCGTTCAACTTCTTGATAACATACTCAGTATGCTTTGTCAATGATAATTATAACGGAGGCGAAATTGGAATTACAGGATATTTATTCATATGGTAAAAGTTTATGTCGTAATACAACAGTAGATTACAGGTAAGTACCAACATCGTAATCTTAGATGAAACATGAATATTTGAATGTCCATAGTAATTAATCCTGAAATAAAGGTTCTCAAAGGTGAGAAATTATGCCAAAGGGCATAGGCATAAAGTCCTAGAACAAGAGTCTTTGACGATAAGGTGTGGGTGAGCGGGTTCCGAATCAGACGCAGGCGTGAAGGCCGCTGGTGGCTCCCTCTGTCGTGTAGGTTGAGCATCTGCGAAGCCGATCGCGTAAGCGCTAGGTGGCACCACCAATTCCGCCCGTAGAATTACTACTAATTTCCAATTAGCCTCAAGTCTGAATCAACGATAGCTCATAGATCATTCATTTCTTCACTAAATCCTATTTCTATGACATTTAAGAAGAGCTTTGATTTTTCGCCTTTCAATATGCACCCAGTACTTTAGGTTCTTGATACGAATTGTAAAGTCCAGTTTTGTAGTAAACATACAGCAGGAGACAGTAATCAGAGGCTGTCATCACAAACATACATACAATCGATTCAATAAACATTCCTGGTTAAACATAGAAGTTTGCAGAAATTAACAGGGGCCCAGCAGGTCGGGTATAAGAGCCTAGCTACCGGGTTATCAAAGACACACATAGATCAACTTTGTAAGACGAATAAAGCGGTATATGTAAACATTATTTTCAAAGGGTCAAGTAGATCACCCCTGGTCTATTACCCTTTTAAGGAGTCTTTTCGGATTTTCTTTAAAAAGTTTGAATCATTTATATTCCGTAGGTCCGGGGTCAGATCGTTCCACTTCAGTGCCCCATAATAAGCAATACTCCTTTATATGTCGTGTTATTGGGGTTTTTAACAATAAATGGGGGTGCTTAAGAAGCTCTTGTGGATCTCCGTTGTCGCTGTTGTTCCTCCCCTTGGTTCTGTCTAGAGTACATATATGTTACTATGTGTGTGTTCCTTCTTTGTGATAAACAAGGCATTGGAGTTGAACTAGGAGTCAAGAACTAGGAGGATCAGTGCTTTACACATTTGGAGACAGGCTTGGGTAGTAATGTATGGTCTTATCACGACGAGTCACGTTTGAAATTCCTTTGCTGGTGCTGTAGATTACTGACTTTACTTTCTTAATATTGATCGTGAATTTTGTTTTTAGCACATGTTTGGAGCGAATTTAAATTAGCTTGAAGTTCTGTAGTAATTTCGTCGCGATCGCAACCTGCTCTATATAAAACAGGATGGTATCAAATGTTTTTTCAAGTCAATATATATTCAAATGATTAGGGCGTTATTGTTGATTGCTATTGATAAAGTTGCTCTTGTATTTGTGGTAGAGTAACGTTTCTGGAAACCAGATTGATCATCGTAATTTTGTTTCTTTGGTCAAGGAAGTCTATTGTATTTTGGTGCATAATTTCTTTTCCAATTTTCCGGGGATAGGAAAGAGAGGGATAAGTCTCAAATTACCAACGCCTGTAGAGTTTGCCTCCTTTTTCAGCGGTACAATAGTTGCCAATTTCCAATCTTCTGGAAAAAATTCCAGTTTTTAATGATGGATTCAGTAAAATAAAGAGTTAAGAAAATCAATCCATATCTTAGATACATAGTTGTGGTTATTCTTTACTAAAGACGATTTATTTATCTGTTTTGCATGTAGATGCTTTTGCCTTAGTCCCTTATACATATCCTTGAGTTTTCCGCTGAGTTCAGCCCAATTTCTGTAAAAGATTTATAGATATATTCTGAGGTTGCGTCTTCTTCTTTTGTTTTGTCAGTTTGATAGCTTTGGTGTTTGAATTACTACCCTTTACAGAACTAGATGTAGTTGGCCAAAATTGTTTGCTTTATGAGTGGTTTTCTTCAAGAGTGTTTTTGATAAAAGAACATTTTGCTTGTTTCACAAGTGTTCGTGCTATCTCTAGCTTGTCGTGCCTGTGCCCAATCTTACTGTTTCAGCCATTTTTTTAGCTCTTTTGAGTAGTCTATCTTTTTATTGAACTGTAACTTCGTTTCTTATTCAGTTTTCTCTTATTATGTTGACTTATTACGTTGACTTACGTTTTAATGGGGCATAGTTTGTCTAGATGTTTTGGTATGTTTAAATGTATAATCCCCCATAATGTATTTGGGTCTAAAGTCTCAAAGAAATTATGAACATACAGTGTATGTGACACTAATATATATGATCCTTGTATAAAGCCACAATTATTTCTTTTTATATATTGTGACCTGTGGTTCAGATGTGTCCTATTCCTTTTTCCATAATATGCTAATTATTTCTGCGCAAAATACATTGTATATTTCCTTGTGCAGGAGAGTTTCTAACAACCTTTCTACAGTGGAGGGAAATAATTACTGCTGTTTAAAGACATAACTGCTAGGTGGCCTCAGTGTCGCTGACCTGGCTGAAGCTGGCTCTTTCGAACAACATCCAAATTGTAGCGCCACATTCGCTATCACACATCACATTAATTAATACAGGTGCCTTAAGGACATTTTGAATGGTATTCCATTCATGGACAATTTAGTAGGTAGAATAGGTAATGATTTTTACTGTATTATGATGCTTTCGTAAAAAAGACATTCCGTTCTTGCTGTTAGAATTTAGCTAGAAGTTGAAATATCTAGAACTTGAGATCGACATATATTAATTACATCTTATTTCTTCATTGGGGAAAGTTAAGATTGTTTCAATATATAACCGTAGATTGCCGGTCTATTCAAAAATAGCACCGATGTTTAATACAAGATATCTATTTTCTTCGATCTTCGTTGGATATGTAAGACTGCGTTTGCCTATTCCAACTTCGATTAGATTAGTTTCCAAATGGTGAAAGGAAGGCAGTAATAACCTCTTGTCTCCCTCAGCCCCCACACCCCTCCTCCTCTCACTAGATCCGCCACTGTACCCTCCTTTAATAAAAGCCAAAGTCTGCAAGTGTGTAAATATGTGTATGTGCTTTGTACCTTGTTTCCCACCACCAGACACACCAAACACCACTTGTGTGCGTACCGTATTCGTCTGAGTAGGGTATTGATCCCCCTGGCTGCTCCGTACCCCTCACCCCCTGCTCGTGCGCCCGACAGGGACCGGGTATGTGCCAATACGGCTCCACCTTTTAGCCTTGGCCAGCGTGTGGCCGAGTATAAAACCTATAAAGAATTCAGTCAAGGGGCAACACAAAAGGCAAGGGTTAGATCAGCGATATACCAGCTTGTCTAACAACGTTCCCCCAGGCACAAAGAAAGTGCCAGCATAGTTCCAGCTTTTAAAAGAGGAAGAATCCAACAACAACATCCTCAACGTCTTATACGTTCTGCCTTTCACAAGCCAATCAGTGAATGAAATGAAGGATAAGGTAGAGCTATGGAGCTTGGAGCTATTCTTTATGGAATGTCGGGCTACCTTATTTAAAACTTATATGAGCTTCACCGATTGATAAATACTATAAATTGAAACGGTAGTAAATCATACAAAAAACAGACACAGGTAAAGTTCTTTTTAAACTATTTACAACCAATATGCCGTTTTGTAGTGCAATTTGAGTATTGACAGAATCACGACGATCAGGAGAATTCTCAGAAAAAGTCAGAATAGAGCAGCGAACAAGAATCCCAGGGGAATAGATATAGACGAACCTGTTATATCAAAAATAAGAGCAATAAGAGCATGATAGTTACGGCGCATATATGGTTAGTCATATGCGTTGCATCATGTACTTTCCCTGCTGACGGAATGCTCACTCTTTGAATAGTATCAAGGCACAGAAACCCACGAGGTTCCCCAAATAACGGTTTACCAATACTTGTTTATAGTGAACGATGATACAAAATAAAGTGATATCAACCTTCCAAAAGATGAAAGATGACTTATTAGACTGGTGTTTTTTTTTTAAATATAAAAGGTTTCGCCATGCCTTCTAGCGGATAAACCAGCGTAAACCAGGTAGAGTTACCCATAATTGACCAAAAGGTAGCTGGCGTTACCTAGTCTATAATGTAATTGAGCACATAGGCCAGGCTTCCAGGTATGCCTTCCCAACTGGCCGACTGGCTCACCTCTCATTGTAGGAAGTACCAACAGGGGTTATTATGGCGTGACTGGGTTTAGCCTGCACACTCTAAGTCCGAGGTTGCTTTTCTTCGTGTGAATGTCTAGAACTGGCTGCTTGACTCGGTGGCAAGTGGTTTTCCATTCTCCCTGTAAAGGTTGAGTCGTCTCCGCCTCAAACCCATGGATCTTAAGCAACCTCTTTCTATCCGCTCAGGCTAACTTCAATCTGGCGTTCACATTCGGAATTCCAGGCTGTTCCATCAAAGATGAAGATAACCACCGAAGAACTCATAACATTCACTTCTATCTGCTAAACCGTTTTTGTACTCTGTTCTCGGGGTCAAGGTTGTTCCCGAAATGGACTTAAATCTGATGCACCAGGCTCTCCCCGAATCCCTCACAGATACACTGCAACCCTTTGTTGCTCCCCTATTCAGGCTATATTCAGCCGCATGAAGTTAACACTGAACCCATCATCAGGGTATCCGTCATTGTGATACCGCACGAGGTACAATGCCATCCCCTCGCGATTAACCTTAATTATACTAAACAGTCACAAAGCTTACCAGCCACCTTCACCGTAGGCTAAAATTCAGAACACCTCTCATTTCTTTAAATGACTAATTCGTATCCAGGTATATTTACTTTTCTAACATATTAAATTCGGACTGCTCACTCATATTTCTGGCTGGCTTGCTTTATATACCTAACATTTACAACTAGGCAGCTCTGGGCCACCTCAGTCTCATGCCTAGATAGGGGAGTCAAAATGTTTGGAAAAATTCCAATTCTTTGTACTTCAGTGATATTTCTCTTCCTCTTGGAGGTGTGAGAAATATGTCCGGTGACGGGAATTCTTTAAATTTTTTTTTTTTTTGGGGGGGGGGGGGAGGGGGAGTCAAAATGTGCCAATTTTGCATTTCATATCTCGCAAACAACGCTGATAACATTCGTGCCTTTTCCGCCCCACCATGAGATTCAGTTTTGGTGTCTAGGATTCGGCTGCCAATCGTTCTGTGCCATATTGGATTTCTATCATGCTCGATCACGCCCTGAAATGTTACTCTGGCATAAAACACAAATCTGATCAATGAAACGCTCCTACCATGTCTTCGCCGATAGTATGCTGCAGTTGGATATTTTCCCATTCTCTAGAGGTGTATCAAATATGTTCGACATGGCCAAACTTTATCTTATTAGTGCGCCTTTTTGAAATGGCATATTTTTCGTGATAGGGCAGAAGTACCCATGGTCCGACTCGTATTATTCATGCCACCACCGTATCTAACCAACTGGAGATTTTCTAACCATCCAAATTAATTACAATGAGAAGACCCCGGATGATCTTGCAGCACAGGGGCACAACAGGAGAAAACACGCTGTACAAGTATCTCTTCGTTGTTAGAATTATTCTTGAAATAAGTAGAAAGTGAATGTTGAGCGAGTAAAACTATTTGATACATCGAATGTAAGAAGACAAATAAAATACACATGATCACCGCATTCAACATTTTACCATTGTTTCCACGCCAACCTAACAAGTTGGCTGTGCATCAATACAGGTGTTGCCGTTCAGCGCCGCCTAACGGCCCACTGCCTAGTTACGCGGCCGCTCGGACAAACCTGGCCGAGTCCGGCTATATGTGTATAGAGAACACAGCAATCACACCTAAAGTGTGAAAGGTGGGTGTGATTGGAGGAGTGTTGTTTTTTGACAGATTAAATTGTTGGAACAAACAAGGGTATTGTACCAACGAGTCTGGGCTGTCTCAACTTCGTAGTTGATAATTATCTTGGTATAAACATGGAAAAAGATAAGCATATAATAGCTAGGCCTGCCAATGTATTATTGTGTATTCAGTTTCGGTGTCCCTGTGTTATCTAAGCTATATCTAAAGCATCATTAAGGTGATATACATGTATGATACATCAAATTGTAGCTGGAATACCATAGAATACAATGCAATCACTCTTATTTCCCTGGAAATAATGTACACAGGTATTATGAACGTATTACGCTCATGCACTTAGTGTTCCAGTGCTAAAGTATACGTTGCCAGGTGAATGTTTGGCTTCAGCTGTAGCGTAGCTAAGGAGATAAGGTGCGACACCTGCCTACGGAAAAAGGCCTATTATATGGTTGCCCACCTTTCCCACCGGACCTCTGCCCTAAGGACCACCCCCAACTGACCCACGCCTCCTTCAATCCACCTCCCGCCCGTGAACAAAGGGGTAACCTGTAGCAGGAACAGTATCCTCAGGTATATGGCGTGCAGGGACAACTCTCAAAGGGTTGGTGACGACGGAAACCCAGTCTTCAAATTGGCGTGAGAGATTACTTAGTCATACGGCCAGTTACGCACCTAGTTACCATGAACGTAAGCTTGAGTGAGTCTTACTACCAGGATACTCGACAAGTCATAAGTCTATCCACTGATCCCATTAGAACTACCTTCATGTTGGGTCATGTGGAGGAGATATGGTGCTGCCACATTACGTTAGAACAACAGTTCGGCACTGAGAAGGAGATTATGGAAAACATGTCGTTTATCCGCCAACCGGCCATCACTACTAAAGTACCCTCTTTCACTCCCTATTCCCTTACCATCTCTCTCTCTCTCTCTCTCTCTCTCTCTCTCTCTCTCTCTCTCTCTCGTATAGGTTCCCCTTAGCATATTTCATATAGACATGCAGCCAATACAAATTTGATGGGGAAATCTAATTTTCTAATTACTTACTATCAATGGATGGTAAAACAAAACAAACCTCGTAGGATTCATAACCAGTATGAATTTTATAGTGTATCTTTCTTTCTTTCTTTTCCGTTCTATATCTATCTTTCTCTTTCTAAGCCACGGGTGGATGATGGGATGGTTATGTCAGAAATTATGCACACTAAAAGAACACCTGTAAGGTTTCATAACAGAACCACCATTCGGGCACCTTATCTCTACAACTTTAAATGTCCATCTATGTGTTAGTTTAGATAATAAAAAGATATATTTTGTCGTAGGAGGAGGGGGTAATCAATAGAGCTATGACCATAACTTGAGGTGTCCACAACTAGATCTAAATTGTCAGCAAAAGTGAAACAATACATGACAATATGGGGCCATCCACAAAGTACGTACGCAGAATTTCCACCCACCCACACTACCGATCTTACAATAGAACAAAGAAGGGGCATACGTTAAAAAAATATTGCCCCCCCCCCCATGCCCCTCAGTGTATTCGTGCATTAAGGATGCCCCCTATATGGAAATATGTTTTGGAGTTTCTTAAGGATGTACCTTGGATTGTTTTATGAGGAAATTCTTGATGTACTATCGATCAGAGAGATACTAAAAAGATGAAGACGAGATCACACACCTGCAAGAGAGCTAATGATGGTTGTGGCATTTTACCAAGGGGCAAAAATTGTCTTTCCTCTAATAATGGCTTCCCAGAGTTTCCTGTCCCCATGGAAGACATCTAAAGTTGTTAATGCTTTATTATCCATCGTATACAAAGCCCCCATTGAAAATGTGTGGGGACTCAGTAAACCACGACCCATTATATAAAACCTGTGAGATACCATAACTGTGGTATACGGATTCTAACCTGTGGTATACGGCCTCAAAACAATGGTAAACGGGATAAATAGTCCCTTTTGCTATAGAGCAAAGAAGAAGTCCCTTGTTATACCCTTTAAAATGGCAATTACTGGGTTTAATTTATTCGAAAAGATGGATAATAAATGCAACAAACGATGATTTTGTGGACGGGCAGCTCTGTAAACCTCTGTTGACTACGCGTCAACGCACTCTATATAATCCATAAAAGAAAGTGTATTATGGTATGCTGAAAAGTGTAAGATGTTGTTTGGTTGATTGAAAATGCAATAATTCTAAGCAACCGTCATCATACTTCTGTATGTGTAAGGAACCATAATTACTTCATTTATTGGATTATCATAATTTTATCGAATTGCCTTTATCAAATCTATGATAACGGATAACACATCGCTAAGCGAGTTCCGCCGCTGACATCCTGCCCGCACACAGGTGCATGGAGAAATGCGTGCCGTGCACAACACTGCTCTCAGAGGGAGCCAGGAGAGCCAGGGAGCGCTGACTTATAGACCGGTACCTGTTGTCGAGCGCTGCTCTGCGTATTTACACTCCCAGCTCCACTGCCTCCATACTCTCCGGCCCGCCACCACCTGGCCGCGCGACGCCCTACAACAACAGAAACATAGAGCACCGTCGATGGGTTTAAAGGCACCGTTTCCTGAGCCAACTGTAGGGAGTCTATGGCTGAGCAGTGAACATCGCAGGGAGTACTGCTGAGGATGTATGAACAACATATCAGGAATTACATATTGGATTATTCGCCGACTGACGAGGAATAGGACAAGCGTGCCAATGTTTGCCACGACTGTATACAATTTTTACCAAACGTGATTTTAAACATCCCTGTGAATGCCTGGTAGTGCATGTGGATGGAAAAACAAGAAGAAGGGTACTGTATACGCAAATCTGAGATTTCACCTGGAAATATGTCTGAGTTTCTGATATGAGTGAAGTTTTAAGTCCAAATCTAGGATTAACTCAAGTCAGGTGAGTCATCCCCTGTTACCTGTGTTTGCGTATTCCAAACTCCAATTACCTCAGTACTCATGAATTTCCAATGTTCCAAAAAAAACCACGCCATACTGGATGACCTCCATGAATGTACACGAGATTTTGATCTCTGTTGTTAAATGCTTTCCTATTTCATGGTTTTTTGTTGTTCATAACTAAACCATCCGCAATGCCACAGTGGCAGTAATAACAACTGGCACTATACTTTTAATAGCAATTTGTTGGCGTTTAATGTATTTCTCTATGTGAGTGTGAAGCAACTCCGAATAGTCTCTACATGATCGGGAACAGTGTAAATTAGCGGATTTCATGATGTAGGAATCTACCGGATTATAGATGTTCAGAGAACCCTCCGTGTGCATACTGATTGGGGGTAAGGAAGCTTTGTCAGGTGAGGGGTAGTGTTGCGGTAATCCTGACTTTCAGACTTGAGATGCTAATCTGCAGGCCCTACACTACTGCGTCGAGGCTTGTCGGGAATAAATACCATTAATCCGGGCCTATCCCGTTCAGATCTCAATAGGGAACTGGCTGTCAGCCAGCCAAACTACGGCAGGTTTCCTCACATTCCCACCCACATCAAGAGGCCTATTACTATAAATATTACCGTTCTTTATTCCAGAGCACTATATCAGACTAATTGGTACATTGTGTTATTAAGGGTTTTACTATTGACAGTATATATTTAGTACCAGGTGCGAATCAACAAGAAATAATCGCTCTCAATATGCGTTTTATTCACGTCCCTCTTTGCACTTGCAAAAGTGAGTTTGAAGACTTCATCATGAGACCTAATGCTACAAATTTTACCTTTCTTTATTCAAGAGTACTGTATCAGACTAATTGGTATATTGTGTTGTAAAGGGTTTTACTATTGACAGTATATATAGTACCCGGTGCGAATCAACAAGATAAAAACTGCTCTCGATGGGCGTTTTATTCGTGTTTTGATCCTCTCAGTCGTTATATGCACTTGCAAGCATCATGTTTAAAGTCTTCCATGATGGCAGGAACCAAGTGTATACAACAGGTTTATGGCTCTGGTATCCGCTCTAATAGTAAATCTGCTTTGAAACATAGAAAAGATACCCTTCTACTTTAGTAGGACTTGGCATCGAGCATTCATAAGAAGTCATATAGACATACTTCATTTTATATGCAGACCTTTTCTTCATATAACTAGCTCAATGAGATTGTGTGAGTCTCTTTAAGCAGCCAGAAGCAATACCTTTGCCCCATGGAATCATGCCATGTACCTGAGATTTAATAAACCAATGGAGCTGTTCAATGATACTTATCCCATACAAATATACACATATATGTCGAGTGATTGAACTTTCAACAATAAATACTGATTTATCATAATTATGTATATAGCTGCGATGGACCAGTTATAATATATCTATAATATGCAGGATTTTTAATATGAGAGAGAGGTGAGGTCGATCTGAATGGTTATGGTGATATAGAGGACCATTTTATATTGCTTACTGTTTGACGTCAGTACAGCTGCGTCGAAGAGTTTCTAGTTGAGGAAACATCCAATTACCACAGGTGGAAATTGTACAGACCCTTCACTCGACAGCTTTCCGCTGTTCATAGACCGACTTCAGCATAGCTTACACAACATTTCTTGCCATTATAATGTTATCAATGTTGAATATATCATATGTGGTTATAACCATTGGCATTTAATGGTTACGTTATGGAAACAGATGAGAAGATGTGTCAGTTTAATAAGAGTCATAATTAGAGAGAGTTACATATCCTTCCATGGAAACCTTTGGCACTCAATAAAATGCCATTCTCTTATCACATTGTCCAGTTCTGTATTACAACACAATACTCGTGCACTAAAGAACTTTTCAAAATTGTAGCACAGAGCAAATGTGAAATAATACAGAGGAAGCTATACTCACTTATTGAGTGCTGTCCTGTGCTCAGACACATTGCAGTAGTAGCTTACAGGTTTGCGCCGCGCTCTTCCATTAGAAAAGGAAATAACACCATCACCATCGCTATTTCTAACCACTTGAACTATCTCTTACATATTTCCAAGTAGGGATACAAGTTATGGAGCTGGGAATGACATACGCAGGCGTAGATGGTACAACTACAAAATGTCCTGCTTCTTTCCTAATAACAATATCAATGCCAATCATCTGAAATATGGGAAGAGCATTGGGAAAGAGGAATAGTGAATATATTCTTAACACCCTACAGTGCATACACCTCTTCTGTTATAAACAGCGGAAATATACACATGTATGCTGGCATCGACGTCCACTGCTTAATATGATCCTCTGTTTAATATATAATGAGTCAACAGAATTCGGGTCACTAAGTACTAAAACTTCCGCAAGCACAATTATGGGCCAGACCTTTAGGAAATTTCGATTTACAATATACATGTAATTGACAGATCGATGGCGCCATGGTTCTGATACGGGATATAGGATTAGATCACAATACCAGTAATTGTGGGTTGTCACTTCATAAGACAGCAGAGAAAGCAGAGAAACGATTTGGTGGGGAGGTTACTTAGGAGGCACAAAATAGGATGACCTGTTTAGAGGATCTAATGCGATATACACTATGCAATTTTGGAGGCTGCTTGTTCCACCATTTATAATCATTTCCTATTATGAAGGGTAAGTAAAAGAGGAAGGAGATAGATATACCGGAAGTCATTACTCCCCAAGTACACGTGTATCTAATGTTTTATATTTTGAAAATATCCATGTTACATTCTGCTGTAGAATACGCAGAAACCAGAGGAATAGTGAATATATTCTTCACACCCTACAGTGCATACACCTCTTCTGTTATAAACTGCGGAAACACCAGAGGAGCAGGACAAATTTGCAAGAGTGTACCAAAAATATAGGGCAAGGCCTATTTAAGGGAACCCAATCGTTGATTATGCACTTCGGAAAAGCAGTTGACGAGGCGTACCTTATAAATATGAAAAAAATGTCATCTTTATTCCATAACTACGCAGAGGTTCAGTAATTCGCTCCACGAATTTCTATACACACACTATTCCATAAAGCCTAGAGAAGTATGTTGTTACTGATAGCAATATTAGTCTTAGTAGAGCGTATAATAATATTACACATTATTATCCATCTATTAGGAAGTCCCCATCGAAAATATATGGAGGATAGTAAACCACTACCCATTGTTTTTAAGCTGTCAGAACAGATAAGCATTGATTATGGATTTTAAATTCATTGATTACGGGCCTTAAAGCTATTGATCATAGTTATATACACGCTCAAAGAGATTTTGAGTCCCTTTGTGCAAGAAGAGCAAAGATTAGTTCCTATTGATAGGTCCATTGATACGGAAATTCCTAGTTTCGATTTATGTGTGAAAATTGATATTTGTGAAAATGTCAAGCTCTTTAGTTATTGTTGTAAATTGAAGTATCTATAAACAAACATTATTCCATGATAGGCTATAATTGGAAATGATCTTCCCTTGGCACACTCCATAATTTCCTCAGATAAAAGTGTGGTGGATAAGGTATAAATTGCAGCTATGAGTAGTTAACTTATTAACAGGCCTGTTTTGAAAGAACGTCTGAGACCACAACCAATTTGAGTTTTGCTCTGGGCCCACGCCGCTGTTCACCCATGAGATATCACGTGGGAAGTGTATCATAACGATGATACACCTGCCCAGGTGATATCTACAGGTGGAGCTAGCAGGTGAGGAGTTACGATTAGTGTTCAAGCCGCCATCCCCCGGTCACACGGGACTGCGCACATGCTTCATCTGCATGGATGATAGTTGCTGGATCTCGTGCGGCGACAAAGTGGCCGGCCCCGGTAAGCCGTGTCAGATAAGTGTAACTTTATGCTCGCCAATTAATCATATCAAAGGGTGCTCTCAAAGATAGCTGGGAGGACTAATAGGGTTCTACTCGACAGTATTGATCGTAACTGTCTTAACCTGGCAAGTGGTCCATGTTGTTGGCATAATCACAATGGTGTGTTATAAAGTAAAGTAGATTGATGACTGACTTTACTAAACTTGAGATCAACATCTACTTGTCATACTCGATATTCTGAACACTGTGTGAACTATAAAAGAACGGAAAAACCCAAACGATATATCACATGACGCTCTCTATGGGCTTGATTAAATGTAGTATATGCAACCGTTTATGCCTACAAAGTATCACGGATTAGATTTCTTCATCCCCTTTTACAACATATGATATATGCGAGTTCTTTTAAAATAATACTGCTAATTCCTGATGATTGTAACCACAATTAAGTTACCAAATATCAAAGACTACACCTCTGGTCGATTCTTCATCAATGATAGTAGAGGGTATTCATCATTTTAGAAAATTGACCGTCACATGAGTTTGCATTGACTATTTCTTTGAACATGTTCAGTCATGATATTCATTGATTTACATGAAATCACATTTATTGGTAATGGCTTATTTCGGGGACACTTACAAAACCCCTCAAATTGCTTGTACATAGAAGTTTTAATGATAGTGTATTTCTATCCTCTTTGCCCAAACAATACCTGGAATGATCTTTAGTTCCAATATATCACGATAGAAACAGGGTTTCATTTATCAGCTAATAACCCTAGTACTGGTCGTTGTAATGTCATTGATTTCTTTTCGCCCATGAAAGTCCCCATTGGTACAATTCTGGTTTTAAATGTAGCTACCGATGTTGCTATTTTCTGTGTAACTACCACTGTACCCTTATCGTGTGCTACTCTCTCATTACATTTTCCTTTTCTCTCTCTCTCCCTTTTCCTCTCTTCTCTCTCTAATTCTAAATCTTGCAAAGGACTACGACATAGAATGCCCACTGTTAAGCGGGTTTCAGACGGATCTTTGGTCTTGTCTATGTGTCAAATCGATGTACATGTAGGTGTGTGCCTGGTTGGCCGATGGGCGGGATATTTAATTCATAGTTGGATCAATCGTGTTCCTATGGTGGCTTGCAAACATCTGTCAGGGGACTTTGGCAGGGTTGGGCAGCGGCCTGGCTGTCGGCGGCGAGGAGGTGATTACGAGCATTAACCTTTAGGTCGCCATCACGCAATTTGACGTGAAGATTTACTGTCCCATTGGTTATTGATGTTACCTGATTGTGTGGTGTTATTCCCGTTCCATCTAATTGATGGGTACGTGAATGAGAGGAAGGCCGGTATAGTCTAAACCACGCAGGCCTCTTTGAAGCTGAGATTTATCAATAGATCACAACCTCCTACTTGAAGTGTAGTCAATTAGACTGGCCATTTTTCTTTGCTTTAGATTGATGCTGACGTACGCATTGGCGGGTGATATTTCAAATTTTACAATCTAATCCAAGATGGTATATCATAAATTTGATACTAGCATAATTGGCAGGTGTTCCTTATAACACAGATATGTTGTGTGTGCATGATTTGCTTCCATATAGGACTAAACTTTTTCACATCTATATAAATACAAAGAATATTACACTATCATCTGCATATATAACAGAGGGCTGATATCTTAGAACGGTTGCTAAGATAAAAAAAAAAAAAAAAGATTTCACCAATACTCGTAAATTGTAATCGCCCTGATTATTTCCAATAAAGTTCAGGTCATCATTGAAGTTAGTTCGCATAAAGAGCCTGTTGAGTAAGGGCCATATCTCACTTCATTTTAACATTTGTGCCATTTAACACTAGGTGGCTCCACCACCGCGATGACGGTGACACAGGTCCGTCAGATGGCCGCCGACTCTCCCCCGAAGCCGCCCTCGCTGGCAGTGCCGGCCCGCCGCCGCCGGCCCAAATCCCCGGGCGACGTCTCCGAGGACGACCTCGGCATCTTCGAGGACGACGCCGAGTGCGACGACCTAACCGACAGCGAGGCCGACCTTGAGAGCAAGGTCAACGGCGGTGGAAAAGTATGCGCAGAACAGTCGTCCAATGATTTGAACTTGGAAGGGGGTCAGGAGTGGAAGGGCTCACAAGAGGAAGGGTTGGACACATCCAGCAATAATGTGAAGATAGAGGTTAGCATTTCCCGGAGATCCAAGGTGAAGGACAATTCCAAGCCAGCCATGACCGAGCTGTCCTTGACCTTGACCCCCCGGTCAGACAGATCAGAGGAAAGTTACCGTCACCCGGGCTTCCGAGCGAAGACGAACACGCCCGTGGGAGCGATGAGTGAGCGAACGGCGGAGTACAGCTCCTATGACAGGTGGGTAACTGAGGGAATATCAGAGTTGGAGTATTGTTTGAGTAAGACAAATTTATGACCATATCTCATCTTAAAATATAATTATGCCATAGTGTTTGCATCTTCTTAAAACTTTGAATGTTAATCAACCAAAAGGACAATATACATGTATTCTCTATTCCTGGAACTAGAGTTCTGTCTGTGCATCGAGCTATGGGGTACTCAGCTTCAGTACATGCATGATTGTTACATCATGATGCCCCTCTTTCTTCAGTACATGCGTAATAGTACACATATTTGGCGGAGTTTTTTTTGGTCATTGAAAAGGATACAGATTGTGCATCAGCGTCCTTTGTGTTAGTACAAGCACAATATCAGCTGGTTTCAGATACAAACGGCCGTAAACTCCGAGGACCAGACGCGCAGTGATATCCGAGCGCACGCGAGGATAGTACGCAGGGTCTGCTCAGGGGAGATTACGGCCGTTCATCGATAATAATTGCAGTGTTCTAACATTTAAAAATATTCGAAACTCAAGTGATTCACCTCCTATTGTTCACGTGAAGGTGGCAGCTCTGGCGAACATGACGGTAATGCGGTGTAGCCTTAAGAGAAATATATAATTTCGCCTTGTTTCATCTGTTTTTTTTAAATTTCATTTACTTTGTCTTATTATTCATTATTACCAAAAAATATCATTTTCGTAATTTACAGATTTCCAATTTGATTACATCATCAGTTTGTTATAAAGTTTGATTTCCGGTCAATTAATTTGGGGATTTTTTTACGTAGACTCGTGCTTGTTTGTTTGTTTCTTTGGGTAGTTTAACGTCCAATTTGTTCAATCAGACTTAAACTGGTGCTTTTACAATTAGGAGATTACGGGCCTCCGTAATTTCCTACTTGCAAATTACACTACCCAATGGGTTTTCCATAAAGACCTCGTGATCAATGGTTAATTAACTCAAATATATGGGACATACCTAAAGAGCCACCAGTGAGAATTGATATTTTGGAAATCAGTGATCTAAGATGTAAGGCGGTCAAGTTATACCATCACCAGCTGTGCTTTATTATTCATCTAAACTTAGTTCTATGGCACATAGGTAAAATGCATTATATATGAGATAAAGTAGTCCAGCAGCTTCAATTATACATAGAGAGAAGGGTCCGCCCAATATATGCTCAGAGCACGCAGAGGTAAACCATTAAACCGATACTTTCCGATTTCGTGTGCATTAGAATTTTTTTTAAAGGGAAACAAGGAATCAAAGGAAGGAGGGTATGACGTTGGTAACTTAGGAGATATACATTAAGTGGACTGGAACAACGCTAATACTCTATCAATGCTTGCATTCTGGTTCGTCGCTCACTCAGATTGGTCTGTGCTCTGACCTGGCCTTTCCCCGCGTGAGGAGCGGTTCTAATATTTTTTTTAAATTAGAAAATAAGTGATTAGAAGCATGTGCTCTACTCCATCCTGGAGCATTCCCTACGTACATTTCTACTCCCGGATGTCCCAGACTGTGATCCAGAAATTGGAGAGGGTGGATTAGGAGGTGGATCGACTGAAAATAAATGACGACTATGGCGGTGGAACATAGGTTTATACTTGGATACCGATTGAATTGAAGCATTTTAATATGTTCCTCCCGTTGGTTCTCACAGTGTCACTCAAATTCAGATAACTTGATCACAATTGTAAACTCCCGAAGTCATGTTAATACAAGAATGCACACACATGAGACAACTTTATAATCAATGGGCCTGAAATCATAGGGAGGAAATTCATATGACTGCACCAAATTGTTACAAATATTCTTTTGCCTTTTTATGAAATAGCTCGAGTCTTACAGATACCAAATTAAACATTAGGCCTAGTTCTTTTTATTGACTCCAAGAGAGCAGTATACAGTGGCGCGCTATGCCAAACAGAACAGCATGGTGATTCGATGGGAGAGCATACTGAATGTCTTGTGATAATCAATATGTTCACCGAGAGTCCGTGATAACTTTCCTGGAGTTATGTTCAGCGTGCGGCCAAGGAATAGGAACCCGGCTCTAAGTAGCATATTTTGTCCAAAAAAAAATGTAAGTGTGGGGATACCTTCCCCTTGACCCACGTTCATGGTTGCAGTTCTCAAACACACTTGTCATTCATGAGCATTCACAGGTCTTCTGTTTTATTGACATAGCGATCGCCGCAAGGGGGCAGAGAAAACCAGTGTGTAAATTAGCCACCAGAGTGCACCACTGCTCTGTGGAAGTCTCAAAAGAGACATGTATATATATACATGTATATACATGCCTCCTTCCGACAAAAGCTCAACGGTGAGAGGGCACACACTTCAACAAGGCGGGTCTTTCTATCATAAACATATATAGGCTATTCCTAAAAGGCGAATTTTGTATGACAACGTAAACACTCTTTTCTCTAAAGGCAAAACATTGTCTCTTCTCCTAAATTCTGATTTACTTAAGAAACATAACACAACAAACATGACCTCGAGAATTATAGAGACATGTTGATGATACTAGCACCATGAATACATGTACAGTATATGCCAAACCCCTCACAGAGATGTTACTACCGCTTCTCTATGCGACGTGGGGTACATCAGGGATAGATACTTCCATGTTTGTTGTTAGTAACACGTCTCGCCTACACCAATATTGCACCCCTGTCTTGATGTTGGTGGCCAGACAGGCCTGCTGGAGCAAGGATGTGGATTTTTACCAATGTTTAACATAAATAATCACACCAACTAATGCCACGTGCCTGCTGACATGTAATGCGATACTTTCAGATTCCAGTCCAAGCGAGGAGGCTTTACCCTAGGCGTAAGGTAACTGCCACACAGAAACATGATCCTTCTCACATTTGACACCTGTCATTTGCAATTGAAGCGACTATGGTTATAACACACATTTGTTATACAGTTTTAGAAGTTTGCACTCTCCACTTTGCCCACAACATGTAGGTTGCATTACCTCACGCTATATATTTATAATTCATATGGGCTACTTTCACATCAGGCTATGGGCTACTTTAACATGGAAGAGGTCTAATCCTGTGATCAGGGTTTAGATAATGAAAGTATATTCAGACAGTTGGAAATGATAGAAAAGGGACTTTTTAAAAAGAAAAAAACAATATAAACTTCTGATACAACAAAATAAAGGGATATATTTTCAGTAGCCATGCATTTCTAGTAATAGAACACATTTTACCAATGGAACGTCAAATTTATGAAGGGCTTCGAATACCTAAAATATATGGAGAGTAAATGAAATTATCTGTACTGCAAATGTCCAGTTTGATTATTTTACCTGGAGTCAAGGCCAGAAGGATACTATAAAACGGCAACTTCAGTAGGCCTTCACATTGGTACTATTTAGCAAAATATCATCAAGGGAAGCTGGAATTTCAAGAGACATGCTTTTTATCATCAGTCATGGAATAGTTCTTCGTTTATAGCACAGATCTTTCAGCTCGTACATAATCTATACTTTTATTTCATGCACTGCTTCTAATTCAATTTACATGCGTTTGACAAATAATAACAGAACTGTCGACCTTACTAACGTACGTTGCTCGCCATTTACCGACAGAAATTTGAGGGATAAGTCCATTTAATTAGCCATACAGTAATTGCAGAAATGGATGTCGTAGTCGTGGGAAAGAATATATTTTTCCCATTAATCACTCTAGGCACCACCTTTCACCCAAAAGTCCACAATTTACATACTGAGGACCGTGGTCTCACAGGAAATCAAATGAGAAGCACGCATTTTGTTTAATGTTTGTGACTAGAAAGTGCCGATAGGTTATCTACACATTGGCAACTGTTAGACAGAATGTACTCACATTATTTCAAAGTGTCATATATCACCAACGAATGTCAAAGATGGTCGACGGCTCACACTGCATCGGACGACCCTAGACTAGAAACACGCATGTTCACTATATTATATAATAATTTCTTTTAAAATGCATAAATTTGAAAAGAAAAACATCGGCATAGCACTTTCATCTAATAAGGTCGTTCCTCCTTGTACCGTATAGAACCAGAGAAAACAGGACATGACACAAATGCAGGTGCATGGCAAACATAGTGATGCTAGATAAAGCTAGTTGAGACACTAAAGTTCATGTATTGACTTCCAAGAAGTTTAGTGTGCATCAACAGGTCATGTGACGCTGTGATCTCTGGTAATCTGGTAATGAGGGCTCGTCAAAGTCATTTACCTATTAGCTAATCGATTGGATCTAAATTTCTGGAGTTTCCAATTCATGAACAACAAACCCAAGACAAATGACAATACATACATAGTACATGTACAGCGCAGACATCAGAGCACTATAAATCTTTTTGTATGGGAGCAAAATACTACTTTTTCCCCATGGGATTATTACATAATACAATTTTAGTAATTTCGCCATTTTCACATGTAGGGTAACTTTAGCTTATAGATTAGATATATGGATATATGAGGCTATATAGTCATGGTCACTTGATTCAAGCTTCAGATAGGTAGTTTGCTGTAAACCTCTTCTGCTAAGATGAATAGTTTGATTCTATTTTTGTACCTGTCTCTGATTGGTTCATTTGTAGTTATGCAGGAAACAGGTTCCATAGAGTCATTTTCCAGTATACCGAGCTTTTACGGTAGGCTTCCGTCCTAAGTCTTTTGGTATTGATTATTATCTTATTGTTTAATCTTGTTGGTATGCCGTCATATCCTAATACATTATCTTCATCAGATTTCCACCAATAGATCATCATTATAGTTAGAAAGTGATGAGGTCTTCTAAAGTGCAATTTCATACATCTCATGGAGATCGTGATTTATGTATTTCTCTTGGATTCATGTAGTTAGCAGTAGTTCGTAAGAAGTTATTTAGACATACTTGCAATATTTTATGTGTACTCTTTCTTGCAAAATGATAGACCAAATTCAAGGATAGGTAATACGATTTATTTGCTGGTAGAAACAGCTGCTTCCTTTGCAATCAGTACTTATGCCATCTCTTTGAATGCATAGCTTTACAAAACTAAATGTTATTATTGATATCATATTTAAGTCTCAGTAACGAGCATCCTCTGGTAGCTTTTCAAGGGTTCAAGTTCCCTTTCCATATCAAGTCATATGACCTCAACAATGGATTTATATCACTCACATAACTTGATTCACAACATATTTGTACGGAGAGTCATATGACCCCAGTATTAGTATGAATAAGGGTTAATATTATTTCACTCGGACTGAATTTCAAGGGACTAGCTTGTGAATGTATGATGTATATGACCTATGTTGGTTACTTTATGTTTATTACAAGGAATTCTTGATGAACTACAGAAAATATTTGAATTAGATACGGAATCCCGATATAATACAGAGCTTATTATGAACATTTATTGATTTGCCTTCACCCATAAACTACTCTTCTGCCTCTATAGAAATTTTATATATTAATTCTCTCTATTTTTTTTTTTTTTTTTTTTTTTTCTTCCCTTCTTTGCACTGTTGTAACTATGCCTTCTCTGATTATGTCAGCAGGGCTTCATTATATATGTTTAACATATATGATGTGTTTTTTGCACCTCTTTGCCTTGTCTTGTCGATTATGTGTGTATGGTCTGCTCATGGGTCTTGAATGTTATGTGACCGCTTTTTCTGATATACAGTTATTACCAAACCATACTCGATGTCGTGTTATTTAACCCCTAATGAACTATTTGCACACAAGGGAGTAGTATATGCAACCGCGAATGTGAGAAGTCTCTATAATAAGATAGATGATATAAAGGAAGTTTTCAGTAAGTGCGAAGTTGTATGTATAACGGAAACCTGGCTAAAAGAAAGACACTTGACCGATTTGTTATACATACCGAACATGGAATTAATTAGAAATGATAGATCATACCCCAGCGATAAAATCGGAGGCGGGGTTGCCTTATATGTTAATCAAGAAAACTCACCCTTTATAACCAAAATACCAAATTACTGTTATTCGACCCCAGAATATGAAATTTTAACCTGTTATTTAAACAAGCCATATCATAGGAGACAATTGATCATATCAGTATATAGGCCTCCTAGCGATAATGTCAAAAGCTGCTATGATATGATAGGTGCTATTATGAAAGATCCACTCTTTAAAAATTGTGAATGTTGGGTACTGGGCGATTTCAATGTGAATACTAAAGCAGTATCTAGTAAGAAATTTGCAATCTTGAAACAATTTCTCAGTATGAATCATCTGGAGATGCTACCCACAAAAGAAACGTTTATGTGTAAGTTTGGAATGAGCACACTTGACCATATATACACCAACTGCAGGTTTATATCCAAATCTGGAAATATCAATTTTTATATCTCAGACCACATCCCAATATACGCTATTAGGAAACATCGTCCGCCAGTAATAAATAAGAATAAGACATATAGGAGAAATTTAAAAAGAGTAAAGGATAACGAACTCGCTGAATGTATGAACAGTTATGTAAACCCGGATGAAGGGGATCCTTATGAATTTTTTGAAAAATATTTAACAGATTTTCTAGATAAAGTTGCCCCGGTTGAAGAACAGACTACAAATATAAAAGATGGGGTCTATGTCCCGCCTAATATAATTAAGTTAATAAAGAGACGAGAAAAGCTAATTGAGAAAATGTCCAAAGAAACAACACTGGATCAGAGCAAACTAAATGAGGTGCGTAGACTCCGGAAACTAATACATAGAAAGTTAAAACAAAATAAAGCACAATTAATAAAGAGTACTTTAGAGGCGAACACACACAACCCGAAGAAATTCTGGAGAAGTCTAAACGGGCTATGGAATCCAAGTGCAGATAAAAACAAGACTATGGCACATGAAATGCTATTTACAGAAGAAGCATTGGAAGAAATGAATGAATATTTTGCTAATATCGGTTCAGTTCTGGCTGAAAAATTTATAGGAAATACTGGGGAACAAGATGAAGATGACTATCAATATATAGATGAAGATATTGAAGAACAGTTAAGTATTGATAATCTAGATATGGAAGCAAGCATAAAACTTATTAGAGAGATAAAACTTGACAAATCAACGGGGATTAAATATGTGAATGCAACTTTTATTAAGAGTGTATTCCTTAAATACCCATTTATACTACAGGTTCTTATAAATAAGATTTTCGAGGACAGAAAATTTCCGAAATCATTATCCTTGGGGATTGTTACACCGCTCCCGAAGCAAGGTACACTGAATGAGTTCAGTAACTGGAGACCAATAACTGTCCTGCCGTTGGTTTCAAAGTTAGCAGAGAAAGTAATACATAAAGCGTTGATGAATTATATCATCAGTAATAAAATAATATCTGATGACCAGTATGGTTTTATGCCGAGAAGATCGACATCGCAAGCCATTTTCAAAGTTGTTAACATTTTAGAATACAACAAAGATTATAAGAACAATAGCCTTTGTGCCTTTATAGATCTAAAAAAGGCGTTTGATAGCGTAGACCATAAACTATTAATAACTTGCCTAAAAAATCTTCAATTACCTAACGATATAATTGAATTATTCGAATCTTATCTAGAAGAACGATATCAGAGTATTAAATGCAAAACAAAGGATTTACCAAATCTCCCAGTAAGTTATGGAGTCCCACAAGGTTCCGTGCTGGGACCAGTGCTATTTATTATATACATTAATGACATTTTTAAAACACTACACCAATCGCATGTGATAATGTATGCAGACGATTTGATACTTATTGTCAGTGGAAGAAAGCCAGAAGTTGTAAGGAACATAATGCAAACAGAACTAGATATAATGAGCGAGTTCTTTAATTGCAAGAAGCTTACAGTAAATATCAGTAAATCAAAACTAATGTGGATTGGCAAGAGTGTGAATCGGCTTACTTGCAAAATAGATGATTGTCCATTGAAAGTGGTGGATGTATATAACTATCTAGGTGTATTTATAGACCAGAATCTTAATTTTAATCAGCATGTAGATAAAGTGCTTGGTGATATACGCCTCAGATTTTATAGATTAAGAAAAATTAGATACTGCATTAACACCAAAACTACTATAAGAGTAGTTAAACAAATGATTTTACCGAAATTAGAATATGTCAGTTTCATCTATGGATGTACCTCGATAAGGAACAGAAATAAATTGCAAGCCATGGTGAATAACTGTCTGCGATCGGCTCTATCAGTAAAAAATCCCAGAGACATGCATGTAATTGATCTACATGAGCAGGTCAAAATAAGGCCTTTATTCTACAGAAGAGCCATACAGCTGCTAATGTTGATCCATTGGTGGCAAAAAGATCAGGATAATATATTAGACAGAAACAGTGTATATAAGACTAGAGGAAACCTTAAAACAATCCTTAAGGTAAAAAGGCCAAGAACCGAGAGGTATAAACATAGTCCCCTGTACCAGGGCAGTGAAATCTGGAATCTATTAAATGTTAGTACACAAAAATTGACATCAACAAACGATTTTAAAAGAGAGATAAAACCGTTCCTTCTAAAACCGGATATATATAATAAACTACAAGGCATATGCATATAATAATAGGATAACCGGAAGTTTCCTAGGAGTCATATGACCCGGGGACAGATCCAAATCCAAGGACAAATATGCATGCCAAATCGAATATGGGTATAAAAGTTATAACGGATCCATCGTATAAGGGCGTGGAGCGTTGATCGCCGTATGTGTGCAAATATTCTAGGTGATAATGGTTGGTTTGGATAACTAATGAAATATGATATTATATTCTGTGGGGGTCATGTCGAGACATTTGAGCGGCTATACTGTTTTGTCCTGTATATCCTGTTATGTACAACATGTTGTTCCCGGACTGTACAAGGAAGAACGCCCGCCATAGGGTGATTGTAATGTCTTTTTCTGAAAAAAAAAAAGAAAAAAAAAAAAAAAAAAGGCAACTGATTCTTGCCGAGCCTTTACAATCTGTGCCCTCATCACTATAATAGGACTCAAACGTTTGAGGGATTGAGTCTAAACTGTAACTTAGCTCTGCAGTGTGTGATATGTGGGGGTCGACCAACTCCTGCTTGGTAATAATAATAAGTCACCATTAGCTACCGCATAGTCTATTTACGATTCCCAGTGAGGGGTATCGGATCCCTAAAGAGTAAATGAGAGGGCTTGTAGAAAAGACGAATGTCGAACGCCCATCGGAGAACGACAGCATGTTATTATACACACCATGCCCTATAATAAAATGATTACCTCTGGGGCTCATAGAGTTTAGTACAAATTTAGATTTATACTTACATGTTTAGTGCACATAGGGCTATATAGCATACCTCCCGTCATTAGCTAACGGTAATGGAATGGCCTCTGGTTGATCGGACGTCTTTGATTGAGATTAATTCCCTGGAGAAGCCTGACGCCAGGTTTACTGAGACCGCCATTGTGCCCAGTACACCTTGTTGATGTACCAGATAAATACTTACATATGGGATCTACTCAAATGTAGAACCAAACGCGAAAGCAACTGCTAGTACTAATGGTATCAGGTGACCTATGTATTGTGTGTGTCTGTAAGTACACACTCCATTGGCACTCTAGACCAGGCCACCTACACTGTAGTATATGCATGCCTGTGTTCTGGCTAAATGTCGTCTGCTCATGTACAGCTTTGGGGAAATCCATTAAGATTTCATGGAAATGTTAAAAAGTGTCATCAGTTAACATCTCCAGGGTGCAGTCATAGAGATCTAGTAGGATATTGCAGATCTGCATTAATCCGAATGACACCTGGATAATCTGGATGAAGACAGATCACGAGGATGAGGGAAGTGGTCATTCTGGTTACCAAAGCAACGCAAACTACTTCGGCAGAAGATATCAGAAGCAAGGATGTGATAGGCGTAGATGCCAAAGATAATAAAACCTACCGTCGTATGAGCTGTCCTTCTGCTCCTCAAGTGCAGTCACTGGAAAGAAGTGATTCCCAAGAAAGAGAACCGGTTCGGATACCGTCATCGGGTTTAAATGTAGAACCAACCGTGGCTGATGAGGTGGTCACTAAACACAACCATGGAGAGAAACTGTTACTCCCCATCGGGAGGTGGTCTCTCGGTCCCTTTAGTGATGTAAACGGTAACGAAAAACCATCAGAGGGATGCTTAAACATGACATGGAATCCGGTATTTCTGTGAGTAGAACGTGTTGTTGTTATTATATTGTAGTCACACAGTGTCGACAATGGTGGTGTAATTCGACAGTATTCCAACAGCACAGATACATGTAGTTTTGGAGATTTAGTCATTTCATTATTTCGATGGCCTGAAAAACTTACAGTTTCTGCCCCATACTAAGATTATCGTCTACTATGTCCTTTCTTTCTCTAATCTCTTATCCTGGTCACCATTGTTTTTGATCTGTGAGGTCCTAATGAATAGCAGTTGCACCACTACTGGGGAATCAGTAGCCATATATTGCCGATTATATCACAGATCAATACACTCCATAGGAGATATCCCATGGAACCCACACTTACCTCTCATTTCATTGTTTAACTTCATCAATAATTGAGAGTCAGGCAGCATAGTAAACACTATATATATATATATATATATATATATATATATATATATATATGGTCGATTCTCACGAAAGCGGTGCAATTCATGAAAAAAATCAATTCAATGTATCCTATCAACAAATGTTTTATTCAAAAGTAGACAAATTGTAGCTTTTAAGGTAAAAATATTTTTCACTAATCTCAAAAAGGGACCAAGTTACAGGCAGATGAATTATAAAACCCAAGCACCTGTCATTCTACGAAACGACATCATATACCACCATTTTTTAGGTGAATTAATATATTAAAATAGCAGCTTTGTGTTTTGCTTAAAGATTGTGTGTAGAATAAAACAATCCAAGTGAAAATGAGAATTTCAGATGCTATCTCTAAACTTTTTTCCTGTTCTGAATAATATTTTTCATAGTAACTCAAGCCTATTCTCACCTAAAGTTAATCATGCTGGGCCAAAATTGCAGTTGTAAGGAATATTTCTATAATCATCGGACATAGGATAGTGTTTCATACCATCTAAAATCAAGGAAAAATTGGAAATCACACAATATTCTTCGGAGCATGAAGATATATGGTCGTTTCGTAGAATGACAGTCGTTTCGTAGAATGACATAAATGTATGTTATTGGTGTACAGCTATACATGTCACCTAATCAAGTTGTATATGCGCAAATGTTGTTATTATGTGACTGCAAATCCTCTTCTAATGAATCAAAGTGTTTCTTTTTCATATAAATCATGCAGTAAATCTTACTTTATACTCTTTTTCTAACAATCTAAAAGTCAAATGACTGTCAGTGCCGATTTAAACAAGGGGGCTTTAACAAGTTTTTATTGCACTACAGAAGTATCCACAAACTCAGGATGTTATGTAAATACCTTAATACTCTCTGAAAATTGAATCCCCTGCTTCAAAACAACAAGTAACATGGTCGTTTCGTAGAATGACAGTCGTTTCGTAGAATGACATGGACATATGTTGCTGGTTTATAGCTTATACATGTCATCGGGTCAAGCGGTATGTTTATACATTTTGTTACAAAATAACTACTAATCATCCCCTAGCAAATTGAAGGGTTTTTATTGCAGTGAAAGCACTGTCAGGAAGTATGGGTCAGTCAGTATAGGTCTGTTGGTATTGGTCTGTCAGTATTGGTCAGTCGGTACTACTCAGTTGGGTTCATTCAGTCGGTATTTGCCAGTCAAAACCAGTTAGCAGGTATTGGCCAGTCAGTACCAATCAGTAGGTATTGGTCATTTTGTATTGGTCCAATGGTGCTAGCCAGTAGGGATCACTCAGTTGGAATCAGTCAATCAGTATGAGTATACCTTTATTGTTCAGTCATTACTGATTAGTTAGTATTGGTCAGTTGGCATCAGCTAGTCGGTGTTGGTATTGGTCCATAGGTCACTCAGTTTTAGTATGTATTGTTATTAGTCGGTATTTGTCAGGAAGTATGGGTCTGTCAGTATTGGTCAGTCAGGATAGGTCAGTCAGGATAGGTCAGACAGTATTTATATAGAACGTCCTGACCATGCTGTACAAGTCACAGAACGAGATGCTAATTAACGGTCTTTAGAGACCAAGGTGTTTACGCCGAGTTCCATACAAACGGTAAATTATCATTGAGTTCTGTGACTTGTACAAGCATGGCTGGACGTTATATATTTACTATACCCAAAATTTAAAAAAACAAAATTTTATTTGGCTTAACAACCAATATCTTAATAAATGTGTATGGCAAGGTGGTCCGTATTTTAGTGTAGGGACCAGTGGTCCGTACAGTATTTTTACGTCATATGCCGAAACAGTGCATATTTATAGTATATATACGGCATGGGATATAGTAATAATCAGTCTGTATCAGTCAGTCAGTTTTTATATAGAACGTCCTGACCATGCTGTACAATTCACAGAACGAGATGATAATTTACAGTTTGTACGGACCAAAGCATTTATGCCGAGTTCCGTACAAACTGTAAATTATCATTGAGTTCTGTAAATTGTACAAGCATGGTTGGACGTTATATATTTACTATATACCCGAAATTTTTTAAAAATCAATTTAGAAAAAATCAATTTCAATTTTTTAAATAAATGTGTATGGCCAGGTGGTCCGTATTTTAGTGTACGGACCGGCGGTCCGTACAGTATTTTTACGTCATATGCTCTAACGGTGCATATTTACAGTATATACGGCATGGGTATATAGTAATGGTCAGTCAGAATCGGTCAGTTGGGTCCAGTCTGTCCATATGAGTCAGTTGGTATTGGTCCATTTGTATTGGTCAATTGAGATTGGTTGGTCAGTATTGGTCAGTCAGTGTGAGTCGGTGTTGGTAGTTGGGATCAGTCAGTCAGGATTGGTCAGTCTGTATTAGTCAGTCAGTATTGGTCAGTCAGAATTGGTCAGTTGGTATTGGTTAGTCAGTATGAGTTAGTTGGTATTGGTCCATCTGTATCAGTCAGTTGAGATTGGTTGGTCAGTATAGGTCACCCTCTAATAAATCATACATTTCACAGTAAATAATTTAGTTTTCCTTTGTATATTAGGCCCTATAACTTTTTCCCCAATACAGAAGCATTCACATACACAAGACATCATGTTCAGGACTAATATTTTTTTGAAAAATGAATTCCCTACCTTATAGCAACAAGTTATGTGGCCGTTTCGTAGAATGACAGGCCGTTTCGTAGAATGACATGAACATTTTTAGCTGGTTTACAACTATGTATGTCACCTGGTCATGCAGTATGTGTACACACTTTGTTGTAAAATAACTACTAATCCTCTCCTAGCAAATCAAAGTGTTTTTTCCCTATGAAAGATTGATTTTGGACTCTCTTCCTATCATTCTAAAAGTATCATAACTGACAGTGTCTATTTTACAAAAAAGAATGAAAGTTATTGTCTGTTTCCCTCTAAAGAAGCATCCACATACACACGACATCATGTTCAGCACTTAACATTTTGTGAAAAATGCATCCCCCCTCAAAGCAACAAGTTATGTGGCCGTTTCGTAGAATGACAGGCCGTTTCGTAGAATGACATGAACGTTTTTAGCTGGTTTACAGCTCATAGAAAGGAAATCTACAAGTCTGTTGCTTTGTAATGGATTTTCAATCAAAGTAGACATTGTTACAAGTCGGTAAATAATGTTTCTCTCACTAATGTATAAAAATAAAAATAATACAGGCTTTTCAATATGACGTTTCGTAGAATGACACATAATACCATAGTTGGATGTGCTACACTCTTTCTGTTTTCATATTTAACAATTAATGAAAGATTATTTGGTTTTTGCCCAGTTTTGTAGTTTAGAGTCTTGCCTTTCATTGTATATAAGTATGGAAATTGAAATATATTTTTATAAACGTTTTCTGAGTGTTTACAATAGGTCGTTTCGTAGAATGACACAATTGCTGTTATTTTCTTTCCTCCATTTTACATATTAAACCAATCCAGATACTGGAAATCTATATATCAGTAGAACCGCCTTGTTGGGAACAATCATCTAGGGTATATCTTTTCCCCAAGGATATTAAAATTACGAAAAAAAATAACATTTTCGATTTTTGCAACAATTGCACCGCTTTCGTGAGAATCGACCATATATATATATATATATATATATATATATATATATATATATATATATATATATGTGAAATATAAAGAGACGTTTATATAAATATAACCAGCCAGGAGTACCAGAAGATACTACCAGATGGCGCACCAGTCCAGTACCAGGACTCACAGCGCCCCTACCAGAGGGCATTGTAGTTAGTGGAGGACTAGGCATTGAGCCTCACAACTTCATTACCTGCCGCACAGAACACTTCTCTCTACAATTTTTTCCAATACCCAGCATCCTTGTCAAGGCATCGATGTAGAGGTTCTCTCGTGTCAAGACTAAGAATATGCATGAAACGATTTGTAAAACCCGCTCCCCGAGAAAAGTGATAAGCTTTCTCTCACATCCTGCTAGTTTGATTAGCATTGATCATTGGCTTTAGATCTGAAAGTGCCACCATCTTGAGCATCATTAATGTTCACAATTTTGCTTTCTACTAGCAATCGTTTCTGGAATAATAAATAGGCTGCGACTGAAGGTTTGGATTCTGAAGATGGCACATGAAAGACATGCCTTTGACAGAATGAATATAAGATTTAAGGATCCCAAAAAGCACGTTTTCATTGCCTACCGCATCTGTATGTTAATTGTACAAATTCTGCCCGTCTAGAACTACACTATAAATCAACCTTTGCTTCACCTACATGGGTCGGTTGTGCGTGCAGTACCTCCGCTGACACTTTTTGCATAGAAAAGGCAGTACGCCACCAATCTATTGATAGTTTGATTGTTGTCACCATATAGGAACCAAAAACCCTCAGTGGTTTATGTTGGCAGTTTAAGATCTGAACAGAGAGTCGAAGACGTCTGCAGGACGTACAGTTAACAACAGGGAGTGGACAGACCTGGTATATGAAATAGAAATATAGCGGGAGAGACAGAGAGAGTAGGGAACAAGAGAAAGAGAAAGAACAGAGACACAGACAGACAGAAAATGAGAGAAATAGACAGAGGGAAATAGATCTACAGACGATCAGATGGACAGATAGAAACAGGACTTACTGAAATCAATGGTGTATGACGATTTATGTCCCTCCTTTCATATAAATCTTGAACCTAGTTTATAGCAGCATCAATTGTACCCCTTTACCCTCGGAAGCCATATTGTTCGGGTTTTTTTTGCATATAGATATGTCTATGTACCTTATTGAACTTAGCATATCAAACCTCTCTCCGTAAGGAGTTCCCCCTTCTAACTTTTTTATGAAGTGATTTGAGTATTAGATGAGTTGGAATAGCGTGGGACAGTTTTCCATTCTTGGTGTATTGAGAACAGGTAATTGTCCTCTTTCACTTGATAACTTTCAACATTGCAGACATTATCCTGGCACTGTTGGGCCTGAGTATCTGCCTCATACTGTTTCTCCTGCTCCATGTTATTCACATTTCGATGCCCTCGACCTTGAGGGCCATGGCTATGACCATGGCCACATTTCTTGAGTCACGGTTGGGGAGCTCAGCCTTGGCATCTTTCCACATAGTGTCCTACAGTACCACATTGTCAACATTCAGCATTGTAGGCTGAACACTTCAGTCATCCTCCATCATAAGGCTAGGGTCAGCCGAAGTGTGTGTTGGAGTATAGGAACCATGTCCATGTCCATGATATCCTCCGTTGCTGATGTTACATCCTCGTGACGTACCACGTGGTTGTCCACTTTGTTGAGTGCTGCTGCATTGAGTGCTGCTTCGTTGAGTGATGCAGTGTGGATCGAATGGCTGATTATTGTAGCTTCCACGGCCTCGTTGTATAGCACTAATTTCTTTCTTTTTGATTGCTTTTTCCATTGCCTTGCCTTGTTCAAGAGTGATTTTAAATTCTGACAGTGCTTTCGTTCGAAGTTTTGCTGACTTTAGAGTCAGTGTCACCGAAGTCATATGTCACTGTGAGGTTCTTGAGTCAGGTCAAAAACTGTTTGAGATTTTTAATCTGGGGTTGTGTTGCCTCGCAAAAGTTGAACCTTTCATACTTGACTTGGACCTTTGGCATGTATAGCTCATTTAGGGCTTCAAGTGAGCACACATAGATGTTACGCGGATCCTGTGCTTCAGGTGCTGGGAGGGTTAACATCTGGAAATTGTTATACACTGCCTCTCCTGGGTAGTCTAACAGTAGTGTGAATTTGCATTGAGGGTTGGTGATATTGATCAAGTGCTAGGGCCCTTTTTTCAAACCATTGGACATATTTCCTCCACCTATGGCCAATATTTGATGTGTCAGTAATGTCAAAGATGGGGAATGCTGTTAGTGCTAAAGCCATCTTTCTTTTTTTCATTATCAGAAATAGGGTAAATGAATGCAGCAGTTGAGTAGGGTTGAGTATAGGGTCTGGCAAATAATACACATAAACAGGCTAAAGACACTGGTTGTACTGTTCTAGAATGTCACACACTGTCACTCTACACATTAGAGAATAGTACCACCATTTTGCAACAGGGGTACCCCAAGCAATATGAGTGCTAAGTTCAAGTGATAGTGTTATAGGTTGTCGTTATGTCTTTTTCTAACTATCCCACACATCGGACACCTTTAACACAAGAAAATATGATATCTGAATATGAAAAACCCATAATATTAGTCAGGTACAAATGGTGGCCGTTACCTGGCCTTATTTGTGTGAACATAGGCCAGGCGTCCAGGCTCTAAAGTGTCAGGCGGCCCTGTGCGCCTCCAAGCGGTTTGGAAAGGAAACTATTAGAGGCTCTATCCTCGCCACTAGTCACATCAATCGACGATAGATGGCGCCACTGCTGCTCCTTGTGTCCTTTTTCGTTGAACTATCATATCAAAAGGGATTGGCGGTAATAAAGTTATGACAAATGTATGAACATAGCATTGCGATGATGGAATAAAACACCATGTCATGAATATAAATTTGATGATACAGACATACATCTGTAAACTACAACACTAGGACATTTCAAATCTGTGTCATCTCCATTACTATTGATGCCATGTACATTTTTACAGTGACTTTCTCCTTGATATTTACAAGGTACTGCAGCTCATTGTGGCTGTGGGACCTGGGGGTGTTTAACAATGCGGTCCTAGGAGAGTTATGCCTGTAAGACAGGTCCTAGGACAGTTTGTGTTTAACTACTAAGACAATCTTAGCGGGGGACTCTCTGAGCCAAGGATCTTAGCCAGATTGTCAAAAAGTGTTTACCAAGTTTGACCCACATATTACAAACTGTCCTCCATATACCCAAAAGGGTCCTAGATGGGGGACACCTATATAGGTGTCTTAGATTATTCAAATTCAAAATAATACAAATCGACAGTGTTAGAGGGGACATAGCTTAAATATTTAATTTGATTCGTTGATAATTGAAAATGATGAAATTAGTTTTCAGAACCCCCACTATGTGGCACTACCTGTAATTCTTAGGAACTCTCTTCCACAAGGGTCCCACAACTATCTTACAGCCTGTTTTTGTCCTAGCCTGGGACCGAATTCAGTCCTACGAATTATACAAATTTCATCCCTACGGGGACACCACTTGTTAAACTGGAAAGGTCTTTCATCCTAGGATATATCTTGGATTTCTAGTCTGATCCTAGGAGGATTCATCCGCTAGGACCAGAACTTGTTAAACGGTGCCCTGGACTTTCTTGCACAGCCACAATATATGAGTTGTAGAACTCTGCTGGTGCTAGGTTAAGGCCACTCAAAAAAAAAAACTTGTTTCTCATCACCGCGCGCATCAGAAAAAACGATTTTAGAAGATTTTTTTTTTTTTGTTCTTTTTTTTTTGAATAGATGAATCTTGATATATTATGAAAGGTATGTGTATTTAGTATCAAATTAAAGCTCCTGATGTCAGGGATGCATTAAATGTATAGCCAGTAAAAATCTGGAAACCCCGTGTAAGCAGACACCCCGCGTAAGCAGCCACTTTGGCCCGGATCGGAGGGTGTCCGCTTATGCGGGGTTTTACTGTATGTCTGCCATCTTTGATATAGCAAAAAAAAAAAAAAAAAAAAAAAAAAGCGCCCTCGTCATATTTTTCATGGCTTGGTGATGAGAAACAATTTTTTTTTTTTTAGTGGCCTAACATTAGCAGGTGGTGTTATTGGTAGGAGTATCACCACCATGAATGGATTAACTCTAATACTTTGTGAATAGTCACTGATATGAAAGAGATAGGATGCAAAACAGAGATCCTCCTTAAAATATATCTTGACATCTATTCAAATACCGAAAATCTACTAGACAAATTGTAACCATGAAAATACTCTTTTTCACTAAAATATATATGAGAAAGCCACATAGGAGTATCTTATGTTATTCTCTTGTGGTTCCTCATCTGTTTTATTAAGATTTATTACAAAGCCAGGTATTTAATGCAATTCTATGATTATGACCTTATTATCAATTCAAGAGGGTCATGTCACAGAAAAACTTGACAAATAAATCAAAACAAATATAAACTACACAGTATGTATTATTGGGCTCAAAATTGATAGGTTTAAGCGATGAAAACAATATTGTCCTAATAATATTTATTTATTGATTAAAAAGTTAATTTTTAACTTTTCTTTTTCAAACGCTCATAACTTGAGTTGCCCAAACATTTCAGCGTTGCACCAAGCAGATTTGATATCAAAAGATTCTGGAGATAAATAGTCTTAAAGAAAACATTGGCGACGAGGGGCGTATACCTTGCTTTTGCGTCCAGACAGACTAATTTAAAAGAAACTTGTTACCATATAGATAGAGAAGAAAATAATTCATTCGTCAAGGCAAAGATTCAAGGGACATTCTGGACGTTATTGCCCTAGGTAAATATCGCTTTTGGCATTGACATCAGCACAGCTTATAACCATTCATGGAGGCATTAGTGCTTTGAAAAAAATCCATAAAACACCAAAGAGCTTTTTACAATGTCTATGTAAATACTGTGAACCCATCTGAAATGAAAATATTGGCAAAAGTCGGCCACTTCGATCCTAAAAGGGCATGTTAAAAGGCGGTCTGGTACCATTACCATGAATATAGACCCATTGTGGGCTGCGTTAAGCCATGCCTGTGTAACCATAACTGGATTACTTTGCCTTGGATTCTGTGGCCCGGGAGTGTACGGGCAGGTATACAGGCTCCAGTGCTGGAAAACTCTTGAGGCGCTTTTCTGTCAAGTCAACTGTAACAAACATAGCGTGGACGGACGGTGGTGTGGTATAAGGTGCATGCCATATTGATGTCATTAATACACCGCTATAGTGCCAAATCAAAGCACCGAGTGCAGCAGTAGTTGCTATATATACACACACATGCTGAGCGGCTGGAAGTGTATAGTGAGTGTTGGTATATTAGAGGTGAAGTGTTGGCAGTGAATGGTTGGGGCAATCGTGGTGGAGTGAGAGAACAGGTTGTGGGTACCTGAGGAGTAGGAAATTGTAGTCTGACTGATTTTTATTGACATCTCAATATCAGATGTGCATTCAGTTCTTCCTTCTGGGAATGGTAAGCGCACACACTTCACATAACGATGGATTATCAACTTTAAAGTTGGTTATATACATTTATTAGAAGATGAGAAGTAGGAGGGTACTAAAGTTTGATTGATGTCGATGGTGATGGTAGTTACACTTGGGTATCAATACAAAGGCCTTTTTGTATATATAAACTATACCTAACACATATTAGGTACCCAAGAAGTTATCACTAGAATGATCACTCTTCTGAAAGCATCTACCGAATCTAAATGCTGTACATACTTTTTTTATTTAGACTTTTATTCATTCTGTTGTTATAGAGTTCTTCCATGAATACATATATTTTGTAACTAGGGCTAGTGACCTTGACATTTTTTCAGACATACAAGGATGAACGGAAGTAATAGGGTGATTGAAAGGACGAGTGGTTGTATGAGTGTATCGGTCCAGACAAAAAGCAGTGGCAACAAGGAAATAATACAAGCAGTTATTACACTACATATGTGGATGTACTTCCCGATATATATATACACAAACATGTGTTTTAGTCGGAGTTGGAGTGAGATGCAGGAAAGGCATATATCATTTCCCGTGCTGATACTAATGGTCACATTACCACCAGCATCAAGTCTGTATTTCCCTGCAGACTGCCTTTTAAAAGACCACTTGTTATGTGATTTTTGCACTTTAGCTGAAAGTGAATACCAGAGTAGGGTACCTCTGTAATCCACTCTTTTAAGATAACCACTGGTTTAAAACTTGAACCTTTCGAACTTAACCGTGTCAACAATACGAGTCCTCCTAACTGCCACATCCATATTTCATAGATCTAGAGACCTCTTGTACATAAGGCTCAGAGTTTGTCTCTTTCTTCACGTATGCAGTTCTGTATAGA
Organism: Alentia gelatinosa; assembly: GCA_950022655.1. Lineage (NCBI taxonomy): Eukaryota > Metazoa > Annelida > Polychaeta > Phyllodocida > Polynoidae > Alentia > Alentia gelatinosa. The sequence continues at coordinate 21,182,068 of OX465586.1, read as the reverse complement.
ATACATATCAAGGACTGGAGCATGCTATATAGGGCAGAAACAGAAGTATGAAATTACATAAAGTTACAACATAGGAAAGGGAAGCAATGGAATTAGGAGGCTTACTACACACATGTAGCCAAATGAAATGAAGCCAAATGCAGATGCTAGATCTTTTCATTGTTGGATTATACACCTGTACAATGCATCCAAATTGAAGATTAATAAAGAAGAGCAAAGCTCGTTTAAAAAAAAAGAAAAAAAGTTTGGTTCCATACTAAGCTGTCATTGTTTTCTTTAGATTCATGTTTAATCGGTTACAATTACCCCAGTGCGAGATTTGATGCACAGCAGAATGAAGTTTTCCTGTTGCCACTACAAACTCTCTGTCTGTCTGTCTGTCTCCCTGGCACTATCCCTGTCTGTATGCTGAATGTCTGACTCTCTCTGTTTATATCTCTGTCTCTGTCCCTGTCTGTCCATATCTATGGCTTACCATATCTTTGTCTCTGTCCCTGTTGGTTGGCATGTATATCTGACTATTTCTCATTTGTATGTGTCTTTCTGCATCTCCGTCTGTCTCATTGTCTCTGTCCCTGTCTGCATATGTCTGACTCTCTGTCTGTTTACTTGTCCCTGTGTGAGAACTCCTTCTGTTGCTGTCATCACTTGCATCATTATCTGTCTCTCTGTGTCTCTCACTGTTTTCATGAAGGGTCATGATCAAGGGTTTCAGTAAGTCTATGGCCAAGTATGAGCAAGTCTCAGTGCAAGGCTTGGTGACAGGGTTGAAGGGAGTAAAATTAGTTTGTCAGGTCTGTACAAAGAGGGCCTGAATACTGTGTGGTGAAGTCTGTCCCATCAGAATGCAATGTTTCTGTCAAATCAGATTTGAAAATGTCAAATCACATATGGTCATTATATTATCATCTAATAGTTTCCTTTTCTAGTAGCAGATAACAGTATCCATAACTTAGTGTTTATTATAAAGTGATTTGTTAATTAATGGCAGGATTGATATAGTGAATAATTTGTCCCCAAAAGACTATAAAATAACAGCTCTTCTTAAGGAACCAAGTCAGTAGAGGAGCAGGGGTATGGTCAGACTGGGATACTTGGCATCAGACCATTTTACTATTCTTTTATATTTGGTGCATGGGTAGTGAAGGGTTAGATTCTAAGTTTGAGTGTTTGTTTTTTTTTTTTTTTTTTTAAAGTTTGAGGGGGTTTGAATATTTTTCATACATTAATTCTAATATTTGGCGAGATCTCCTTTGCAATAACATTTCCATTTCACAATGACTTCAGTATGTAATTGAGCAGTCAGGACGTGGTTAGAGCCAATGAGAGATGACTGCATGGTAAATCAATGTCAGTTGGAAGAGGGTGGTATTTGGATTATACATGTATTGTGTGCCAGTGAGGAGGCAATTGGTGGTCATTTTCAGTTTTTGCTGCCCCTTTTTTAGGTGTTTTTGTTATGAAAAAAGACCAGTCCCCTAATATACTAGCATAGCTAGCACGTTCAGAAGCTCCTATATATAAATTGTTTTGACTCAAGCTGTAAAAATCTTTCTCTGTCCAACATATTACTAAATACATTCCAGGAGGCCAAACCCTTTAGTTCATTTCCAATAGAAGTCGACCATTTAGCAGAGAACGCACAGAAATAGCCCAGTTGTCATATAGTGGGAAATGGCCAGGAGAATGGGACCGACAACTACATTGAGATATGGCTGCTGGGAGGTGATTGTAGGTTGCTGGTGTATGGTGGCTGGTAGGAGTTTGTTCTGTCAAGATGGCTGATATGAAATACTTATGACTGATATAAACTGACCGTCGCCATATATTCGTTCCTGAGAGGTTCGCGAGATCCTTTATAGAAGCAGGGTCGACGAAGGATTGATACCTTTGGCTTTTGGAGGAGAACATTTGATATCAGGATTGACATTTAGTAGTGAGATTGATAATAGATCGAGGATTCTTTCTGGCAATAAATGATCTGACACAGGAGAGGTTTTCACTGCAATGAAAAACTTCCGATACAGTAGAACCCCTGAAGGGAACACTCCTATAAAGAGACCACTCAAATAGACCACAGGAATTTTTCGGAGTAAATTCGTTCAAGGTGTACTGCTTAGCCAAGTGAAATGGTCCATTGGTTCTCTTATATAGCTGTCTCTCAATTGGGTGGTTTGCGTTTCGGGATGCCCCTCATAATTTGTATGGTAGAATTCAAAAGAGATAGAGGGAACATATAGTCTGTCCGCAGCTAAAGCGATTGGAGTTGTCTGATGACCATCGGTTAGAGGAACGGCAAGTTATGTATGAGGTATAGTTCACAAATGTAGGTGTTCCTTACTACGGTACATATAGAGTATATTATATGATACTTGAGGGAAGAGTAAAAAAGATAAGATATGTTAGAATCCAGAGAGGGTGCTTGATGTTTGGAGCCATTCTGATCCGTATTGTAATTTCTATTTCCCTTTATGAATGAGAAACAATGCATGCATTCACTTTTAAACCTATTGGGGAGCACGGATCCGTAACAGGGCGTGGGCAGAGAGACATGCTTCGAGGCTGTGGTGGGTGGCCGGTATTGGGTGGCTCGTCGCAGGTCGCCAGTAGTAGGTGGCAGGTGGCTGGTAGCGACATGTAATCAGCTCTCCTGGAGGCAGGAGCACACGGGTCAGCCGGTCACCTACCACCTCCCCATGGCCACAACCAGCCGGATTAACGCACTCCAGCAGACCCTAATCCCCCTTATCAATGTCGACGTGCCGACATGTTGGCAATACGGCTCGGCCTGTTGCCGGATGGGCGGAAATACACTGGGTCCCTGCTCCCATTAAACACCCTAAAATACATAGGCGCATTCTGGAAAGCACCACAGGCGCCTCGTGCTAGCTGGTCAGTTATAAGGGCGATCTGAGAAGGCTATTAGGTGGCAGCACAGGTCATGTGAATGTGGGGGGCAGGTCTGGTGGACCTCGGGCTCGAGCGTCAGACTGACTCACAAACAAACAGGATCTAAGTAGTTCTCTAACGACCACAGGATAGGATACCGGCCACCGTAACACTTTCCGCGGACCTTCAGAGACCGGCAAAGCTGAGATTCTTTTAAAAGACGAATTAACTTTCAGCACAGAAATAGCATAGTCATAATGGCAGGTAAGACACATATCTTACAGCATGGCGTATTTTCATAGGATACAATTGTAGATTGTTATACACAGCGCAGTGACTCGAGTTTCTCTGTGAAAACTTAAACTAACAAAACCCCTTTCATGGAGGGAACTCAACAAAATCTGATTCATTTAGGAAAGAAGACAGATACTAACATTCAAATTATATGGCCTTCTATATTGCACAATTTGTATTGTATACTGGCTCTGCAAAGTTGCATGAGGATTCATTATACGTGATGTCTGACGTTGGCACTGTTGAAAATTAGTCATTCTAAAAGATTGTCTAGGCAATGATTATCAAAGATAATAGGGCATATTCAAGCTCTATCCCATATTTCTCCTTTGGTATATTCATATCGACTTATAAATTTATGTCAACATTTATCTTTGATTATACATTTGACATTTGTTGTTCTTACCCATACAATATTGAATCGTCAGTCATGTGTGGTCGTTAGATGTGTTTTTAATGTGTTCACAAACTTCACCTCTTAGCACTGTGCTTCACAGGACAGGTCACGTGAATAATACATATACATAATTTTTGGTAGAATAGATATTAGGGAATTGTACTTACAGCAAGAAATGATTATGTTTGTGACTGTGTCTAAATCTTTCAGCTATCTGGGTTTGTGCCCAATGTCACTAGAAAAAAAGATGCCTGATTACCATATAACCATGCCGTATATATATACAGTAAATACGCACCGTTTCATCACACAACGTAACAATATCGTACAGAACACTGCTCCTTACGGTAAAATGTGGAACACTGTTCCTTGCGAAATGACTAAATTATTAGCTGTTAGGTCACATTAATTCAATTATTTGAATTTCGGATATATAGTAAATAAAGAAAGACCTACCATGATTGTACAAGCCACAGTACTCGTTAATAATTACGGTTCGTACGTGACTTGGCGTTTACAATTCGTAAATTATCATCTCGTTCTATATGACTACATAGTTCTGCGCTGATCATACACAAGGCCAATCAACAATTAAGTGTTAAAATTTCACCTGTAACAGAAGTGGGGGTAAATTACTATATTCCAAGATCCTGAACTGGGGGGGGGGGGGGGGGGGGGGGGGTGCTGGAATTTCTATTTTACTGATTTGTTTGAACTTCAGCAGTCGCTGCAAGCCATCACATTGTTTTTTCCCCTCAAAAATCAACACTTAAGACATCACATTATACAGGCAGTGCTCAATATTCCATCAGAACACGTTGCCATAAGTTATAAATCTCTCTTTATGGAAAAACATAGTCTTTGTACCATAGTGATTATTGTTGTTATGTAGTTAATGCTTGGTTTTGACCAAATAATAAGCGATACAGTGCTCTTTGCGTGTCGCGAATCCGCACTAAGTCCATGTAAGTGCGATAAAACATATACCTTTAAATCACTAAAGGTTTAGTCTCCATCTAGGTATAGTGTTATACATGGTAAAGCAAACTGAGCTGCACAAGATTAAGTGTACCGGTGATCCTGAGTCCCCTGCCGTCGCCTCCAGGTGGAGACTGCTGCCTCCAGGGCCAGTTAAACCATCTAGTGAGGTAATATCCCACAAGAAGGCGCCCCAGTCGCCTAATCTCCACAGTGAGCGGATTATGACGTCAGTCCGTGTAGGCCGCTAATGGATGCTAGTGGATCGCTGGAGAAACAATGTGATTAAGTTCAAGCTGCTGTTATGTGCCGTTATACATGAGTGGGGTTACACAATTCGATGATAATAGAGGTACTCTATGAGCACACTCTCTCACCTCCTGTAGGTTGTCTGGTATAGTTCTCTATACTAATCCACCTTTACCTCAGGCAGTGGGAGTGAACTTGAGATAGAATAACAGGACATTCACAATTACCACTGCAGTCCGTGTTCTTTGTTGGCAACAACTAAAATGCTCATGCCAAACCAAAATAAATCATTCCATTTACATTCTTAACTCCCAACAATGATTTGTCTTGCATGTATAGGAACACCACACATGATTTTAAAATGCAATACATGTATAATGTTAACTATAAAAATTGCATTTAGTGTTAAAGCAGCTCGTATGCACTCTGTCACGAATGAACAGGGATATGTCACTACGTGTATCATATTGAGTAAATTCCATGTTCTGTATAAAACATATCCGATATGAAACACTATTTGTGAGTATTTCAAAGTGGTATTTTGTGATATATGTAGAGGAAATGTTGAATGAGTGAAGGTCAGAGCAACAGGAGGAACCATTTAGGCAATTGAAATGTCTACCTCAAATTTATATGTCTTTTATTATTAAGACATACAACTTAGACACTTTTTCATTCCGCCTTTCCTTGTTTCGTTTCTGTACATTTACATATGTACTTCATACTCGCTAAACTATTTGATTTGTCCAATTCCAATCTTATTAAAAGAAAAAGGGCTTTTTAGTCTACACAGGATAGGGTAAATGGCGTATTCAGGAACCCACACAAACACACAATGATCTATAGATCTCGAGTACGTGTGTATTGAAAATCGTTTCCTGCACTAACGAGTGATTAGGTGAAGTGTTTAAAAACAGGGGCAAGAAAGCCAGAACACGTTCACTCACCTCGATATATTTCTTCCTTTCCCACCAAGAGGAGACTGTAAATTCCGGTTGTTTGGATTCCCGGTATGTTTTTTTCTGTATACAAACCATATCTCAAGCGAGCCCAATGCACCCTCTGTTCTCCAATATGACCAATAAGGTGTGATTACCACAGAGTTGGGATAGTGGTAGACGACATGGATGCATGTCACCGATCAGTCATCTTTTACCGATGTAATCCTGGACACGATATGAATTAACCATCAAGTTGAATTCATATGCTAAGATGGTAGCCTATATATATGAGTAGCATATAGAACACAGAGTACTAGTTTGAAGCACTGGTCACTTCCATGGGCACTGTGTTATATCCTGGAATTTGTAATATTGTTCGGGACCAGAAAGCTATGTTAATATCTATTAACTACTTATTGAAGGTAGAGTTCAGGATAACAACTAGAAATGATGCACATGAATTGCACACACATTTACTCTAAATCCTTTCCTTACTGGACCTGGTCCCAGGTGCATGTCTTTTAATGTAACATGACTGACACCGGACCACCTCTGTAGGGCAGGCCTATGTTACAATAGTTGAGAAAATTGATTCATTTTCACCGTATTTTAAGTTGTCTGTCTATGTTCCCATGATGATGATTATACAATTATTTATCAATCACCATTATAAAAGCGTTTTATATAATCTTTGAAAAATTATAAAGCTCCATTTTGAATCAGTTGAGATAAATGACATTTTAACAAAAAATGAAAATGATGCCTTGAGGCATCATTTGCTCTAGCCACGGGAGTGCTCTGAGGCATCATTTGCTCTAGCCATGGGAGTGCCTTGAGGCATCAATGGTAAGGAAAAGGTTAAATACATAGCGTCTCCATATTGTGTGTATGATGGCTGTCAAAATTATTCCCGGATACCCCCTACGGCACCTCGGACCCATCGACACCTCGGCCCCCAGCTTTCACAGCTTTCACGCCTTCATATGCGAAAACAGGGAATGACTTCCAATGTGATTACTTACCCAAAATACGGAATCCCAAAGACACAAGCTTTACTGTATTATAGTATTTGTCTATTATCCACAATAAAGAATCTTACAAAACAAAAGCATATCTTACAAAACATGTGTGATAACCCTATCCCAATCCTTAACCCTAGCCCTAGCCCTAGCCCTAAACCTAACCTTAACCCTAAGGCCTGGCGTCCACCTACTACGATATGGCACCGATATGGTCTACGATGCACCTCCCGATAAAAAAATCAAAATTGCGTCGGAAGGTTACCTGATATCGGGGCAGTTGACCACGTTTCTGCGATTAGCCACCGATAAAAACCCCATAAAACGCATGGTGGATTGGCTTGTCTAGACATATGTCTACGATTTTGCACCTTCCCGATATGTCTCCGATATTTGCTTTTTGTATCGGTGCCATATCGGGAGGTCTACGATTTTATCGTAGTAGGTGGACGCCGGGCCTAACCCTAACACTAAACCTATCCCTAACCCTTTCCCTAACATTAATCCTCTCCTTAATCCGCGAAAGCGGGAGCGCGAAACGCGGCCGCGAGTGGGCCGAGATGACCGCACAAAAAGGTGTCCGAGATGCCGAAGGGGCCGAGACGTCCGTGTACCGTTGAAATCATTACACTATTGATCTTGAACCAAAATAGTACCGCTGTGTATTCAATGCCAAGAAGCGTTAATATAATTGGAAATACTGTTTTGATTTTCTGTGCAGGCAGTCACAGGGCGGAGGCTCGGCGAGCCGGGAGGCCATGTTCCAGCAGGCCCTCACCTTGATGTCCCAGCGTTGTGTCAGTGTCGTCCACGCCTCCCTCCCCGACCGCCACGCGCCGCCGGCGCCGCTCCTCGCGCCGTCCGTGCCGCTACTCGCCGGCCCCGCTGTCTACCCGCTGCTGCACCCGCCGCCCCTGGGCCAGCTGCCGCCGACGACCGGCCAGCTGCCGACCACGCCCCGCGCACGCCGCCACTTCCCGCGCGGCTCCAAGTCGGTGCCGTCGACCCGGCGCCAGCACGCGTCGCTACTCGCCGCCCCGGGGCCTGCGCCCGGACGTTACCATAACCAGCGGGTTCTCTACGTGAACCAGACCCGACCTACCCCAATGCCGCCCCTCAAGGTAGGTTTATAGGGTTATTCTACTGTGTGCTGTCCACTAAGATATCGCCCCATGCCTTCTATTGGACGTTTCGTTTAAGGGTTCAGTAACACCACCACAGCCTGTGAATAAACAGACCACCCCGCAAATCGGACCGTTTACTCGGATCGAATTGTTTTGTTTATTTTGAACCCATTAAGCGCGCAAGCTTGTAACTTGCACCATATTAGTCCGTAGCGTATGATGTAGTTCGCCTATGGTGGGATTCATACAGGTTGAATATGAAACTGTCTCTATCACATGCATCTATGGATAGGCATTCCTGTTCCATATATTGATATTTCCAACATGTGTACTTTTGTAAGGATCATGATACGGCAGGTAACCTTGATAAATATGAATACAGTAGAACCCCGTTAAGAGGGGCATCCTCCTTCCGGGTCAAAATGCAGCACTCACGTTTCCGACTTTTACTTTTCGGGGTACCGTGCCTAACGAGGTAAAGCAGCATGAAAAAGTGGGTTCCCTGGACGGGGTGTCACGCAACTGATGACTTACTGTCCTTACTCCCCCCCCCCCCCCCCGCCGCATTGTGAGCGTAAATATAGTCTATGATTCCCGGTTCTGTTAAGAGATCGAAATTGGAAAACAGATATAGCGCTCTTTTAATTGTTAAGCTACCAGTATTCCACAATTCTATTGCTACTTTTTTTAGACAGTTTAAAAATAGCTGAAATCTCTGTTATCAAATTGTGCTGGCATCAATGCTCAACCATTAGGCTGTTATAAAAATGCATCGTCTGATATCACATCACAAAATATAGTAGAGGCACACTGAGGCAGATGCGGGAATGGACCTCGAAGGAAGGGAAGGAATTGAGAGTGATAGGGCGTCGGCAATGGGAGGAAGATGGATAGAAAGGTGGAGACAGGGAAAACAGTATAAACCTACCCATCTATCATTCACCTGATACGAACCTGTCATTATTAATGTATAGACTGGAGATCACTACTGAGGAGAATATGAAAAGTCGCAATATCCTAGGAGACTACTGGTAAAAGAGGTCTATGGAACATCCCATAGCATGCAAAGTAGTGCATGAGATGATCAGCAACCATGTTGACCTTGCTTTGCTAATTTAAATTTGAAATGCTGAATAATAAATATAAAACTAGCTTGCTTCTGATAGCGGTATCCTGATAGCCTACTTGTGTGTATCCTCGTAGTTGACTCTACGCAATATCCTCTACTAAGCGGAGGATACGCCCACCAGTACCAAAAATAGGTTAATATTGTGTAGGCCCTATGTATTGTCTACATGTTTATTAGTGTCCTTTTACATAAGGAACTTGTCAATCATTGTATATCAGATCGCTCTGAATGTAAATCGCGTCCTTCTTCCAGGCATGGCGTGGCTTCAGTGGCAACGTCTACTTTGAGCCAATCAAAGTGAAATCCGTGTCACAGCCTCCAGGGGGCGTAGCAGTCGCCGCGACCGCGTCGCCGGCGGAAGATGGCGGGGTCAAAGTTCAGCCGAACACCAAGCGCCTGGCGACGAGCGAGGGTGGCGGCACGTCTGACGGGAGCCTAGACGGCCTAGCGGACTTGGGCTACGCGCAGAGTTCGACCACCGGCCCCACCTTCAGACCCCACCTCAAGGTACAGAAAGCAGGTTCGTCCTCCAAGAGCACCGGGAAACCACACAAGATGGTCATTGTCGACAAGGGCAGCGTCTACTCGTCCAACTTCGACAATCTCATGAACAGCATGTCAGACGACATTGAGTGGATCATCGGCGCCAACCAGTCTACCGGAAGTCTGTGCGTGCAGCCGCCGGCCGAGGCCGCCACCAGAGCGCAGCAGCAGCAGCAGCAGCAGCCACAGACACGCACCAAGGACAAAAAGTTCACCTACAACCGAGAGCGCATATGTCGGGGGTCGGTGGCGCATCGGGCATTTCCGGCACGCGTCGACCTGCAGGGCCAGGAGATGGGGTCAGCGTTCACCGCCAAGTCGATGACCTCCTCCAACCCGAGATTGAGTCCACTGAGGACAGAGACCAAAAGCTCCGAGAAGGAGAACAACAGTAATGTTACCAATAAAGTCAGCCCCACCATCAGCCCACCAGCTGGCCCCATGGAGGTAACCAATAGCAAGCTTCCACCGCTTGACTCTTCGCGGGGCAAATCGAAAGTCTCAGGGGACACAGTGGATCCCCTAGCTAGTTTAGCTTTGGATCAGACCAAGAGTTCGGAGCAGCCTCCTCTCCCCAAGGATAAACCGTATGTCAAATATAGTCGGACATCGGTCCGTCAATCCAACAATTAAGTGGAGATTTAATGATTAAATAATCTTTGATTAAAGCCATATTTATGAAGGTGGCCATGTATATAGTACAATTATACATGTGTAATTGATTCTAACATAGTAGAGTAATATTCGAGCATGTCACATGTATATTTCACCCACAATTTCCCAATCTACATTCCTCGCAACCCAGTGAAAGGTTCTTTGGTCGCTCTTCGTAAGAAATGCAGTGATAACTATATTGGTAGTTATTAGTTCTCAAGATTGAACATGGAATACATGAGATAATTCTTGACACTGGCGGGGAAGGTTTCGAGGAAATGTGTGATAAATAGAAACAGAAGAACACAAACATTGCTGCACATTCTCAAATGGCGTGTTCTGACCAGAAATATTGTCCAACACGAAGGAAAAGACAGTCCAGATCCCCTGCGGTGATAAGTCCAACCCAACAGAGATCAAAGCTGCTCTGAATGTAAGTGAATATTGGAACCTGGCATCGTGACCCTGGCTGGGCTTGGCATGCCTGCAGTGATCAACTTATCACCCTAGAAGGAGGCACACATGGGTGGATCTGTGCAGAGGATTAGAAAGTGGTCGTTTGGCTGGCTGTGTTCCCCAATGAAACATACACAAGTGTTTGTTAGGTGTCTCCGGCTTGTATACTTTCTAAACTGTACAAGCTTAATTTTCGTATATAGTGTACACCGCCGGTATTACAAGGAAGACTGTTCCAAATAAATGTTCATTGTGTAAATACTGTTATCTGTGCGGCACACGATACATTACGAATCTATTAAGAAATAAATTCACCGGAAAATGATAATGGCTCATAACTGGTATTGGAATTTCAACTATTGTGGCAGCTCATTTAGGTAGAATATGGGGTTAGTATTTTCATGTCACAGTCTCCGATTCCTGTTTCTTACTAGATGACTGGCTCTGAGTGTATCACTGAGGAAAAGGCTAGCTCCCAACGAAGTCCATCATGCACAATCTTCTCGAGTAGACGTACAAATGATTATATTGTATAGGTTTTAGAGGTAGCATAAATTGAAGGCCACTTTCTCGTTGGTACTAAATTCTTTATGAGCCTCCAACATTTCATAAGTCGACTTAGATAAAAGTTTACGCTACCTGTCCTCTGATTTTCAAGCATTGGTTGACTCATGTCCAGAAGACAAATTAATTCTGTATTAAGTCTATTTCATGTGTTGCCCTGGCATAGCTTAAGTCTCGTCTTTCATGTCACTGAGAAAGTAAACGCATCAGACCACACTGCAGTGCTCCAGTCTGCATTCTACTCTGCAGGCCGAGACAATGGGAGAAGTGGTCGGCTTCAAGCTCAGCCTGTCTCAGCCGGAGAGAAGAGCTTCGATTAATCCCTCCTTGCTGGTAAATGAAAACAGCGCCGGTGTCGACTTTCATCTCGGGCGGCGTCGGGCGGGATCTGGCAGGATCTGGCGGAATCGGATGGGCGTCGGGTGGGGTCGGGTGGGACCGGACGGCTTCGGGCGGTGTCGTGGGGCGTTGGGCGCCGTCTGCGCGTTGTCCGCGTCATTATATCACGGCGCTGAACGTGCCGCCCACCGTTTATCCAAACACGACACCACGTCGCCGCCCACGCTCCTCGGTCGCCACACATCCCGCCATATCTCCCAAGACACCCTCCCCCCCCCCCCCGACACGCACACACACACATAGACATACACACCACCACCACACCCACCCTAACCACCACCCCAGCCAAGCTTCCAGCTTCCCATTGACTGAGTCCTACATGACAGTCATCCTGTGCCCTGCGTCCCATGACTCACGACCTATGACCCATGGCTTACAAACCCATGGCCCATGCCCCAGGGGCCAGTTGAATAGTCTAGGTTCGTACATTAAGATCCTTTATCGTACCTTGTACAATGATTTTTATTTAATAAGTTTTCAGTTTGTTCACTAAGACAGTCTTAGCCGTCCATAAGGTCGTCCGTAAGTGTTGAATTAAGTTGAACCACACCATCCCTGGGCCTCCTAGGCGTGCAAAAAAGGGTTTTCATGCACAGCCTAAATAATTCAACTGGCCCATGATCCATATCATCTGTCCAATGACCAGCCACCATAGCATGTCTCATGACTGTTTTCTTGTCCCCTTTATCCCTAGCTGAACACCCATGTTTTAGAAGATATATGACCTATAAAGAGGTTTAAATAAGGAGACCAGGGAGGAGCTCGGCCAACCAGTGAAGGGCAGCAGGACGACGCGGAACAGGAGGCCCAACCCAAGGGAGAACAAGAGGAGGAAAGAAGAGGCAATGAAGAGGCCCTTCTAAAGGCGGCGGCAGTAAGAAATGACACCAACAAGCCAGCAAGAAATGACACCAAACCAAGCAGGGCAAACAGGAGAAGACCCATAACCCAGAGGAAATATGTAGAATATTCGCCAGCTCAGGAGAGTGCCCCTACGAGGATAGATGCAAGTACAAACACAAGACCACCTCGGGCACGGCCCCACTAGCCCCAGTTCAAGATGTAGCCCTCAGACCGGGGGCGTGGGCTGCTTGGACCCCCCTCAAGATGTAGACAGGGAGTACATTCTTGAACGTGTATCCAAAGGCTTCCGTATTGTGAACACTAATACTAAGAATGCAAAAGCAGAGCAGGCCAATCACAAATCCGCCCTGGACCCAAAAAACAAGCAGGCAATCCAGAAACAACTGAAGGCGGAGTTGGACAATGGCAAGTATGGCATAGTCTAAGACAAGCCCATTATCATCTCAGCACTGGCAGCAATACTTAACCTAAGACACAGAGGTGTCAGGCTCATCCATGATGGCAGCAGACAAGCAGGGAGCTCCCTGAACTTGTATGCCATAAATGAATCGTTCAGGTATCAAACCCTGGAAGAGGCAGCCTCCCTAATAGGCAAGGGCGACTTCATAGCCAAACTGGACCTTTCTAAAGCCTATAGAAGCGTTTAAGTGCACCCGCAGAATGTGCAAATTCCCATCGGAGACTGGCCAATGGTAAATCCTGAGGTTGCATTTTAACGCTTCTGTAGGCGTTAGAAAGGTCCAATCTTGTGTGCGATAGAACAAAGAAGGACCACATACGCAAAATCTCCCAAATTATATATATACTTTCTAGTTGGCCCCTCACAGGACATAACAATATCAGTACCGAGGTCGCTGGCGAGGCCCTGTTCATCAATACGGAGTATAACGAGTACTACAGCTTCGAGACAAGTTCTTTCTATTGACACCAAAACCTCACCTTATATCCTGATATCATACACGTGCTGACAGGAGATTTGTGGAGATAATATATGGTATACATGTCAATCATCAGTAGCATGTCAATCATTAGTAATCCTGAAGCTCAATGGTGGATGATATCACATCTACCCTTTAGCTATTTTTGTATCTACAAGAGTCAATTAGTCAATTGTAAAGGTGACATAAGATCTAAATTGCACTCGATCCATAGCCACTGAAAATATGCTATTCATTTTGGTTTGCTTTATAACCTCACTCGGCTTTGCCTCGTACGTGATATTACTCTGCAATCAAAACTCATGGCGTAATTTCAGTGGATATGTACCTCGATGCAGTTCCTTCTGCCGGCCGTACGTGTGACGTCCCCGAACACGATGTGCGTCGGCCGTGTGTAGACTACAGCTCCTAGGTGGCGCCACGGGAACCGATACAAAGCGAGACAACAAGGTGGTCCTTCTAAATGTTGACATTCTTGGGAAGATAGCTCGCCGGTACGGATAGCGCAGGTTGGAATATCAACGCGAGTCATTTTGACGTCCACCCTGCTCGTATTTGGAGCTCTCAAAATAAAAGTGACACCGCAGAGTAAACACAGTAACCAGAAACAATTGATGAAAGGTATGCCACCCCCACGAAGTAGACACACCGAGGAACGTGTCAGCTTTTATGAGCATAGCCCGTAAATCAAGTGCGTTATTTGCTTTTGAATCAATAAAATAAGGTCTGTAAAGGCCAGACTAATAGATTGACCTCAACTGTTGTCCTTCTCGATTATCTGACCATAGTTGAATATTACAGTGATGATTAAAGAAACATTAAGTTATCAATTGCAACCCCCAATTAGTGCACGGTCTTGCGAAAGGAGGTGAAATGAGATACATGTAGTGTTGTATAAGTTTTTATCCTACCCCTAATAAAAAAACTCCATAGGCTTAACATTGGGTCACTGTATTCGGTCTGGAGTTCAGAAAAATGAAAAATATCGCTCTAGTGGGATACACTTGACAAATGACGTCATTTGTTAATGTAGAAGTAATTTAGACGGGCGGGGTAGGATAAATTCTAAACCAAATTCGAGTTAGTCGTGTTACTGTTCAGCACACTCCTTCAAGATCATGTATTACTGCTCTCGGCTTCGCCTCGCGCAGTAATACACGATCTTGCCGTTGTGCGATAAACAACAACACGACTAAGTCTCGTTTCGTTTCTCCATAATCTTAAACGGCTCTGAAATGACCTCATATGCTGTTGTTTAACTCCTCTCAGCATAAAGGTCAAGGGAAATTCAGAGCATGAATATTTTTCTTTCCAGTTTCCCAATATTTTAGTACCTCCATGTCAATATGGTATATACGTGTGCACATTAATATAATTTCTGAATCTTCAAAATGGAAGCGTCCATGTGTATTTTCGATATAGATTTGCAAATAGACATTCCTGAAAATTGTTTCATCTCTTGTAGTTATAAAAATAACTAGAGGGTATTAGTGGTTACTTGTTTTTCTTTATAGTTTCCTTATGTTTTCATTACTCTGAGGGCTGGGACATTCCCTCATTGCAATGGAATTAAAGACAGCTCTTAACCGGGCGTTTTCGTGTGAACTATAATGATTTAAGTGTTCTTGTAGCACCTTGCCCGGTGATGACTGAGCTGCTCTCTGAGTGACTCCAGTAAACTTGTCAGTGTTTGTAGACAGAATAGACGTCCATGCAATGCCCTCCCCTCCTCCTCAAAGGGAAAGAAGAGCCTTCTTTCCCACACGGTGTCCTATTTACTTGACCTTTTAACGCGCAGTGCAAAGGAAGTTGTTAACAAAATGTTATGGTCTCGTCCCTCGAAAAAAAAACGTGAGCTTTGGTTAGAAAAAAAACCTTGAACCTATGGGACAGTCTGCTCAGCTGCTCCAGGTCGTAGCCGGTGTCAGGGCGTCCAAGCACGGACTTCTTACTGTTATGACACACCGTGGAGCACGAAACATCAACTTCTAATTACCACGGGCTAAAGGGGCCGACAGTGCCCGACGACGGCCGCTTTTCGGCATGTCGCAAACGGCTATGTGATGTGGCGAGACTTCGGCAGACGAACGATCCCGGAATGTCGGTTAGTGTCGGCAGCAATTAGTGCGCATGTCAAAATCCTAATGAGGCTCGACTGGTGTGAGAGAGGGAAGGAGGGAGGTGGGGGGGGGGGGGGGGGGGTTGGCACCAGGTGATGAGAGTGAGAGGAAGATAGGGTGGAATACAGACATCATCTCCCCATCCCGAATGAATGGCTGAGTATAAGACAGAATAAACAAAACACTAAAAAATATGCCTACTAAATATCTTTGTGTAGTTGCCAATGTTTAATTTGCAACTTGAGTTTATTCTACATTAAAATACTACATACAAAAACATGATTACATTTGTGCGTTCACTTTTAAGAAGACATACTGTTGTAACTTTCTAAACATCAATTGTAGAGGCCATCATATATACGAACGATTTTTTTTCTTTAGCATATAAAGTAGATGATATATCGTATCATTCCGAATCTTTGGTCTGTTATTGCCCACAGATACCGGGTAAGTAACTCTAAACCCGTAGTCTCGCGAGGTGCGAGAAGACACGAGAGTTTGCGGTGATCATATGTCGCTCTCCTGTGCCAGAGATCAGAAAGCAGGACAACTGTGATGTCTGGGGCACGTGGCTTGAGCAAACGTTTATTTTCTGCCCGCTCTCAGCCGGTAGAGTTCACGGGGCCAAGTCGAGGTACGTCCGACAAGGCGGCCACACGGGAGTCTCGGGCCTCACACGAGTAACTGAGCTGCTCTAAGCAGTTCCACACAGAACCTCCACTGAGCTCCATGTGAATGTATATAGGATCTATATACACATTGTCTACGATACAGGTGGACCTTGTCACTTTGCGTAGCACCTGGTCTCGATGTGTACAGATGTACAGAATTAGGGAAATCGAGTGTGTGTTTCCCAACCTCTTGGTGGTGACATAATCTTAAAGACAGTATAAACGCTGGAGTTTCCTTATGCCCTTTGGCGCTAGTGATGGGAAAGAAACACTATATAAATACATGCAACGTATAGGCAGTAGGATGGAAATAATTCAATCGACAATGAAATGGAATATATGGCTGTTTGCTATATCAGTTTGATTTGAAATAATTTTTCAAGAACGCTTTAGTTATAAACATGACAATACAATGCAGCATCTTTAAATGACTACTCTACATGTATCAACTATCCTACTGGTATTAAAACACCATGGAAATTCCATTGCATGATATAAAGTTTTGGATAGTGAATAATTACATGTTTATTGGACTTTTATATTTTGCTAGAATTTAGTTGATCTATCACCTTTATCAATAGGGCAATTACTGCACATCATGGGCATGGATAGAATTTTATTAATGAAAATCAACATTATTTGAATTTATAAGATTTAGCATGTTGCATGTAATATTGCTGAGTCGTATATGTTATAATGAACTGTGTTCAGTATGATGACCCGTACGTGCTGAATTGTTCTGGATTTTGGCCTGTTTTGTTTTTATCGTCAGAATAGTTAACCCCAGGTTTAAGAGCAGCCATTCCAGACACGTTTACAACTCCTGCCGCCATCCGCGACTGAGAATCAATGACCACAGCGCCACCTGGACGCGCCAGGTCGCAGCGCCTCCACGCGGGTTGTCGACACACTACACCCCAACGTGTTGAGGGGGGCAGGAATGCCACGGACGGGTTCACGGGAACATGTCAAACAAACATGCAATGCTCTATAAGTTAAAATAGTTTAGTTCAAGTTATCTGTGCTAACTGTGTACGGTACGAACCATCTGCAGGGACGAATCTGTGTTGCGCATACGAAATAGATTTTTATCCCTGGGGAAGTAAATATATGGCATGGTGGTACACATCCTATTGGTCTTCTTGGTTTGTATTTATACACTTGAATCTCGGTTGACTTGCTCGAGTGGTGAACATAAGTCAAGTTGGAGGAGGTTTAAAGTACGCTAATAATTAACTCAACGTCAGACGGCGCTCCCATGTTCAACACCGTGCGAGGCTTTGTTTTCTTGGTGGCCTTGAGATCGAGCGTAACGACGAGCGACAAGCGGACGACAAGGACGATCAGCGACGTAAATCCACCCCCGCCCCGCCCCGCCCTCCTCCAGTGTCCGGGGACAGGGACACCGCGCCCCCTCCCTCCCCGCCACGCCCCATCACTCACCCTGATCATGCCGATCCCACGGATGGTTGCCATGGCAACAGACTGGATGGCGGGCACCGACCCGCGCCCCCGCCAATCGACAAACTCCTTAGATCTTAATTTGAGTCGAATCACCCGGCCAATGGCCGACTTGAGGCAAACCACAACACCCACTGTTGCCTAGCAACCGTATCCTGCATGCGGCGGTGCTGGTGAACTTGGTGCGAGCTGCTCAGGCCACTGTGGCGCCCTCTGCTGGTAACGCCCTGCCCGATACGGAGGTACGCTGAGTCTGGTTTCTTTGTGTTCTATTCAATCTCTCTGATTACTCATACACATTGACTCATTTTTTTCCGTATCTTGTCCAGATACATGACTGTGGTACATTGATCATGATAGATACAAAACATTCTAGGGAGAAAGTTTTCTCTTTTAATGTTATCAATAATAATGTATAGTGTATATATTTTGGTATCACATGTCATTCGAATGCAATTATTTGGTGATTGCACTGGTTATATTTGCAGACGTACTATGTAATTGAACACTGCTATCAAAAGAATACTTCACTGTCTCGATACTATTAGTATAAGGGTCAGAACAACAAACATTCGAAACGATATGGCAATAGTGGTGAGATAACGTCAGGGACAATCTGCGTAAAATATGGGACGTCTTCTAACAAGTGTTAATAAGATCGATCGATGAATTAGCTCAGAGGAGTGGGAAATTCGAAACTGATGGCTGGACGCTCTGATTGGCCAGGACGTCGTAAAATGCAGTGGTTTCTTCCTGGGTGGTAGTCGGGAGACTAGAGATGTGAGGTCTGCGGTCCAGGCACGTTATGGGAATAGTGGGGTTACCCCGTTAGCTGTGAGTAAAGGAGCTTAGAGAATAGAGGGCATATTCAGTACCAAGGAAGCATGGGGAAACCTATCCCAAATTCGACCCTGTCTTATTGGTTTACTCTGACTCTGGATATTGAGATGTGTGGCAGGCCACTGATATATGTATATGAAAGAAGGGTAGGTGTCATTTGGCTTTCATTGTCAACCTGATACAAAGTGTTCACATACCCAGCGCTAAAGGTGGCGTATGTACGGAAAAATAGTGCGTATGAAGCACCAGTTGGATAAAGGTGGAATATAGATACAATAAAGACCTCGCGTGTGCTTGGACATAACTACTCGTCAACTCCTTAGAGCACATGGCCACTTGTATCTGGAGCCAGTCAATACTGTATGTATATTACTATAAGGAGCGACATCTCAGTGGATTGCTTCAAGAAACTGAGCCATGGAGATATACAATACAAGAGTTATGCGTTGGATATACGTATGCAATGAGAGTCGATATCAATTATTTTATAGAAATATACAAGTATGATAAGCAAATGATGGTTTATGTAAAAAAAACACCACCATTTTTAAAGCCTTTTAATCATTTTTCACCAATTCATACCAATCAGACATTCTTAACGAGCCGGCTAGATAAATGTCACCAGACAATTTCCTTATTTCATATAATTACCATATCACAAAGCAGTTTCAAATATATTCTTGAATTATGTATATTATTATGTGCAAAATGCATGCATAGGAATACACAAGATTAAACGATGATTAAGAGGGCTAATTACGATCGGCTACCGAGGGCGTAGCGCCTCCAGTGGCCAGTCGGACAAGCTCGGGTATTACCTTCACACCCAGCGACCAGAATGATGCAGACCGAACAGAAAAGTCAGGCACAATCTGAACGTTATTGATCGGTGATGACAACGTCTAAGGCCTGGCGTCAACCTACTACGATAGAAATTTAGACCTACCGACATGGCACCGATACAAAAAGCAAATATCGGAGACATATAGGGAAGGTGCAAAAATCGTAGACATTGTTTAGACATACCAGTCCACCACGCATCGTAAGGGTTTTTTTTTCGGTGTCTTATCGCAGAAACGTTCTCAACTGCCCCGATATCAGGTGACCTTCCGATGCGATTTTGATTTTTTTTAATCGGGGAGGGGGGTGTGTGCATCGTAGACCATATCGGTGCCATATCGTAGTAGGTGGACGCCGGGCCTTACAAGCAACTTTACTCAGGCGATATTGGCCAAGTACGGTATATATTCCTCTGTCGATTTGTATTACGTACTCTCTACCAATCATGTAACTGGAGCTCTTCCCACCCATTCTTTTAAATGTTTATTTGTAGAATTGTTTTACACTTAAGTGCACATGATAACCTAGATCCTAGCGACTGCTGTCATGATTGCAAAGGGACTTATTTCCATTCACATACGGCGTTTAGCATGATGATTCAGCTATTACACTACAGATACATCTCCCACAGGTAGGCGTGTAATCAACGTTAGATAAACGAGCAAGCCATCCTGTGTTCCTCTCCAGTAAAACCAGCCTCCCTCACGGTACGACCTCCAGCGGCGGACACTGAGCAGATCCCGTGTCCTCATTGTAGTCCCGCTGCCCTGTAGTGTCGGCCGACCCCACCAGGTGTCAGGGGAGACGTGCCCTCGTTGCCCGGGCAACACTTCGCTGAGGGCCTGCAGCCTGTCATAGAGTGAGTGTAGCCAGGTGCTGCTCTGACGACAAATTAACAGCAAAATATACACAACTGCGGCCGGAGAGCGACGGCGTGATGGACGAGAGGAGCATGCCGTGCTCGTGCGCCCGGGTCCCGGCTTCTCGCGGCCTCACAGGCCCCGGGACCCGACCACGAACCGCCGGCCAGAAGTCTTCAAAGAGGCTGCGTACGCCACACGTCCTGTGTTTATGTTTGCTAACTGTAAACTGTTTTCATAAGTTGTTTTCTCTTTATTTTGTACGTCTGTTACAACGGTACAGATAGTAGACCCAGCATGTACAAGTATAACTGAATGGAAAATATACCTTTACACACAATAGGAAAGCAAATTGTATTCCTATAATACATGTGTTATTTCCCTTGTAAAGAGCGGTACAAATACGACAGCAACCGCCCCCATCATCCCCCTCCCACCTGTTATACCTTAAAGATACAAGTGTGACGGTTGACACGCCCCATTATTTATTGCCAGTGACGTCGGCGACGTTTATGACGTCACATATCAGCACCGGCGCATCACGGTAGTGTCCCTGAGACAAGAAGCAACCCCCATGTATGCTGAGTCTATTATCAGTGCTCTCACTGATGCCTTTCATCGCACGCAGATCCAGCGTGATGAAACACAATGGCGATTAGTAAATTCTAGAGTGGATGGCATGATTTTGGATTGCTCTGTATCGGGCGTATATCAGGTAAAAGAGGTCACGTACACCGTGGCGTTAGGCACAATGAAATATGTCACACACGGACGTGTCTATACTAAGAAGGAACTGCATCGAGATCAGATTTACTTTCATTTCTTCCTCACTAATCATTGTTATGTTTATGTTATGTTGATCATGGTAACTTTCACGAGCATGGAAGAACGATGATGTATAATCGATTGCTTTGTGTCTGAATGAAATTTTAAAAAATCAGTAGCCACTGGAAATATGCCGTGAGCTTTAGCTGCAAAGTGATCTCAAGATGCAAACCCGATAGAGATTACATAGAGAATCAAAATGAATGGCTTAAAATCAGTGGCTGTGGATCGAGTGCGGTTCTGATTTTATCTCACCTATGTCACTGAAAAATTGGCTAACGTCTGTGACGTCATCCCTCATTGAGTATTCCTTTACAATGAATACACAAAATAATCCAGGGGTGAGATAAATCTACATCCGGTCGGTCGTGCTAGCAGCAAAATCAGATCGGAGGATACTCAGAAATCCCCATTTGCCTATTGGCCTAACACATTTTATATCTATCATCCCGCCTATTTTATGCCCCCCCCCCCCCCCCACACACACACACACACACTCCCATCCAGGCGAGCTCTATGGTTTCAGTGACAGAAGGCGGGATGCCGCCATTCAGTACGACTACTAATATCACATGATCGCTGTAAAAAGCTCAAAATGGCTAAAGGCGTCTGCATGAAGTCTTGGATATCTATGCCTCCAGCTGATTAGACTTGGACTAAGAAATAGGGTGCAGACTGGATGCGGAAGGCCCCTTCTACGGCCGGTGAGAACCAACCCATCTGTGTGGTGTCTGCTCTATGTTACTGGGGTCTTAACTTTACCTGCAATTATTTATTTTCTTGGCCCTAGTAACAGGCATCCCAAATGTCAAAATCAAGGTCAGAGCTGTAATAAGACTTCCAAATCAAAGTATTGGTTTACTCATGGGAAAAATTACGTGTAAATAATTCCCTGGTTTAGCACGGAGTAAAGCAGGAAGCTCTGTCGAACTGTGTTTCGAACCATGTGAGTGGTAGCTGGTTTTTTTAAATATAGTTTTTGACCTGATTAGGTGAGATGCTCCATTGTTTCTAATAGTGCAGAATACTTGTTACTGCCATATGGGGCTGTATGCATCGAATAAACATATATCGTCCGTTTAAAAGACCGTAAGAAGTACGGAGAAATGTTCTTCCAAACTGTTTAATGAAATTGTCATTCTCATGATCTCGATCCTGAGAGCTATCCTTTTGTTAGATAGGTATTCACCCCTTATCTGTCCGTTTTCTCAATTTTGGGGTGAACAGCTGTGCAATGTATAACAGGCCCGGGTTTACCAAGTTCACCAAACTTACCTTAATTTTGGCCAGTTGAGGCACATTGTAGCTTTTTAAGTTGAAACACTAATAAATTTAAGAAAATTCATTGTCTACAAGAGCTGCTATTCCAATATGATGGTAAATTCCGAGTTATTTTCCCCTCAAGCCCAGGCTTACCAAGTTAGCCAAACTTACGTTGAATTTGCCTAGTTGAGGCACATTGTAGCTTTTTAAGTTGAATCACTAATAAATATAAGTAAATCCATTGTCTACAAGTGCTGTTATTCCAATATGAAGGTGAATTCCGAGTTATTTTCCTCTCATGTAAGGCCACGCACAATGCTTCAGCTATTTCGATTGAACTCTGCTTAGTTCCAGTCACTGCTGGTACCTGGTGATTTATTTATTATTATACTGTCCAGTAAGAGGACCAGTAGCAAAGATGACTGACTTGAGAAGCAGCCAAGTTCCACTGGAAAACTACCTCGAAATACACAGTTATGAAGTAAGAGACCGCTGTTTTGAAGGTATGCAAAGACAAATGGGTATATATTTATTGATTCAATTGATTCATAAATGTCATAATACAGCCAGTATGAAACGACAACCCAGCGGAGGGCTCTATGGTGAGTAATCCGGCCCTGTTTGAGAACAGGGCCGGGTACACTATAGCTATCCTTTTGGAGGGACATCCATTATAAAGCTAGTAGACATCTGACCCTATATAATTAATGGGACTGCCTGGATGGTATCAGTCAGGATTCCTAACAATACAAATATGTAAATGATGTTCTTAGTCACCATAGAATGATGATAATAAGGATTTTTTTAATCAAAAACAAAAGTTCCACTTGTCAAGGGTTCGAACCCGGGACCCTCTGATTACCAGTGTTTCTAACCAAGCACCTCTACAAGCGCCCAGCACAGACGCTAAGTACAACCAATCACGAGATTCGTCCTTCCGAAGGAATTTCGTCAAAAAGTATATTACGCGATCACTGTTATTTCCTTCTTATTGTCCTACCACGAACTCTCCTGTCATGGTCCTTATCCTTCTTACTGTCCCCAAATATTGAGAGTCAAGTTGGAAATCTGGACAAAATCAACAATTAGGCAGCTTTCATGCATAATCACTAGACACCATTTAGCATTATAAAGCAGAATCATATATATTTAGACATCAGCATCAGAAAACACCATCGAGGTCAATAAATCAAAATCAGCTGCACAGATAGACACTACCATTAGCACATATTTAGGAGGGGTTCTAGAAGGGAGGGGGTGATTATATGACCCCCTTTAGCCATCCCTCATATTCGGAGATCTGTGATATGCAGGCAATCTATCCTACTCTAAGCAACAGAGTCCGAGTTCTAAAGAGATAGAGAACCAAACATTCCTTTGATCCTGGATCTGCGCTTAGTCACAAGTATCCACCTTAACACCAGATGCACAGGCTTCATCTTCAAACAGCATTGTGAACTAACATCAGGTACGAGTCTGGGAGACAGTCACATCAGACACCAGTCGGAGACGGCACCAGGCCCGGCTGAGGAGGACCGGATGCTGGCATGCACAGGTCTCCTCGATAAAATGTTAACAGGCCTATAAAAGAGGCCCAAGTGTCGGGTGTGGTCAAATAAAAAGGGCAAAGTACGCAATGTTTTTACTTGTAAACCAGCTTGGATCAGTAATAAAATGCAGCGAACTCAGAGCAGTTTACCTCACTGACAGAGACCAGAGAAGATCTGGTGAAGATGAGTTTCCTGGAGACGACAATTTCTCTAACTTCCGACTATCAATTTCAGCTCTCTTAAAAAAACTACAACTAACGTAAGTTGCGTCGGAGGAAAAAAGACTGTGGCACACATAACACAGAAAATACCAGATCCTTCCACCTTGGAAAATACAAGGAAGTA
Source organism: Alentia gelatinosa (assembly GCA_950022655.1). Taxonomy (NCBI): domain Eukaryota; kingdom Metazoa; phylum Annelida; class Polychaeta; order Phyllodocida; family Polynoidae; genus Alentia; species Alentia gelatinosa. The sequence goes on along the minus strand of OX465586.1, from coordinate 21,157,855 downwards.
TAACTGTCCTCGCCAGGTATCTTATCTATCTATACCACTTCATACACATGAATGTTAATTCTCAATAGAGCGGAAGCATGGTGTCAATTGAAGAACGATATCATACGCTACCAATGTTGATAATTTCTGGAAGGTTTCACCATATGGTGATTGTCCATTAACTCAGGCTGGCATATCTTAACAGGCTAGCAGTCTGGAATCACTCTGTGCTAGTTTCATGGACAAAGAAACTCTACGGTAAGGCTGACTTCTGGCAACTCGTTACCAGGAGAGGGTAATTCATATTGTCTCAGATCTCCAGGTGCGCACTTAGATGACATGTCATGAGGAAAGGAACGATCATAATTCACACTTACCTTGCGAATTGGATGCTATAATTCATGTGTAAGTTGTTTGATGAGCATGTCAACATGAAAATAACCTAACCCATACACACCTTGTTTACAAACAGTTTGGCTAATGCGGATGGTCAGATCAGAAAGGGATACGAGGGACATGTTTTCGTAATGGATCAGAATCCGCCCTGAGAGTGTATCGTAGACGACTGTGGTTGCAGCCTCTTGGCCCAGATGTGACCACGGCCCCTTGACCTTGCCGTGACGTGGTTGCGGTCGGAAGTGATGCGCAGTGCGAAGAAGCTCAAGACGGTTTATTTTTTACTGGCCCTCCTTCCCGTGTCTCCAATCCAATCAATATGAACATGTTTCAACCCCGCCTACTCAACTACCAGAAATAACGCAGGTGGACCTCAGAAATACACCCTGAAGCATGCGTGTAGTAGTAAGAGTCTCAAATCTGTAAAACAATTTAAAGGATATTAATCTATCCGAGAAATGTGGTTGTTGACAAAAAAGTGCTTAACCATATAAGTAATGCATAAACTGTACTTGCAATGAAGAAATATATATGTTGATCCACCAAAAGATACAACGAATGATCATCTTGTGGTTGATGTATATTCATGTGACCACCCACTTCAGTAACCTCCATCTCCGTAACTTAACGCTTACAAGCATGCACACACCCAGGTCCTATTGCCTAGTTCTAATTCCCCAATACCCACCACACACGTCGTTAGATAAGAGATGGGGGTAACCCTTCCCGCGCGCCGTGATACCAGGGTCAGCTGGTGGCGGCGGTGGATCCCCCGGGCTGACCGCCTCCGGCACGCCGGGCCCGGTGACGGAGTGCGTGGCCGCCCGGAGGGGAGTCCCCGCCGCCCACACCGTCTCCTCCTGAGTGTCTCTGCGGTCACGGCGCATCATGCACCAGGACACTATGAGCAGGGAGGGCGGGGGCACTCCTGAGCCGGTGTCGTGTCCGTGTTATGTTCTTCTCGTCCCTCAATGGAATGAACTATGTGAATGTTGTCTGAAACACAGCAAAATGAACTGCATGTACATGCTCATACAATCTACATCATACAATATGGCAGATATAAAGATGAAGCATATTGTACGTTGATGTCTTGTCTCAGTTATTATTTCTCGAAAAATATCCGAGGGTACAGCTTTAGACCAAGCCCCGTAAATAAAAAGCACTTTACATACATGTATATCAATATTTGCAGAATAGTAGGCTACCTTATCCTGAATAATATCTGAAAGTACCTACAACAGATATATAATACTTATTCAGTTACTGTGGAACGAGCAGTGGAACGAGCAGTTAACTAACAATTCAGCTAAATTGTTATCTATAGATACACATATAGACCTACGTGTACATCATACTTAATCGTGGACATGTTTATGCATGTTTCTTTTCTGGTATAAATGTATCAGAGTATCATTCATCATCACTGTTGACTGCAAGTGTGAATAGAAGTAGTAGCTATTTTCTGGTTCCCTAATATCAATGCCTGCCCTTTTCTGTGGGTTCATTATGGCGTAATGTTATGAAGTTCTACGGTAATCAGTGTATGTCTACAGGGCTCAACGTGTATGGTATTTGGTCGCCCTCTTCGGAGATCACTTTTTCTGTACTACTTACAATAGGGTCATACGTTCATCATTGGCTGGGCCAGTAGCAGTGACTGGGCAGGGTAGGCCGACGGTGCAGCGGAGATGGGTATCTTTGGTAGGTCTTTGACGGAGCGACCTGCATCTATCTGCGGGCGGCCTAGAACAGGGCCGCAGGCAGTGACGGTGAGGATACAGGAAATTGCATATATCTGCAGAGAGTAATAGAGAAAGGGTTGCTAGGAGGCAGGCAATGGTAAATGATGGTACGTGTGAAACGTAATCTATGCAAGCAGATTGTAAATTTAATTTATCAGTGAACAAATATCAAACGCAAAATTGAACTGTCAGAAGTGGGATTTGAACCCACGCCCACATACGTGGACCAGAACACTCGGAACCTACGAGGTAGGCAAGGGGAAACCTTGAGTCTGGCGCCTTAGACCACTCGGCCATCCTGACACTTATGTTACCCCGCCAATAACATCCAGTAATCAAACGGCAGGCGGTTGTGAGCAACTATATGCGAGTTACAAGGTAAATGGAATGACTTCATCAGGAAGACCTGCTATTTGTAAGGGAATGATAATGCTAGGTTTGACAAACTTGTACACGATTATTTCAAGATCTATTCAAGTGGCAATGTGACCACTATTTGCAGAAAGGATTGTCTTTGCGAAACAAGGCTCACCTTTTTGTGTTATCATGTATCAGGCATTGATGATTGATATGTCATTTCACCATAACGCCAGGTGGTTTTCTTTCCCGCGAACGCATAAACATACACACGTATACCCTAAACGTTCTATATGTCCTTTTCGCAGTAAACCGTGGTCCAGTAACCACCAGCTGACCACTGTCGGCATTACCCTCAACCAATAAAGCGGGGTCTGCCATGTCGCTTCGCTACATGATACCTCGCCTACAGCATGTGAACGACAGCCACATTGCAACCCGACACGGCGGGGTGAGCTGGACGGCGGCGGCGGCGCCGAGCCCGGCCGGCCGCCGCCTGTCTGTCAGTGCCCGGCCCGTGTGTCTGTCACTGGCGTCATCCGTCTGTCACTACGCCTGTCCTCCTGTCGCCGTGACGTCTGTGGCCCTTACCCTAACCTCACATTGACCTCTGATGCTGGGGTCATTGCTAGCAAGGCAAGCGTTGACCCCCGACGCGGTAGCATAACAGATGAAGGAGGGGCGGGGATGGGCGTACGCGAGTGGGGGCGGCAGGGCAGGGGGCGGGGTACGAGGCCGGTAAGGGCCGGCATAGATCAATGTAGGGAGTATAACAATGGCGCCTCCCGTCGCACGGATGGCACGGCAGCCGTGATGGACACACCCTGCCCCCACGACCACCAGGGGCGCTGTCAGACACGGGTGTCTTGGCTACTCGTTAGACCCCCGCGACGCGCGCAAACAATGAATGGTTATACAACGGGGAACAAAATAAACGTACACTGCACTGCTGGTTCGCAAGACTCGACGCGTATCATCTGCCACCTACAGCTATACATGTGATGGCACGATACAGTCATAAAAGTCAGGAGAACCCAAACAGAAATTACAATGCCCTCTTAGGAATCCAGCCCAACCACACACATTGCTGATGACGTCCATGCTGCAGGCACAGAGGGTGAATCTTTAGATCTCCTACTGGGACAGTGTAGGTAGTCTACTGGAGGTGTTTACAGGGGCGGGTAGGTTCATTCTTATATGGCACATCCATGGCCGACTGAACAAACCATCCACTGTGTTCACAAGTCCGTGGTCCACTCTCTGTTGTTTAAAAAGTTGTGGATCACACGAGGTACTCGTGTACTATAGGGATGAGAGTTTTATTCTTAGTCAGTAGTAGATAAACACAGAGAATCAGCTAGGCGAGTGATATAAAGAGGAACTGCTGAGTAAGTTCTGTAGGTTCACACACTGATAGTATCCAGAGAAGTACCAAGCAGCTTCCCCGTATTTCAAAGACATGAAAAAGTGTCACTATAAAGTCTGCCCAACTCAAGTGATAAAGTCTATGCAGCGGTAGTTTGTTGTAGACCTACTGCTTGTGGTATCTGTGTTATGAATCTCCTAAAGTCGATTATTGTTATCTCACAAATATTTCGTGTTTTACCCGAGTGAAGCAACATAATATTGGGTAGTATAAGAAATTACGCAGATGCCAGTTATTTTGTGCGATATTTTCACGATTTTCTATAAAACAGTATCTTTATTGTTGTCAATAGTGTAATACATTTTGGATCATATACACTCCATTGTATCCATCTCCACAAGAAGGTTTATTGTGCACATCATTTTAAGTTGGCAATGAAGGTCCTAACAATATGTATTCCACTCCTACATAGTTTATGTTGTCACAAACTGAGGATTACAAAGATTTTTTCTAAAGTAAATAATTTGACAACAACAAAAATAGGTGGATATCAGACTTTTCAAATGGTTCAGTTTTCATACCCTTCCCTACCCTATTTACCTCCAACAATAATGACCGACAGACCAATTGAAACCCAGCTCCATCTCAAGATTAAAGAAGAAATATTACTAATATATAGTATAATCTAAGAAAACCTGTCATACTGTTTAGCTGATTTGCTTCTGATGCCTTGAGTTTCATTTGTACGGCACACCAAAAGGATTCGAATCTACAACACAATGATGTGCAAATCAATCCCAAATGAGATAAAGAAAAATAACACAACAAAAACCCGCATACAAATCATCTCAAATAATTGCATAATGGATTTTCAGTCGTCGAGGTCACAATCTCTATTTGCTTGAAGCAGATCATAGACGGGCTCCTCCAAAGGTTGAAAGTTCATAGAGTTGTTTGCCATTTGAAAATCGCAAGGAAGCCTTTGTACCACATTGCACTGTTTTGTAAAGCGGGATTCACATGTAGAGACTAATGTACCTGAAACTGGTGTACTTCACACCTTTCCCTAGTCTCAGACAATTCTCCTTTGGTACAATATTCTCATGGCAAAGTCCTTTTACTAGTCTCAAGGAAAAACGGCGAATGTGATTCACATGGAAGAACATACCTGGTACAGAGTCTCGGACAAAGCCACAATGAACACCCACCATGGGACTCTAGTACCCTTCAGGTGAGGGATGTTACTAACATGTAATCATGCTTGCTGGCCTCACATTGGCTAGGGTAGGTACCTAGTCGGCGGTGGATCCATTTGTCTCACCAAAATGACCCTCTAGATTCTAAACGTGTTTAAAATCTAAATCGCATGGGATTTTGTACCTTGAAGTTGATAGGTTTGATTGTCGCCGACAATTGCAGGGTGAAATACTTTTCTTAAGTGGGATTCACACGGTGGGATTCATGTACCTCACAGGGCTCAAAATCTCATGCGATTTTGTTCCTTTTTAGGGGGAAATGTCTTGAACAATTACAAGGAGGTAAACATGTCTCATTGAAATGAATCCCTATAACTTATACGAAAGAATTGTGTTCAGGTACAGAATCTCAGGAGGATTTGTCTCAGACATACACCCTGTGAGGTACATGAGTCCCATCGTGTGAATCCCATTTTATGGAAATTGAACCATACAATTCAGAGGCGGAGATTGTGTTCCAGTACAGAATTTCAGCAGGATTTGTCGAAGACGAACGCCCTGTCAGTTACATGGATCCCACCGAGTGAATCCCATTTTAGGGTGTTCTTTTTCTTGGTCAACATATATTCAGAGTGTCCCGCTCTAATATAACTTCTTCATTCTGCGGTAAAGCAATTCATGAAACGTACTCATCGTTCAGTATACTCATGGTAGACCCTATGTGAGCACACTATTATTTTTTATAGCTATCCCTTGGTTGAAGTATCATCTATAAGTCCATACAGATAAGAATGCATAATTACATTTCGGAGAGGTGGGTTATCCTGCAATTTGCAGAGAACAATCAAGGTATATTCAAAATCTATGGTAGGTTCTACAATATGAGGGATATGATATTGTTTACAGTAGTCATCCCAATATCAAATAAAATCATATAACCTATGAAAATTGATAACAGCATTTAGTAAATTAAAATATGACTCTTTACTATCATAGTATGTATTACAAATGCAATATGAGTACCGACATACGCATACCACCTTTACCTTTTTAATCATAATTATGTCGTTGTATAAATGCTGTCTTGGGTGTCATAAACCATCGGATATCGCTCGATCAATCGGCTACCGCTCGACCAAGGATGGACGTGTCTGTACCAATTGTTGATGCATGGTCATGAGATATTATGTTTCTTTCCTAATCTATTGGCCTCCTCAAGGACATGGGCGTCAGGTGGGAGCAAAGAGGCTGAGTTCCTAAATCAGCATTAAGAAATCCTTGAATTTTATCCAGACTATGGGAATTGCAAATGGATTAGCCCTACGATGAGTGAAGGTCCCGAAAAAAAAACCTGTTCTGATATCCCTATACAGCAAACACCACAGCCAGTCATCATGCACATACATAGTGATGTCACTTGATCCCATCGTATACGCTCCTTTCAACACCCCTTACACTCCCACCTTCCACTCCCCTACACCCGCTCCCGTACTCCACCATCCATCACTCCCACTACCTCCAGGCTCTCCCTCCTGACTTCTCCACACAATGGAGCTCACATCACGTGGTCTCACTAGGTGGCGGCCATCGCCGGGGGTCAGGACCGCGCGTGCGCAGAACAATACGGCCCTGAATTCCGGTCAGACGCTGCCCTCCTTCCACCTAGCGGGGAGTGTGCGTGATGCTCACACAGCGCCACACAGCGTGTGTTCATCGTGTTATTTTATGCCGTATCTATCGTCCCCTGTATGCCCTCCAGGTCTCTTTTTAACTGTCATAGATGTAGTCCCCGTCTTTATGAGGAGAGCTGGTCCTGAGATACTTGCACTGTTGCATTATTCCTTGGCATCCATTCGTGACCGTGAATTAAAGAACATGTACATGTATATGAACGTTAGGTTATGTAAGAACGCCGACGGATTGATGATTGTAATTGATCTTTTTCTTAGATAAAAAGTAAGAGCACTGAGAATTTAGTGAATTTAGGATTGATGATTGTAATTTATCTTTTTCTTAGATAAAAAGTAAAGGCACTGAGAATTGTTTACAGTTAAATTTCTATTATATTATGTTATATGTTCTTCAATCTGTTTCCCTCTAATGCTCATATAATTTATTCCTCAATGACACAACGGATGCCAATAGACATGTATTTCACTTTTTTTAAAGTCCATACACATAATTAACTATAATACGGATGAAAGGAATTGGATGTGACTGCAATTAGTGACGTACATTTCTACTGTGTGCAGTAATCAGGTTGTGAGTGTAAAACGATATTTGTCTGTTTATGTTATATTCCGTATCCCTTGTTTTAAACTTTTTTTTACATATGCTATGTTAGCGATAGAAAATGTACTTTAGATATCAGTAATGCAAATAAAAAGGGTTTTACTATACACATCCATATCCATATGCCCTATGGCCATCATTCCTAACATTAAAATTTGTTTAAACAAATATACATGTATTTCCATCCATGGTGGTGGTTGGTATTTCCTGTATTCGAGGTGTGCGGACTCTCTCCTTCACGACCCTCACGGCAGGCCACAGTCCGTGTCGGTATGTGACAACAATTAAAGCTGGCCCCCACCTACCACGATGGTCTACGACATACTTCCCGATAGCTACGATTTGAAAATGCCAAATCGTGACCTATCGGGAGGTCCCCGATAGTTTAAAATCGTGGACGTGGTTTGAAATCGTAGAGCGTAGAAATGCCTTTGGAGGACCAAAAACATAAACCATGGTCACGATTGCCTCACGATTCAATCGGTGTACCAATTTAGATCTCAGGCAGAGTTTTAATATTGAAATATATTATTATTTTAGAAATATTTAATGAATCTGAGTATTCTTTTAGAGGTATTTACAACATATTATGATATTATTTTCCAGACACTAAAACAATCAAATTGAAGAATATAACTGTGATAGAATCATAATTCTGTTATGAAACTATTATTTTCAGACACTTAGACTTCCTCAAATGATATCATATTTACAGCGATTATACATCTATATGCGCTCTACCTAATTCCAGAATTTCATAATTTTCCGTTAAGTATTTCACCCGAGAGAGATATTTTCCCGATAAATCACACACAATACCCTACGACAGGCTACGAATTTTCCAACATGTTGGAAATTATCGGGACCTCTACGATTGGCGTTTTCATCGCAGCCTATCGTGAGCTGTCGTAGACAGAATCGCAGAAACCTGTTCCACCTATCACGATTTTGCAAAACCTCACGCTACAATCGGAATGGTGTCGGGAAGGCCGTCGTAAGGCCAATCGGGACCAGAATCGTGGTTGGTGGGTGCAGGCTTTTACGGGGGTCAGCGCGCCGCACCTGTCCCCATCCTTCCTGCTGAGCTGTTCTGCCTGCGGGCGGCAGGATGGCGAGCAGCTCACCGCCGTGCTATGCCAGTCTACCCGTGCCCACCACGAGTAGTACGCATCGTCAAACGTAACCTTATCGTGAGTATTCCTGAAACAGTACATAACTATAGGAAAGGTGAAGATAGAATTACGTAAGCTATATATATGGTGCGCATCACAAAACTTTCTGTTAAAGGTTATTCTAATGAACCATTTAAGATTCAAGCATAGGCCTACATGTACATGTATATCACTCGTGTTATTCATATTTGCCTTATATCATTAAAGGGACCTTTTTGATTATTTGAATATATTTTTTTCAAGAAAATCATCGATTCTAGTCTAGACAACAAATGCTGCTTTCAATAAATGTTCAGAAGTAGTATGGAAGTGTCTCTTTAGCATCATACGACTCTATAGGGGTGCTGTCCACGATGGCGCATTTATGGGCTACATGCAATTATAGTTCCCTGAGGAATAAACATTGTAAATATCTGTTCTATGTAGTATTTTCCTTGTCATGCATGGCTATAGCTCACTTGTTTGAGTTGGATATCTTCATTTATCCTTTTGGTATACGACTATAGTGAGTGAGCGTCCACCTACTACGATATGGCTCCGATATAGTCTACGATACACCTCCCGATAAAAAATCAAAATCGCGTCGGAAGGTCACCTAATATCGGGGCAGTTGACCACGTTTCTGCGATTAGACACCGATAAAACCCCATACAATGCGTGGTGGATTGGCTTGTCTAGACATATGTCTACGATTTTGCACCTTCCCGATATGGCACCGATTTTGACATTTTGTATCGGTGCCATATCAGGAGGTCTACGATTCTATCGTAGTAGGTGGACGCCGGGCCTTAGACATATTAGTTCTAGCAAGGAGTTCAGAGAAATATTCGTTGGTTATAGACTCCTTAGATGAGTGCTTGGAGATTAGGTAGTGTGAAAAAATGTCCAATGCACTGAGCACTCACCGAGTAAAATATACCCTTTACCATCCCATCTATGCCATATATAGTATGCTATGAGGATGTCTGAGGGGCAGGGTTTAGGGGTAGTGTTAGGGATGGGCGGGGGTGGGGTTTCATGTTGCAGTAAGTGTGTCCGCGCTGTGTAGGAGACGAGGACAGGGCAGGGGGTAGGGAGGAGGGCATTGGGGTGGTGACGGCTACCCGCCGCCACACGGGCGCGGATCGCCCACTACCACAAAAAGAAACACCCTATCCTGATGGACTGGGATGACAGAAGTATCTCCTAATGGTTTTAACACTAACGCATTTGGCGCGAACTTCGTGGCGGCCTAACTGTGGCTCGAGCTTTTTCCTAAAGACGCCTCCACAGAGGAATGTAAATATGGCGTTTGAAGAGACTGCTGACGTCGGCAAAACGCCCTACTCTGCCCAGACAGGGTTTGGCAACAATACCTTTGTTCGGACACACCAGGTTAAAAAGAATCATATATATTTGCTCTGTCCGTCTGTGACCTTCTTTGAAGGGCACACTGAGATGCGAGGTGACGACGGAGCTGTCCCCACAGGAGATGTGTCTCCCTCCACATTCCTGAGACCCTGGAGTACACGTGCCTGTATTTATCAATATTAGGAATCCCAATACTCACTGCGTCTTTACTACAACTCTGGGGATGCACATTTACATAAACGCACAAGTAGATCTCTATTTGCATATCTATTTTTAGTAAATGTTTGCGGGAAATCACTTTACGCTTTCGGGAGGTAGATTCAGTTGCAACATATTTTGACTACCGCGAGGGGAGGGGGTCAGGCATGCACTTCCTGTGTTAGTTTGTTTCCAGTCGGTAGATTCAAGGTATGACATCTTCCTGAAGGGCATTTCATGCCGGACGTTGGTCAGTCTGACCAACGGAAGTCTGACACGACTACAGGAACTTTCCTGGTAGAGATGATGCTGGTAGTCCTAATATAATATATAGTATTTTTTAGGACAACGTCAGTACAACATCAGTACATGCGTAAGGCACCTATATAATCAATCACACTGAGGTTCTTATGCTATGCAGATTCAACACTTTGAACATTTCTCGAGTGGAACGAAATGGAATTCCAAAAATGTCAAGCTACATTGCGTACAACCTACGCCAACAAACGAACCGTAGAGCCCCTCAATATATGCAACTGTAAATTGCTTCGATGCATACCCCTCCCTTATCTTCAGCACCCTCCATATATACACCGCCCTATGCAGGGATAGGTCCATGCAGAAAAGGGGGTGCCTTCTCTGGGAGGGTATGCTGACACAACTGGAGGGGACCATGTTTCCAACAAGGATGCAAAAACCTAAATTTCTGGGTTAAAATTTCTGGATAGCAGTAGGGTGGAGGTGGTGGTGGTGGGGGGGGGGGGGGGTGTCTGTTGACGACCTGATCTATTCTAAATAGACTATAATCGATGGGTTTGTTGGCATGCGGCCGTAAATCACGAGGCCTTAATTCGTAGTAATACACTGGCGTTAGCAAGTTTATTACGAGGGCAAACCTAGTTTCCAGAGCCGCCTATCCATAAAACCATTGTTTGTTGTATTTCCTATCAACATTCTTGAATAAATTTAACTCAGAAATTGACTATCATAAAGGGTATATCATTTGGGATTATTTTTTTGCTCTCCAACCATAAGTATATCGTTGAAATCATAAACAAGTAGATGTCTGTTCAAAGAGTGTATTTTACTTATCCCAGAACTTATGGACCAAAGAAACCTTCCCATGTTAGGACATGTAGGTCTGCGTCTGATAACCCCAAGGGCGCAATATATATGCGGTGTACTACAACTAATTTATCTGAAAGGGCTGAGAATATGGAATAAGCTAAAACCAAACTATACACTCTTCCCTAAAAGGAACCGTTTCAAACTAATGACTAAGAAACATTACCCACTATGCCTGTATAACCGTCCAAATCAAATAATTAAGATGATACGTATAATCAATGACTTCAACTAAGCACTTGCTGAAATGATAACGTTGAAATGCAAGAGAATGTCCGCACCTACCCACCAGATGCTGACGGTTCACATGTTAAACACAGGTGTATAATACTCTCCTGTACTCTGATACATTTTCAATGGGGACTTTGCATTCAATGGATAATAAATGCACAGCATGTAGGCCTTTATGTATTCTCGATTGCTTTCTCTCCTTCACCCTGACATCTCTTCAGCCACAATATACAGCACCTGTCAGTCCACAATAACTCAAGTGGATATTAATGATCACTCCCCACCCCCTATATAACGTGCCCCTCCGAGAACGGCCATTACAGCATTCAAGAGGAATTCTAATGGCGGGGCTATTCCGGACGACCCAACAGCTAGAGTTGAGTGGATTCCCTGGTACTTATCCATCAAAACGTCAACTGCACATAGCATTACTAAGAGCAACAGGAATAACCACCGCTGATGCGTCTCGGAAGTTCCTTCTTTATTGGACCATCTCGCATTAGCTGTCTGTATTGTATAATCCAAGCTCTAAATCATACAGATATATATCTATGTTTTCGCGCTCCTGCAGTTGGTGCATAATCACCGTGATGTAAACAGACCGTCGGTTTTTGTGGAGTGACATTGCGGATATCCTGTGATGCAGCTTATTAGGAGTGACGCGGATTTCGTGCTCAGATAGAGAAGTCAAACTACGACGTGACGTGTGGTGTAAATGAGAGGAGTGAGGGGTTGTGATTGTTCATCTTGTACAGTAAAACCCCGTTTAAGGGACAACTGGCGTTAACGGAGATTCTGCTCGGAGCAGAATGTTTTCCCTCTATTGTGTGTTTATCTTAACCCAGTGTAAAGGGGCACCCCACATAAGGGGAATCCCCACGTTAAAGGACAGTAAATACGGCATGGAATGCCTCTTAACCCAGTGTAAGGGGTCACTTTGGAGGGACACCTTATCAGATATGGCGAGACAGTATACGGACAAAACTATAGATTACCTAAATTGTTTATTGTGTGTGTGTGGCAGATAGACTGATGTATCAATAATCAGACACTATGCAAACAGTAACAACACGCATGTATATATGCTAACCAATAAGACAAAAGGATAAGTTTGTTGAGCGGACCCATGTAGGGGACGTGAGGGTTTAAAGGTATGCAAAACTATATGATCATCGCCAGACCAATAACCCCGTTTTAGGCACATCCCACGTAAGCGGACAATTTGCTCGGAAAGGCGGGTGACCTTTTTAGCGGGGTTCTACTGTATCTGTAATTCCCCTGGATACTTGGAGAGTGTGACCCGCGCTTAGCCCCACGACTCGGTGCCTAGCCCCCAGTGTCCGTCAGCATCAGCGTAATTGGTTAATGCTACCTCCATTGTCACCTCACTCCGACTCCATTCCTGTTGTCCTTTATACGTTACTCACTCCCACGACTCCTCCTTTTTTTCAGTGACTTTAATAGACCGTTCTATATACTTGCAGTTTACGTGGGACATTCAGAGTGGAATGTGCTGAAAAATCTGTTTTTATTATTCAACGTTCAGACGAAGATGTCATGCACTGAAGTAGCTGTCAGTTGATCCAAGTGTAACTCCGGCCAAACCTTCTCATCGCCAACGCCTACTCAGTTAATGATTTAGGTGTATGCGAAGTCTGAAGCTATTTCTTTTTGTTTCCGTATTTAATAAACATGCTGTAATATACCTAAGTTCAATATAAGCCATATTGAAAAAGACTTATCCATATACATACGGGAATTTGTGTAGCAGTAGGCTTACATGTGGTTCTGTCATCAATGAATCACGTTATAACAATGAATACGTAAAACGATAATAGAGTATGATCTAGTTTGGATTATGGAAAACCAAATCGCGGAAGTGGCTGTGATCGTTACGATTCTTGGTGGGAGAAACATGCTAATCGGGCCTCAAGGGGTGTGCTCCAATTCAATAAACCTAAAACAATACATTCTGTTGTCATGGTAACGGACAGTCAATATCGTAATTGTAATTTTTATAAATGTCGTTAGTGGTGGGGTCTGGTTTGTGAAACGCCATATTATGGACCGAAGTGACAGGGGGAGGGAGAAGTGCACGACGGGAATAATTCATCAGAAGGTAATCAGTTTCCCGCCACATGGTCCCGTAATGTGCGCGCGCACCACATGGTGGGTCGTATTGTCGTCTGCTTCTATGTTCATTGCTTAATGCCAATAAACTCTTTACATCGCATGCGATAAGTGGATGGTATTTAGAACGTGGCATAGTTGGTTGGGATAGGCCTATGTTTTCTTGGTAATTAGAATTCATGTGATCTAGTCAATAAAATGATCCTTCGTGAATTATATGAAATCTATTTAGAACTCTAAATGCACAATGACAGCATGTGAACGATGATGTAATATAAAGCTGAAATTCTTAGCCTATTTCCTCTCCTGAAGACTTATTTATTTTCAACACTTACCACGGTTTGATTTAACATTGACCTATACATTCCCATTTTACATGTGCTCATGCTTTTGAAATTGTTTGACATTCATCAACATGCTTGATGTATATCATGGGCTTAATTCTGTAAATATTTAGATCATAACGTCATCCGGTGGGTGCGGGTGGCGGTGGGGCTTCCTCCTCCTTGGCCGGACACACTAGACGGAGGGGCCGTTAAGACGAGGGGCGTCTTCCGTTCCGGCAGGCTGACCGGCGGCACCGGACATTTACCGAGATGACTTATGGCGCTCTTATCGCCGCCTGGCGACGTCCAGTCTGCGTCCCCTCCTGTCCAGACTATCACCATCCTCACTCCTGACGGCTCAGATGGGGTACTGACAGAAGTACAGAGGGTGGTGGACTGGGGGTCCAATCGCGGTGACGTATAGAGAAAAATGTTGGTAAACTTGTTGATAAACCTGTATAATATAGTAGATCAATATAATAGAAGGATATGGTAGGTTAATTGCTGCTTATTATAATTCCAGATAATAGTTATAATTTCATATTTACCAAGACCTCTCTTATTGGTAGCTACCAGGATGGATTGCAAATAAATTCTAATTTCTATCATCTATATCTGTACCAAGATATATGCGGTTAGAGGCAAGGATGCATACACTAATTTAGATTCATCACGCTAAAAGAAAATCTTCAAGGTCAATGATAAACCAAGACAGATAACCAAAGAGCCTGTTGAGGGTCCTGTCCCTATCACATGTCATGGGGAAGTATACTCTGCAGATAAAGGAGGCTGTGGTGCAGATACAGCGAGGTCGGTTTTCATTACAACTCAAGGAGGCCTTGGTGTGGTCTGAAGGATGTGCGTTCAGAGCCTGACCTGTTGAGAGTGTTCAATCTAGGCCTCTGGTGAGTGGTTGGCCTGGGGTGAGCAGGTCACTGTATCCTCAAACATTTTTTTTGCTGAAACTGGTCTTTATTGCATTCGACAGTATATACAATCGTTCTTCAACCAATATTGATATGACAAAAAAAATGTATGTAACAAAACAAATAAATGGTGATTACAAAAATATGGTTTCTGACCTTTATCATTATGTATATTGTAGCATATATATATATATATTAACTTACCGTAAATTAATGTTCCTTTTTGAGGTTTAGTTTAGTCTGCTAGTATTTGCGTGTCAGATATTATACACATATGCTTTGTTGATATTATTAACTGTAAAATGAGGTTTATCTTTTAAGAGAGAATGAGAGAGAGAGAGAGAGAGAGAGAGAGAGAGAGTGTTATATGGAGAGGGACAGAGATACAGATGTTGTAGAATTACTTCCATCAATGAGTATAAAAAAATATACTCGTAGCTTGCATGTGTACTACATATTCTGTATTGTGAATTCGAAATTCTCGATATCTTAGTTAAAGATTTGTGCTCAATAAACCAGGATGCTAGAAAGTCATTAGTTGAGGGGAAAATATTAATCTCGTGTCAGGCTATGAGGTCACTTTCCAGCGTCATCCAGACTTTGTCAGCAATCCTTGTCAGCATCAACATGTAGCCAATCAAGAAGAAGATACTCATACCCTGCTCCCATGATACTTTATGTTCTGAGGTGTGACTGGACATGTATAGTTGGGTGTATTCATTACACTGTTTCTATTTGTGGACACTGAGATATTGCCAGCTTATAATATAGACCCAGTTGGAGACATCCTCCAGTCTGTCAGTCAAAGCCTTAGCTTAAATTTGCCTCACTCATTACCACATTGGAGCCAGTGATCTATCAAAAATAATTTAGATTGAGAAAAAATAACATTGAGGATCTCTATCCTAATAAGAAATAGAATTACACTTTCCCTTTCATCTCAATTCAGGCTCACAAAAAATGATCAGATATGAAAAAACAGTTTACACTCTCTAATTTAGAAGAGGTAAGTGTGACAAGCCAAAGTGACGGTCAACATACATGGATAATGACAGAAGAGACACATCCTACCAATACACACAACTCAAAATCATTGTGACAGACGGTCTTGTGTTAAAACTACCGCAAGAAAGAGCATAGAAATATCTAGGAAGAGCTACAGAATCCTCTCCTGTACCTGATAAGCCAGACGGTCACGATGGCGAAACTGCACACAAAAAGGAAAGATTTAGACAGAAAACAACCATATGTTGACAATCTTGACGACCATGACGCATGCTAGGGGTCAACAAGGGTCGGATCAGGCCATTTTCTATCTCTCCAACCAACCACATGCCTAAATGATGTTTGTGTACATGTAACCAGAGAAACCAAACATAAATACCGATAGAATTCTCACCTGGAAACGGAAGTTCGTTTTCCAGTGCGAATTCCGTTTGTAAAAAGGCTTGCCTGGTCAGTTGTGCAGTCACTCATTATCTTAAGTTATTACATAGATTTCGTAAACCTTGGAATCCCCGCCACACGGTGATGACTAGAGGTATCACCTGGCCATGAGGCATCACCCAACACAAATCGGCTAAGAAGATCCTTTACATGAACTGATACCTGTTACTCCCCATATCGACATTATTTTTGTACATTTGAATTCTTCAGTATATAATACAATATGATAAAACATGAACTAAACGTCTCCTGGATCTATATCCTAACCAAACAAAGTATGTTGTACCTACACAACCTCCTTTATTATAGAGACATGATATTAGTTTAAGATTCTAATTGTTGTAAACACTGGACATATGTGCAAATATCGGTATGATATATTTAAGCGGCGATATTGTTCGAAAATACTTATATTTTTTAGGTATAATCGAGAACGACAATATGAAAGTTAAGGTCTTCCTCCTCAGTACAGACAATCATCTTCCCCACATAATTGGAGCAGGGATCGTTAATAGAAATAGAAATATTGCTTTGATATCAATTTATTAATCTCATGAATCTCGAGAATACAAACAATTACCATCTAATGATCGGTGACCTAGATGTGCCGTCTTCAGCTAGTCAATCCAGTAAAGTACCTTCCCATAAGGCCCGCTTCCATTGGCCGACAAAGACGGTGTAGATTTGTTGTGTTCTCCTAATAGCCTATTTCCATTGGCCATCACTGATATACAGTCAGAAACTACCGGCGGGCTTTTAGCACTGCTGAAAAAATGGAAATAGGCTATTAGGAGAACACAGAAAATCTAGACCGTGTTTGCCGGCCAATGGAAAAAGGCCTTTTCCCTAATACTCAGTCGAGCAGCACATTCTCTCTGCAATAATTAAAGGCTTTGCCCTTATTGCAGTGTGAGGTACAGTGAAACCCCACTTCCGAGACACCCCACTTAACACTTAAACAGCAGCATGATGCCTCAAGGCATACCCCTGGTTACAGCAGGATGATGCTTCAATGCATCTTACAGGCAGGAAATTATGTACAAAATTCTATAAATAGAAAAAGTAATTGTTTGAATTAAAAGAAATTTAGACGAAGTATAAGAGCCATATTGACCTTTGATTTGGTACAACAAGAGAACATCAGTGACCAAGGTAAATTACTCAAATCACATAACACATCATGTGACATTGCTATTTCCCCCAGAAAGGCGCCTGCCATAGCAGTGTCGTTTATAAAGGCAATGCCTGCCGTGTAATGCTAAGCAGGGGAATGGGTGCTGCAGGGAAAGGTTTAAGAGGACACACTGCGTAAAGAGACAATTTGCTTCGTTTTCATGTTCTAAAGATGACAATGGCTATATGCTTCAAACTTTTGATATGATAATCTTATCAGCTGAATGGGTGTCATGGTGCTGATGCATGGCATGGACGATGGAGTAAAATGTGACTCATGATATCATGTTATCCCTACATGAAATATAGAAAATCCAGACATGTTCTCACTTATCTGAAGTGCATGCAGTTTTATATACTCGCTATACTTCACGATATATAAAGATACTGATGCATGTATATATGTATCTACACATACACACATGTATAAAACTTGTTTCACATTACAAGCATATCGCTTACCCATATAGGACATATGATAGGCTCTGTGCAGCTACTGGAGATGGATATCGACTCGTGACACGTGTTTATTTAGATCTCAACCATCCATCTTGTTCCTTATGTTTCCGTCTGCCGTTGTACTTGCCGTCAACCTCCGACAGTCTCTCAGCAACGACAAAGAGGCCGATCCCCTGTATATATGAGCCACGTTGCAACATGTCCCTGGAGGATACGTTTATCCGATATATAACCAAGGTTTAAAGGACATTTTATTATGGAGCGACACCTTCATTCCAGATCTGTACTGAAAGCAACATGACCTGAGACATTGAAGGATCATAATTAATTCAGAACGCTCAGTAAACATGGTTGAATTGGACATGAGTTAAATGCAATTTTTACGAGATTATTTTTGTATATCATCGCTGGAATGCGCTTGTATTTTGTTCAGATGATAAAAAAACACATTGCTCATTTAAAAACAAAACAGAACAAGAAAAACGATATCAGATGTATCTTAAGATGACAGATGATACGTGTTGAACCACAACCTAGAAGATGACGTTGTATGTTTGTATATGTAACCCAACAAGTGTCTCCTCTTCCACTCCCCCGCGCGGTTATCGCTCAGTCCCTACCTTGTCCTTCGTCGGCTCCTCCAGGGCGCCCCGCCCGCGCCGCCCGCCGTGGAGGCGGCTAATTGGGCGGGGGTGTAGGGTGTCCCCGCGACCCGCCGGTCAGCCGTATATCTGTCACGGCGAGGCTCTCACGTACAAGGACCCCGGGACCCAGGTCGGCCACAACAATGCCACCGAGCGCCCAGGTCGGCGACGGGCTTACCCCGACCGGTATGCCGACTATGTGACGTGATGAGGCCAAAGACATGCATCTTATATTTTAGGAATCTGGAGAAGATACCACTCCCTCCGGGTTTCCCCTGGAGGTGAATTTCTGGTGAGCCGCGCCCCTCATTACTCCGAGGCACGACTCCTGGCCACAACTTTGATAAGGAGCCTGGATTGTCCGACCACTGCGACGCCCAATTATACTGACGTTTACCACTCAATACGACGTCATCACGTTCTCCTCCTGTGGTCCCCAGCTGTCTTTGTGTGATAAGTCGTGGGTAATATTTGAAATTTGTAACATTTGAAGTTGCGATAGGATGAATGCATGATCAGCATTACAAAAAGAAATTCAAATAGAATTTAAAAAAAAAGAAGATGCAGGGAATCCGCCTGTCACCTTCCTGACCATTGCAGGGCGTCCCAGGAGTTGTCCCACACATTTTGCCTTTTAACAAAAGAAAATATGATATCTGTTCTATTGTCTGATACCAAAAACCGACCGGAATCGCAGGGGAAATAATGGCAACCTATTTGAATTTGGGAATTAAAAAAATACATTAGAAATCTAGTGTATTGGTTAGCATGACAACCTAGTGCGATCTTACAATTCACCAGAAAGATGGCGGGCAGTACCTTGCCTCATATGTGTTCGCACATAGACCAAGCTTCAAGGCGAGCGCGGTGGCCTCCCGCGTCGCCCTGTAATGATAGTTGTTATAAGAAAGCCGCGTCACCCCAAGAATTAACAATAAAGTCGAGTGTTAACAGACTCGTTTGGTATATCAAAATTAACGCGGCACTGATACAATGCATTCCCTCCATATACAACAATGTACAGATGGCGAGTCAGTTGTTCAAACCAACGAGTATAGAGAAACTCTATATCTCTATACTCGTTGTTCAAACTCATTTTAGGAGTGCATGCCCCATTAGTAAATGACTGAATGGCTCTTGCATGGCGGTCGCCGTACATACATTGGTATAGGTTATCATCAGTACTCCCTCCAGCACCTGCTCAATGGCAAAAGGATTTTTTTAAATTTCAACCAGTTCTGCCTCGAGGACAAATTTCCACTTCTAATTCATGAACCAAGAATAGGTGATATCTTCGCGGGAGGCGTCATCTATACTATTCACTGTTGTATAAAGTTTCTTAGGCATTCTGAGTCTTTCATTCTCACTTTTTATATTATTGTTTATAGATTCCCCCGACCACCCTACTGTTTTTCCCCTCGTGTTTTTCTGCTCAAACGGCTCCAGTGAAAACCAAGGCGGTTATCTTGACGCAGGAGGAGCATGACTTCTCGACGTCCCACGTGACTCCTTCGACGTGACTTGAGTCTCTCATGTCCGACAAATTTCCTTGTAACAAGACTGGTGATGAATTGAGTCGTCACAGCTCACGGGGGTCTACAACGCCCCTTTGTGCACCCTACCCTGGCCGCCCCGCCGCCCCTCCCTCCCGCCGGTGTTCAGTTCTTCTGTCGGGGGCAGGGGTGCACCTACTCGCCCCTGGGAGTCAAGGATGGAGAGAGCTGCAGCACCATGGCAATATAGTAAACATGGTGTATATATACATGGCCTACTAGTTGTAGAAGGAATGCTGGGTAGAACTATCTTTAGGCTGGGGAAATAGTGGGGTCTTTGTTAATACTCAATGGACACTTTTAGAAGAACTTTCCATTGAGTAGCTTTCTTGTAGAATGATTGTTGAATAGAACAGGACAGTTTCCGGGCCTAAGGGAAAATGTGGTTAGGCCTATAGTGCGACGCATAAAGGGCACATTCTGTGCAAAAACGTTGCGGTTTTATTCTCTAAAGTGCTTACTTAACTGTAACACACTCCATGGTGTTACCAATCCACTTGTCCGACATATCGGTTAATTGTTTGAGTGCATGGAACAGGATCATGGAATATATCGTCCAAAGCGCAAATTGCAGGTGCAGCTGATTTGGGCGCTATGCAAAAGTAGCTAAAAACAATTTCTATCCTATAGAAATATTGTAAATACGTTTTCATAAAGAAGTCCTTAAAGAACAATATATGCAACGGTCTCAAACGCATAAAAACACCACCCAACTCATTCCTAGCAGTTGCACCCTTGCTAGAGCTGACCAAATTCTTGATAAAACCACTCTGCACATGCTTAACAACATGCCATATCGATGGCCGTATCAACGACGTATATCTGCCTATCTTACCCATGTCGTATGTAAATCACATACGTCACCTGGAAACGTACGGCGTAGGCAATGTCATCACTAGGCTACGTAGAATATCGCCATGTTTCGGTATATAATAATACAAAAACAGGCTTTACTCTCTTTGTATATCTGATCAATAAATCAATAATATTAAGAGAAAATGTGGTTACTGAGCCGGAAATTCGAGATGTTTTGTACATGTGAGAAAAGGGGCAGAACAGTCTCAGTCACTACGTTTGCTTGTCTTTTTATACATTTACTATATACCCATGCCGTATATACTGTAAATACGCACCGTCTCGCCATAAAAAGAAAAGATAGCGTACGGAGCAGTGTTCGGTAG
Source organism: Alentia gelatinosa (assembly GCA_950022655.1). Lineage (NCBI taxonomy): Eukaryota > Metazoa > Annelida > Polychaeta > Phyllodocida > Polynoidae > Alentia > Alentia gelatinosa. The sequence continues at coordinate 21,136,610 of OX465586.1, read as the reverse complement.
GGCAAAATACGGAACACTGTTCCGTGCACATCAACTAAGATATTAGTTGTAAGGCCAAATTAAGTTTATTATTTTACCAATTTCGGGTATATAGTAACTATAAAACGACCCACCATGTTTGTACAAGCCACAAAACTCAATGATAATTTACGGTTCGTGCGGAACTAAGCATAAATGCCTCGGTCCGTAAAACCCTAAATTATGATCTCGTTTTGTAGCTTGTACAGCATGGTCAGGTCGTTCTATATAAGTACCTTAATAACAGTAAAACTGATATATTATGTATATACCCAGTCGTTGATTCTCTACGTCTCAGTGAGCCCGAACATTATGTATACCGCATCCCCGGCAGTGGGTATAGTATTTCTCAGAGGTTCTGCTTTAGGCATACATGTATAACAAAACCACGTATTTTCAGTACATATCTGTATTTTCCGTATATTTTCTGTATTAAGTCAGCTTGTTTCGCTGGCCGACCCGATTACACATCCACGTACATACTCACCGTTCAGCCTGCTCCCTGCGGTTCAGCTTCTATATACACCACCTTCTACTGACCTACTCGCGGTCTGAGTAGCTCTCTGCATAAATCGGCTGTGTTTACAAACACAGAGTGGAGCTATCGCTCATTAATCCGCCTGTCAGATAGGTGGGTCATAAGCTACAATAGCGCGGGCGTCAGCTGCCGACGGACGTCTTCCCGATGCCGGGGAGTCCCGCGGGGACACAGACGGTAATGGTCTTATAATGCATGGCATTTTGATAACCATTATCGTCCTGTGTCTCTGTTAGATAAGCGTATCTCATGGGTTAGTTTAAAATGTATGTCTGTTGATTGGGGCAGATGTTTCATGTTTACAAAAGTGTGGTCAATCCAGAAACCTTTTAGGACGAGTTGTGATAGTAAGGCCTGGAATGTTTTTGAACAAAAATGTTTTTGAACTGTGACATTTTAGATAATTAACCACCTCGTTCATAATTTCTCACTGACGATGATAACATATATATTGACCAAGCGTATGCAAGAGGCCTTCATCAAGCTTTTCTACCCAAGGATATTGAAACGGCGACCAAAAAAGCCGAACTTTACTTGTAAATATGATTAAATTCATGATTGCTTGTATTGTCTTGTTCTGTGTAAACATATTCAAGTTTAATATACCGTACATATGTATAGTCAGGTCTCAGTTCAAATCATCTAATATTTAGCTGTATTCAATTTAGGTAGCTGTTTTGCAAGGTTTTGTAACGGTTCATTATACTATGTCTTAGAAGGAGTAATTAGGGCCGTGCCTTGTGGGTCAGGGGGACTTGACCTCGTTCCCAGCAGGGTGTGGCTGCCGTGATTGACAGGCAGTGGTATCTTATCTTAGCCAATCATCTGACCACTCCTCCTGGAGGAGGCGGGGTCTGTGACCAGTGAATATATATGGACGGCATGTGGCCGAGATTAAACAGTCTTGCAGTAGTAGCTCTTGAGTTCTCGTCTTCTTTATGATCTGTTAAAGTGGCGATCTTGCCAGGATATTACGTTACCCTACCTACCCACAGATCATAAGATGGCGGAGCAACGAGAACAGAGAAAGTTGGACCTCGCTGTGATGGAATCCACACGCAGGAGGATCAATGACTTTGTTAAGGGAGTGGCTGTGATCGACGGGAATGAGCCGGCAGCATTCAGAGACTGGATCGATGGGCTAGATGCGGCTGATAAGGCAATTGATCCAGAGGATACCATTATGATGGACACGGTACAAGGACGGTCTAAGGGCGCACTAGGTAGGTGCATTATCGAAACAAAGACACTGTTTGCCGAGAGTGAGCCACCTACGGAGTACTCATGGGCTAACCTGAAGCCTGTACTTTTGAAAGCATTTCTCGGGGCTGAAGAAGTTAAGTTATTAAGACGGAAGGTAGAAAAAGCGCAACAAAGTCCCTGTGAGACTGTCAAAGAGTATGGTGTACGTTTCCTGGAGGAGGTGCACTACGCCTACACACCACAAGAGCGGCAAATAGATGTCATCGCCACCCAACTCACAGACTTTTATTTGAAGGGTCTGCGTAGTCCCAGGTTACGTGAGTTGGTGGGTTGCCAGCGAGCGGACGATGTACGAGCGGTAATCACTCTAGCCAACCACAATGCCAGTTACCTGTCATTGGAGGATGTATGCGATTTGGAACAGGCAGCCTTGCCTCCGCCGCCTCCCACCTTACTAGATGAGACCCCACATTACAAGGAATTCGCTGGAGTATTGAAGTCGCTGGAAAGGCAAGTGCAGTCGTTGGCGGTATCCATGAAGTCGACGAAGGGTGGATCAGAGGAAGTAGCAGCTGTGGCGGTCCCGGGTAACCCGATGACGACCAATGAGTATACCCAGGCACCTGCGCTCGTCGGGTATGGGCCACCGATCCCGGCACCCCAGATGCAAAACCCTTACCCTGCACCCAATATCTTCTACATGGGGGTACACCCGGGGGCCGGCCGGGATAGAGGCCGGGGTCGAGGCAGAGGCCGAGGCGGTCGTGTATTACGGCCCAATCTACAGTGCTATACCTGCCAAGGGTTTGGGCATGTAGCCCGAGAGTGCCCCAGCAAGAAGGATATGGAAACAACGCAACCACAAAACTACCAGGCTGCAGAAGGAGAAGGATGGCCGACTAACGGGAATGCAGCCTATGGGCCTGTGGCGGGACACTACCCCTACCCGGGAAACTAGTTGCTGCGTCAGACGGTTGGGTGTGTATAATGTTATCACAGGGCAATACTACCGTGCATACCCTAGTTGATTCTGGCGCCTCTAGATCCCTTATCTCTGAATCAAAATGGAAGCAGCTCTGCAGGGATGCGGGACGGCCCCAAGTGCTTATGGCGGGACTGGTACTGAAATCATTGTCGGGACACATGCTGGAAACTCAGGGAGTGGCGGTTGTTCCCCTATATGGGTGCGAGATCCCAGTGTATGTGTGTAATGAGCTCAGGCACGATCTTTTGCTAGGGATTGATGCGATGGAGCTAATGGACTGCCAGCTAGACTGTGTGAATAAGAAGGTGTGGTTGGCTAACCAGTGGTTTCAATATGGACAGTGTGGGGACACCAACAAAGAACTCGCGGGTATCCACTCTGAGCTGGATCAATGGAAGGAACAATATCCCGGGGTGTTTGCAGTTGGAGCGACATCACTGTCAGCCGCCCCCGAGGTAAAACTTCACATAGATGTGGGCCAGCATACTCCTATCAAACAAAGACCCTATCGAATCCCCCTGGCATTGCGGGATAAAGTGACGTACGAGATAGACAAGATGCTAAAAGATGGAGTGATTACTCACAGTAGCAGCCCCTGGTCATCCCCATTGCTAATTGTGCCCAAAACAGACGGTGGATTGAGGTGCTGTGTGGATTATAGAAAAGTGAACCAACTATGCAAAAAAGATGCCTACCCGCTCCCCCATATCCAGGACATATTCGACGCTCTGGCAGGTGCCTCGGTATTCTCGGTGTTGGATCTAAAGAATGCATACTACCAGGTGGAGATTACAACCCAGAGCAGGGAGGTTACAGCTTTTAGTACGCCTACGGGACTTTATGAATTCCTCCGAATGCCTCAAGGGTACTGCAATAGCCCTGCCACATGGCAGAGGTACATCAACAAAGTGCTGGCACCGGTGTTAAACAAGAATGTACTGGTGTATTTGGATGATATTATTGTGTATTCTGACAATGACACTGACCACACTGATCATCTAACCGAAGTATTCAATCTGCTGCAACAGCACCGGTTGACAGTGAACCCCAGTAAGTGCAAGATCCGTCAACCTGAGGTGAAGCTGTTGGGGTACATCGTGGGGCGACAGGGCATTCGGCCTGACCCTAGAAAGGTGGAGGCCATCAGGGACATGGCACCACCCACAAACGTGAAGGAGGTTCAACGTTTTCTGGGGCTGGCGGGCTACTACCGCCAGTGTATATCAAACTTTGCTGAACATGCTGCGCCGCTAGTGGAATTGACCCGCAAAAATGAGCTGTTTCTATGGAACAAAGAACGAGAGGCGGCTTGGAAGGCGCTGAAAAACGTGTTAACCTCGGAATCCATTATGGCATTTCCAGACTCCAAGAAGCCATACAGACTGTATGTAGACGCCAGCATGGCCTGTGTAGGAGGTATTCTAACACAAGCTGACGATGAGGGGGTAGAAAAGCCCATCCAGTACATATCTAAACAGTTGAGTGTCAGTCAGCAGAAGTGGGCGACCATAGAAAAAGAGGCGTTCGCCATTGTGTACGCGCTGCAGAAATTATACCCGTATTTGCAGGGTGCAACCTTCACCATAATTTCTGATCACAAGCCGCTCAGGAGTTTCTTCCAACAGGAGGTCAGAAATTCTCGAATACAGAGGTGGGCAGTACTGCTGGCGGAGTTCGGAGCCCCCATTGAGTACCGTAAGGGGGCCTACAATGTGCGCGCGGACATGCTGTCGAGACTGCCCCCCCGATCTCCAGCACCATCAGTGGCTTCAAGCCCTCAGGAAGTTGGGCAGGTTGTACAGGACGACGAAGCCGTATTGTTGGAGAGTGCCTCTCTGCTAGCAGTCGAACCCTGCCGCACTGTGTCCACAGAAGGCGCAGCACAGTGGGAGGACCCCAACCTTACCAAAGATACCCTGATAGGACATCAAGTTCGGATGGCGGAATACCAACAGGGACTTAGACAGGAAGATGACTACTTTGTGTCGGAAGGTGTGCTGTATACCGTGAGGGAGGTGAAGGGCGTGAGTTTCCCTCGCATTGTGTTACCCCCCACTCTGGTAGAGCGAGTGGTCATGAAAATCCATCAAGAACTAGGCCATCAGCGCATGTACAAGATCTATGAGCGTATTGCGCAGCGTTACAAATGGCCTGACATGCGACGGGGAATTCATAGGATACTGGAACAATGTCCAGTATGCACCTTGTACAGGCCAGTCAAAACCTACCCCCCTTGCCAGCCCCTACCAACGGCGACCAAACCCAATGAAATTGTGGGGATTGACTTGATCGGACCATTGCCAGTAAGTCACAGGGGGCATGACTATGCCATAGTTTGTATTGACCACTGCACGGGTTGGGTGGAGGTGACCCCAATTCGGCAGAAAAAAGCAGAAAACATTGTGGCTTTTTTCAAAGAAGTATGGCTGCCCACTCATGGGCCCCCGGAAATTGTGATCTCCGATCGGGGAAGGGAATTTCTGAATGCAGCGGTGCGGCAACTAACACAGGAACAAAACATACAGTGGAGGTACTCTACCGCTTACCACCCCATGACGAACGCCAAAACGGAACGAGTAAATGGGACGATCAAGGCTATGCTAGCCAAATTGGTAGCAGGGAGAGTACATGACTGGGAAAAACATCTGGGTGCAGTGTTGTGGGCCTATCGATCAACGGTGTCCACAGTTCATGGATTCTCACCATATTTCCTGCAGTTCGGACGAAACCCGCCAGGGACCAACAACCCCGTTAATGTGCGAACACCAGTGGGGGAGGAATTAAAAGTGTTGGCTGATCAAATCCAACAACGAGAAAAGGCCCTACAATTGGTAAACCAGAGAACGAAGAACTTACAGCAACGCAACAAGATGCGGCTAGATCAGAGACCGGCCGCACCCTCGTACCAAGTGGGACAGGAGGTACTGCTGAACAATGCACGGGTGACAACGTTCCAACCCACTTATTTACATGGGTATGTAGTCACAGAAGTAAAAGGCCACGTGATTACACTTCGGCATTTTTCAGGACGCACACTCAGAGTAAATGCAGAACGACTAAAGCTAGTGCCTTCCCACATCACTTATCTGCCCCTCGACCGTGGATCTACGTGTGCAGCGGCAGCAGACAAGAACCCCCCAGGGGATCCCCATGGCACTAACACGGTGGGGCGGCGGCCGACAAAGGACAAGGAATCTATTGAGTGTGCAACTAATCAGGCCGCCGATGACCACAGGGATACTGACAAGAGGTTGTTTAATCCATACGCTAACTTGCCGCCCTCCTGTGTAGTAGAAAGCCGGTATTATCCAAAGGACGCTCGCATCCCAGCAGAACGATTGGCAAGCGGTAAGACCATTAAACGACGATTAACTCGTAAACGACAATTACAAAGGAGCCGGGCCGCATCGTACTCTGCGTTATCAGAACGCCCTGCCGCCGACACAGGTTCAATCACCACTAATCTCGACAGGTGGCCCTTGCTATCTGTAGCGGACCGTGTGCTCCCTGCCTTGGGCAACGACACACTAGAGACAGAAACGATAAACATGCCTGGGAGTGACCCTCCGGAGGACGAGGTTTGCACCCCCCCAATTGATCTTCCCACAATATACACTGGGGACCGGGATGACAGGACGGATTACACCAGACACCCGGGGGAGCCTGTGTCGCCTCTCGCCGAAGATCACAGCACGCATGCTGTGTGGTCAGAGGAGGAGTCTGACACTTCGGAGGATGGAGGAGAGATAACAGATAGGATGAACGATTCCCCGCCGCCTCGGGAAGACAACCAGCAGGGGGACGATAACAACCAAACCACAACACCTGATACCGATTTACAGGAGCAGGACATGACGGTGTCGTCGTCAGGTACTAGACCCAGAACGAGAGCTGCACATCGTATAGCTCATGGACTGACGACTAGGACAGACATCAATTACAAAGAGTGGTCCACTTCCTCGGAAGGGACGTCTGACGAAGCGTCTAGAGATGGGCAAACCATATGACTAGGGGAATTGTGTGTGTCACGGTGCTTGTGTATGAACTTCCGAAGCAGCAACCCCCTGGGGACTAACACCTCGTTGAGGCTATCGATGAAGTTAGAAGATGGATGACAGTTCTAGTAGTAGCCATTGATATTGTTTGTATTTGGAATGACATTGAAATTTGAGAATAATGAGGGATCAGGTCAGAAAACAAAGATGGTCATTAATGTTAATAAGCCTGAAGCAGCAATACCAAGGAAGCGGACGCTAAAGGGCCATACGATTAATTTGCTAGACGCTTGAAGCAGTGGGTTGTGCATGTAGATGGACGATGGATAAGTCAATACGAACCTTTGTTAAGTATTGTGTGTAAAGCCTGAGATGGATCTGGACCTTAGTAGTATATCGACAAAGTACAAGTTATCGAGTTTGTGGTCCGTCAGGAGATTGTATCCGTTATGTATAAGATATATATCCTAGGCTGGTAGAAACAATGTGTTAGCCTGACTAGTTCAAATCTTTACTAATAACTGTTTTTAATTGTGGGTAATCCAAATGCTTGGATTAACCTGGAGGGGGGAGAAATATGTAACGGTTCATTATACTATGTCTTAGAAGGAGTAATTAGGGCCGTGCCTTGTGGGTCAGGGGGACTTGACCTCGTTCCCAGCAGGGTGTGGCTGCCGTGATTGACAGGCAGTGGTATCTTATCTTAGCCAATCATCTGACCACTCCTCCTGGAGGAGGCGGGGTCTGTGACCAGTGAATATATATGGACGGCATGTGGCCGAGATTAAACAGTCTTGCAGTAGTAGCTCTTGAGTTCTCGTCTTCTTTATGATCTGTTAAAGTTTTCGTGTATTTCTAAAATATATTTAACTTGTCTCAGTTCCATCTGAATCTCATTTGGATGCATTTAAACATAAAATTCCCACTGTTAGATGAACCTATAGGCCTACATGCATTTATATAATTACCACAAGTTTAAGACGTCTAGGATGGTGTGAGAATAATAAAACATAAAAAATATGCTGAGAGTAAGGAGTGGAGCGACCACTTTATTCGCCCTTTCCATTGAATCCGCGTTTACAAGCCATTACAAAAGTTGATGGATGAGTAATGATTAACTCAGAAATTACCAAGAACAGGGTTAAGGGGACAGGAACAGGGTAAAGGGAGCCTCGGTCAGGAGGTACGGGCTGGTACCGGCGTTTATGTCAATCAGTACCAAGGCCTCGCCAGCCACCAGCCGACGCTTATTGCCGGTCGTGTATCGTCATCCGGCGCCGAAGTGTCTACGTCAAAGCACGTCATAGTGACGTCACTATTAATGTTACCTTGTTTAATGACGTTGGCCCTTGTGTCTGAGAAAAGGTGAGATGGAGAGTGAACAGACTGTGTCAACGCCCCAGACGCCTGCGCTTGGAAAACGTCAATCGGCAGCACCTTATTTTTAAAGAAAAATAGGTCCATACCAGGGGCTCTCATTCCATGTCATTTTGTTATTTCTTCTTATTGATACGCCTCCAATGTGCTGGCTGGCATGACCTTTTTATTGCATTCTGGAGAGGACGTGTAGAAAGAAGGCCCAAGACCCTAGGCCTTTCCTCATACATTGATCGACAAACATTGGCTCTGTGGACTACCAACCCTGCCTCATAACTATCTTAGTTTTATGCAGATTTTAAATAAAGTGTCACGGCGATGCATAAATGTTATGATATACTAGGGTATATCTTTGGTACACATAACAATATTAGGCCAAAGAAAGAATACCATTTCAAGGGAGTATCATTTAACCATGGGGTGTCCATTATATTGACATTTTATTCTATGTAAAACGATGAAAGCTCTACCCCTATATACAGTTTCTTACAAACATGATGGAGGTTTAATATCATCCGGCCAACGGAATTGATTAACCTTAAGAAGAGCATGTTTGTAGAATGTCATTTGGAACACATAGCACTGCTATCCGTATTGTGTGCAAATGTGGACTCGGCCTCTCCTATTTATCAACAGAATATATGTATTTTTAGAGCGTGCTTGCCCGCACTATATACATCATCTAGAAGTTAGATGGGTCCATATAGACTTTCAGAGTACTGCATTGAAACTATCCCTTCACTATCTCTGTGCTATTCACTGTGATATTGAGAACGGAGCAGGGAGCCAGTGTCTCAGTGTCTTAGAGGAGTGCCCAGCTGACCATGACCGATCACTCAAGACCAAAATACCTCATTGACCAACTGGTGCTTGATATATTTATATCCTAGACTCAGGCAGTTGCAGAAATGGCAAGTTGGCTTGGTGCAAGTGGGTTACAGAAAACTATCCACAGGCTCAATCTAACTCAAACCTTTTCTTTTTTTTTCATTTATAATTGCACGCTCATTAATCCATGGTGAACATACTTTTTGCTCCTAGTTAAAATAGTATACATTCATTCTCTGAAGAAGTCAAGAGCAAAGAAATCTCTCTATCGAATCCAAAGAAGACACTCCAAACATGTTTCCCACGGCATGCCAAGTGAGAGCATCTGCTAATTAGTGCTATCAGAACGGGCCAGCCACTCACACGGCCTATTAACAGAAGAGGGGCATGTGGTCACCCCTGTCTCACCCCTCACCCCGTGCACAGCCCACCCTGCATGCTCCCCTTCCTCACGCCTGCCTAAGCGCATCCCTCAGCCCCCAAACCTCTGGGGATCGTGCAGGCGCCGATGGCTCTCTCAAATGGGTCCCGGGAATACCAGCTAATGAATTAGGTAAATTCTCTGTTAGTGTTCCCATATGTTTACATAAGTGGACTAAGAGAGGGTCCATTATGTATGCATGTTTATCAATTTGACGGTGCGTTCCCCCTTTATCGGTGGTCAACTGTACGGGACCATGACATTTTAATTTAAGACAACTTCAGGAATCTTCCCGGGTTTCTATCTTCTGTTTTCTTGTAATTTAACACAGAGCCAGATCTTTATCGGTTGAACTGCCTCAAAATATGACTGCATAATTCTCGGTGGATTTGAAATGATAGCAATCTCTGTAATTAGCCGATGGAAATAAAAATTATACATGCCTATATGTTGAAATGCTTTCCATAATTTGTATTCTCTTTAATTCTAAAATTTCGCATAAAAGTTGTATAGTTGTATAACGCAAGATTGAATATAGACACAACTGTTACAGCAGTGTTCTGCATGACTCTTCGTCATTAGGCATTTGGAAGGCGTCGAGCAGAGGCACAGTATTCCAATATTTCTTCCCCGTTGCAAAGCCACTGCGCTTTATTCATACCGAGAAATGATAGGAACAGGAGAAAAGCTTTGTAAACATGAAATGTAATTATCACACATATGACGTCGATTGTAAATTCCCAAATAGGCTTACAATCATAATGAAGAGCCGGCAGTGTAGTTATTGTGCTTTGATGTTTTCAGTGAATCTTAAGTGATAAGTGTTTAATCATGGACTAACGGGAGCTTGACTCTTTTCTCTTTTCATATTTTTTCTATTGCCTTTTATTATTCAGAATTAATTCTAGCCTTCATCTTCCCTGTCGGTTTTCCTGAAATGACGCGTTTGTGCTTAAATGCAAATAATTTACGACATGATAAAGATGACTCCATCTGCCTCCCATGTTCTCTGATCAAACCTTCGTTTAGTAATCAGTGCTGACTCCCGCCCTCCTTCCCGCCCTCCAGCCACGTCTCAATTAGCTACATTGTTAACCCCTATTTATGAAAATCTATGGCCGCCCACCAGAGAGCAGTGAGGCGACGCGCCGACCTCTAATACAAGCTGCGTTTTGATTGGCTCTCAGCGGGATGCGGTTGATTTGCTCAACAAACTTGGTAATCTTTCCACCTCACGCTGTGACACGAGATTTGAGACGAGGCTGGCCTTCTGTGCCCCCATCTGCCGGGCTTGTGCAGCCGCCCAGCAGGGAATAGCATTTACAGCAATACTGAGTATAAATCAGGATATGGTTATAGGCCAAGTTCTAAACCCATATATACATGTGTCCAAGATTGTGTTCGTGCTCTAACATCTGATAACATAATAAAAGCATGATTCTCTCGGCTATATACAAGAGTGTTACATCAGTGGTAGCCTACATGGCCTTAAACCTGGTGTATTCCTTTAACGTTTTGCGGTTGCTAGTGGAAAACAAAATAAAAACGTATGGCTTTAAAGAATTGTATATTTAATTGCATTCATTACATCTTATTTGCACTGTACAAAACATATATCTATATGTATATTGTAAACACAACTGCAACGATTTATGCATCACAAAATGTAATGCAAAAAACAAGTGACCGTATGAGAATTCGCGGGAAGTATAATGATACAACCAGTAAGAGCTAGACAGTACGATAACATGAATATCCGGGAGATCGCAACAGAACAATGCCTTTCTGTTTGTAACAAAATGAGCAGACGACAATTCTTTGAAACTAAAGAGTACGCTAATTATTCATTATTAATTGTCTTCTACCAGTAATTGTGTGACTAGTACTTGTATATTGTCATTTGAAAAACTAGGAAGATATAAGTTGATGGAGGCCATTTGAGAAGGGAGATGGCATGCTTGAGCCCGCTTACAATTGTAGCATGTTCATTTAATCATTTGCTATGTTTTTCTGAACACAAGTAGCTCTGCCTGTGGAATTTAATTATGTATTTTGCTTGTCAGATTTATCTATGAAGAGGAGAATTGGCAAGACTCTGGATCGGGTCTATCATGAACAGAAAGGCGAAAAACAAAATAAGCTATAAATGCATACCTGAAAATACCCATTTAACACGTGACAGATAAAAAAATGGAATGGCCATCATTTAGATGAGTTCCTTCTGAAGACGTATCAGTTGAACGAACATTTACTTTCTGTCAATATTACACTTTCAGTAGGCGCGTCCATGAGGGAATTATTGATATCTGCCTGCACCTGTGTCTGTCGTACAGTTTAGTGTTAAGTCCTTTCGTGTCAAACACGAAATCTTAGGGAAGTTCCCATGATAAATAAATAGCATTGCGAATCTGCAAAGTTGCACTGTTCTTATTCACACGTATATATATGATTTTAGTCAAAGGCGGATACTATTTTAATGGGATGTTCGGACAGTACACTCTCTGGCGACGTCCGCGAGGTTCCAGGCGGGATTGGGTGCAGATAGATGCCGTGGGGGTATAGACCAGGGTTTAAGGTGCGGGTATAGCAGCATTCCAGTCAGAGCTAAAATGTTTACTGTATGCAAATTCATATGCTCCTGTAGCGACAGTTTTATGCACCATCTACCCCAGTTTCCCAGTCTTGAGTTTCCAGTTACTGCAGCTTACCACAACCCCGCCTGTCTCCCGGCCGCATGTGAAAATCTCGGGCCGCCCAGGGTCAAGTGCCGGGACCCAGGCCGGAGCCGGGGCCGGACGGCCTGCCTCCCACCAACTCCCACTATCTGTTCATTGGTGCCGCACCCAATGGCCCTCCATCGACTCCTCGGACTCAGTGGGCTGGGTGGTCGGTTTCGGGTGGTCGAGCCAGTGCGCTCAGCTCTGGTCTTTCGTTTGGTGCTCCACCCAAATATCGATAGAGTCAACTCAGTTGTTGGTTTGAGCCTCCGTCTGCTAGCCTGTTGGCGCTTGGTGTGTTGATGGTTGGCCCATTGGTAACGACGGCCCATTGGTAACGACGGCCCATTGGTAACGACGGCCCATCGGTGACGGCGGCCCATTGGTGATCAGCCTACTGATAGGTGGTCCATCAGTTCACGGCCCAAGGGTGGTCTGCCTATTGGATATGGGCTCTGGAAAAGAGGGCCCTGGGATGGCGGGGCCCGGAGAAGTGGGCCCGGATATTGCGGATCATGGAGACTTGGGCACGGAAGAGGCATGCCCTCACTGTTTGAGCTCGGCCGCCCACACGTGTTGCGGCCACCCTGTACGGCCGCGGCCCTTCTTGTCGACGCTCAGCCCGCTGTTGCTCGTCCCGCCGCTGTTACTCGAACTGTTGCCATTACTCCCGCTCTCCTGGAAATATAAATAAACGGATTAAGTATAAGCCTTTGATATGTGCATCATTCCGAGTGGTATACACTATTTTTTATCATCCACCTAATGCATTTGCGCCGGGGCGCGCATACCGAAAAATAATGCGTACGGAAAAACAACGCATAACTAAAATGAACTGATATCTCCATACCACTTGTCCAGGAAAGGTGGATAAAAAGATACAAAGTACGCAGTATCCTCACATAAGCTCGGATATTTCTGTGCGTCAACTTCCCGTAACATACGGCCGCGTTTATCTGAAACCAGTCAATATTGTGTATGTATCGAACTAAAAGATTGAATCATATATTTGATCTACATGTATATGGAGAACTGAGACAAGTAGGTATGTATACAATACACACAGGATCTTAGTGAAATATAGATGTTTTTGGTTCCCAAAGAACTCAGAAGATTAGATAGATGAATAACATAAATAAATTGGTAAATCAAGACCTCAAGTTTCTCCCAAAGCCATTCTCCACAAAAAACATCTTCTCTTAGCTTGCATACAAGTCAACCTCTCACCTTATTTTGATAGGGGTATTCTTTCAGTTATTAGTGTACTTGGCATAATCTGTAGAATCATTTTAAAATACCCAGTATATGTCGTAACATTTCCGAGTGCCTGTAGAGTGCCTGGTACCTTGTCAGTTCATGATGGCCGGTACATTATACAGGGTTAGGGGATTGTTTCTGAGTATTTGTACCCCATGTCCCATCTCTAAAAGCATCTCGTGACAGGTAAAATCCCACACCCTGACCCCCGTGTCACATGCTACTTGACTCTGATGAGATTCTAAATGCTACTCTCAGACTTGATAAACATTTTGAAATACGATCTATCCTCAAAGGCTACTGCAGGTCCAGTGAGCAAGTGTCCGCTTCGAGGCTATATACTGAGTGACTGGGAGCTGCTCCACGATAGTGGCGCCCTCGGTGGCAGGCTGTGTGGCCCATGGCGGTTGACGTTAACGTCATGTCAGTCGGTGACGCGCTGCCAACGTCTGATTACTACAGCTGTCAGAGCCATGCCTACACACCTACTCAGTGGGGAGTGGCACATGGTTATACGTGTATGTATAGCAGAGTGAATCGACCAAGAGCAGGTTTTAAATGGAACGTATAGGCCTACTGATCTCCCTTGTTAAGTGAACGGGGGAATGGAATATAGCAAATGAGCAGTTCACCAAGTGTTCTGACGAGGCCCTGATTCGTATTTGCAATTACACACAGAGGTAGAGATGAAGAGAGACAGACCCAGACGGAGAGAGCAAGCAGTATGTCTTCACACATGTGAACTACATGTAGGCCTATATAGGCCTACATGTAGGCTACTTGATGTAGTGGAGAGCTCCCAAGAGTGAATTTTTGATAAGTTGATTCAGGCCAGATGAGCTGTCATGTTCAAGAATGAAAAAGATGAGATATGAAATGTAGCTTATACCCAATATGACAATGTAAGTTTCGTCCTTCCACAATGGAAGCAACACTTCAGAACTTCATGTGTGGTGTGGTTGTCTTGGAGCAATATATAGGTAGACCTGTATGCATACATATCTACTTTGTTGTTTCATATGAGTGGACACATGTTATAGTATAACAAAATCACATACTCCTACATTCGTTTAAATAGTACCAGATGTGTTCATATGTTTTCCTATCATAATCTAAACAATTAAAAGACTATGGGGTAGCTCGTGCTCCTCTGATTGGAGGTAGCTGCACGGGCGCACTGGGCCAGGCCTGGATGTTTACACTGACGGGCAGAATGACTCCCGGACTGCCGGAAGTCAATAAGTAGGAAGCACGGGGCGCGGTTCCTGATCGGCCAGTGTTGACCCGGCTCACTACACGGGTTAACGACCGTAATCGCCGGGAGGGGCTGGTCTGTGTCACGTCACCTCAGCCTTCCTCACCGCTACTTACTCACTTACCGGAGGCCACGAGTGTATTCAAAGGTCCTCCCCTGTCATCATAATCCTGATCACCAATTACGAAAGTGTAAATAAAAAAATGTCAATCTGAAATGAAGTAAACCTCGATCAGGTCTTATTTGTTGTCTGAATAGACACCCCCAGGGAATCATTTCTTAAATTGTATCAAATATACACCCTATGTACACCCATTTGCAAATACGATTGTTTGTGTTTTCTCAATCGTTTATAAACGTATACAATTGTCTGGGTTTATAATATTTATTATGACCAATTCTAGATCTTCCACTCGAAGTGCTGAGAGAAAATATCCAGTACAATCTGGCGGGAAGATATTGTTCTTTTTATTTTTTCCCTCTCTTTTTATTGGATCAATTTCCGGATAAACTATTCTAAACCGACATGACTGGGCGATGTCCCTGCGGCTGGTGCTGGGGGTTAGGAAATAACTGGGAGTGGGGTAGCGGGTAGGTTGGAGCGGATAGCGGGTAAACGGATGTAGCCTCCTGTGGGGTCCCGTTGGTCCCAGACCCGCCCTGCACGTGCACTAAGTGGCCATCCCGCCCCGTTGTTAGTATTATAGATTAGTCAATGTTTGTCTTAATCAGAGCCCGACACACCGCCCCCCGGCTGCTGGTATCATCCGTGACGCGGAAACTGTGGGCAGCCATGTTGAGAAGAGTCCCTACAGATATAATGAATTTTAAAATAAATGTTTATTATTTATGTGTATGTGCGTGCTTTGTAGTATAGAGGAACTTATGGAAGTAGGGTCAGAGGCCGTATCCCATTGAGTTTGAATCACGTAGTAATTCCCAAGGAGAAGCCGCGTGATTTAGGTTGTGATTCAAATGAGATGGGATCGAGCTCTGACCCTAAATTTGAATGGGTTTCTGAATTTATTTCACCCCTCACATTGACTGATGGGCTTCAATTTGTGACATAATCCCCCGTTGGATATTTTTCCTAAATATCTCTTGAGTTTTTGGATACGAGTTCCCAAAGTTAAGTCTATGGAGAAAAAATACCAGGGCTGAGATAAATATATATATTCGTTGGTTAAACTAATGGCAAATGAATCACACTGCATGTGACGCCAGAACTGTGTCAAATGACAAGTATATAGTCTAGCAAGCTGAATATTGTTCAGTTTGATTTGGAATAAATACAGCTGCATAGTGACTGTACTTATCTCTTTACAGCACCTTTTTACCTCAGATGCATCTGGCGTACATATAGTATATTATATACCTACATGTAAGTCACGATTCTTCATCTCAAACCCCTCCAGGTTCGTGGCGCTTCTATATATCTAAAGACATATCTTAAGTGATCAACCCCCCCCCCCCCCCCCACAAAAAAAGGGTTCCGTGATTGCAGATTTAAATCCAGATATTGGTTCAATCTTTTAATTCAACCAACGAGTATACTCGCTGGTGCAACTGAAGTCTATACTGAGAGAGAAATAAAAGTGCCCCCACATTCCTCGCACATGAGGCCAGGCTATACGGAAATGCTTGCCGAATACAGGTAGATTACGCCCAGCCACAGACAAAACAACACGACAGGGCAGATTCAGCTTACACGGGAATTTTCTTTTTTCGGGGTGAATAGTTTTCACCATTAGACAGGTGGTAATAGGAGATGAGTTGTGTTAAGGCAACGGCGGCAGTTTGCTGTGTATAACAGAGACGCCGGGGGGAGAGTGGAGCGCCCATCCATCGGGAACAAGACGTTTACGGGCTTGTCGGATCTAGTATCACCCGGGACGGTAATATAAACACGAATATAACTCAGCCATCGGCTCGCCATGTGGTTCTGATTGTGATAACGTTTAGTCGAGCACGTTCAACCTTCACCCAGCGTCCTCACACCCATTTATCTCCGAGCAGCGAGGTGAGCGGATACCGGCAAATAAGACTTATCAGAAATCCGAACCCCATCGAAAAAGATAGGCCATGTTTGGTTGTCACACCCAATATTCTGACATGTCAATTGATCAGGGAATTGGAGCCTGTGGGTTGGGGGTTGGAAACTCGGGTAGGGGGCATAGGTTCTGTTGCTATTCGGGATAATTGGTTGACATAACGGGACAGCTTTAATCATTCACCCCTTACTGCTTTGTGATTAGGTCGATTTCCCATTAATTAGCCTCTCCTTCTAATTACAAACGTGGGAAAATGTCAGGAAGCGTCGGAGTGGATTATGATTATGGCGCTTGGGTTTGGTGGGCGCCTCCTCGCCGGTCCGGCTCAGGGGCCGAACTTAATCTCCTCTGCCAACCCCCTGCCGTGGGAAACCCATCCCACCCCACTGTCATGTTCGGTTAATCTGTATTTATTTAACAATCGCGCTGCCTTCAGATACAGCCGTTAAAATCAACACACAATCAATTGCCGATAATCGCTTCCTTTTTTCTGCTAATGGTTTGTAGGACGTCTTTCAATTCCAAAAATAATAAAGCTATGGTCTACTTGCATGGATATTAAATTCTTTAAGAATTGGATTTTGATAAAAAGAATTTGTATATTCATGAAATGAAATGTAGAAACATTTGTTTCGGGGGAAAAAGTGAAAAAGAATCACCCGAATAAGCCACTTCAGATACATAACACAGAATGTTTAGTGGCTATAGGCCTACACTGATAGCATGGCTCCGTCATCAAGGCTGAGTGTTGTTCAGGGCGGGTCCATTGTGACCGATCTGCTCATTAGAGCACCATTACCCCTGGTATTACCACAGCTAAGCCGCCATCGACTGATTGAATTGCGCCAGTCGCCGGCGGCGCCCCTGATGCCGGGCGGCCTTTCCGTCGAGCGCCATCTGATGGCAATTAGCGGCATTAGGAAAGGTCAGTAGTACCGACCGTGTCCGCTGAGGGCGCCACCAGCGATGGCCGACGGCGACGCAGCTGTCGCTCCGAGACGCCGCGTGTCGCACCTCGGTCGCACTCATGTCGCACCCTCAGAGCCTCTGACGTCACTGAAGTGAGCTGACGCATTAAAGGTGACCTATGATTGTATCATGTCGGTGCGAGTTTACTCTGTCACGGCATCAGTGTTTGGAACGTGGTTATGATAATACACTACTCAATCTGAAAGCTGCCTTTTGTAGATATATAACATATTAGTGTTTTTAATGATCAAAGCTTTATTTCTTTCTGTGTTTGGTAATATGGATCTCCAAAGACATAGCATACATATCTACTGTAAGGGAGAGTCTCAGTGAACATAAATGATTAAGCAAAAGAAAATAATCAGGGGAAACAGACATGGACAACATTTGTCACTAGTTAGCTTCAGGCCCAGAGGCACCTTACACTAAGGTGATCAAGGTGCGTAAGGAATGATAATAAGATGAGAAGAATATGATCACCCTATAAGTTGTTTTCCCCTTTTTCGTTCACTGCATATTGGATAAGTAGCATTTTGGATTGAACAGAGTAGTAAGACTCTTTGACTGATGTCTTCAGTAGTTTGTCTTGCGTTGGGAGAAAAATCAAGTAGACCCCCCCCCCCCCCCCCCCCACACACACACACATGCATGCCCCTCGACCCAGTACACAGCGTGTAAAAGATTCATTATATACACACGAAATATGTCTACCTTTACGTAGCTACCTGCACATAGCGGGGATATTGCTGTCGATCCTTGAAGAATATGTGAATGGCACAGGCTGATGGTGGGCGAATTTGAGAGGGCTTGTGTCGGGGCTAATAACTGCAATCGAACTTGATGTGGAATAACAGCTAGGCTTTATGCTGTAGAAACAGGTGTGGCTAAGCGACATGGCAACAGGATGTAATTCTGGCCTGACATGTCCGTCACTCTGCGAATTGAGCACCTGAGTCACGTGAGGAGACCGGAACCAGAAACACTGTCTCAGACTGCGCGTCCATGTTTTACGGGAGTCAGACTGAGCCCCGGTTCAAATAACCAACATGGTCACGTGAGGCCCGGGTACCGTTCTCTGCGAGGGTGCAGTTACTATAAACCGGAAGTAGAACCTGCCGAGGAACAGGGTGCGCTTTTTTACGTCTAACTCTGACTCGTAATGCCTAAAGTGAACGTGCACAGAATCCACGTGAAGAAGGGATGGGCTCGGGTTGACATCGGCTTTGGACACCAGCGGGTAGTGTTGGACTGGAGCCTGAGGGGACACTTCTCAAAGTAAAATCTGTCAATTGACATGCATTGTTATCCCAAGTCAAAGTACACAAGTAGCACCTCTCGTAAAACACCAGTGGCACCGTTACATGGAATATGAGTGCACTCTGTAAATGGTAAAGCCACGGAGAAGTATTATTTTATACACACTCAAGAATGGAATTCTATTTCATAAGTGGTGTCATTCCTTGCGGTGCAGCGGTGGCCGGTAATGTCAACCAGTGCTGACCGTGACGTCAGGTCATGACGTCAGGCTGAATAAGCCGTGACGTCAGGCAGTGACGAGCCGCTTATCTGAGCGATAGTGAAACATAAACAACGCCACCTGTTGATAAACCGACGAGACGACCACTTTAGACGTTTATCTAATGACATGAGATAATGTTGTCTTTGGAAAAGTAAACAATGAAGGTGACCATCCTCATGAAATCCAGCTAGCATCTCATTTAGCCTCACTCAGAAATGTCCATGTTCATTTCTTCTGTGGGGTATTTTTTTGTGAAAATACTTGTATAGATTGGATAGGTCCCACAAATGTTTTAAATTCGAGTATGCATATGAATTCCAGTTAGGTAATTAATCGTTGTTGATTATATACATGTGAGTAAAGAAATCTCATCTCGTCAAGATCTGAAATTTGAAGACCTTTGTGTATCCTCTTCCATCGTCGTTGTCTAGGGGAGTTAATTTGGAGAGATAACCTTATCGGGGAGGGAGTTCCCGTTAATTGGCTGCGGAGTGGTGTAAGACACCCTGCGATCTGTTGGTGGGAATGTGAGGGTGGATAGATAGGAACTGTGAGGGTGACAGGTGTCAGCAATGGCACCGTCACACGTCAGACTCAATCTGTCACTGACGCAGAACACATTTATCATACAGCCGTCACTCCAGTGGGAGTTGATGATGGATCCTGAGCTGCTTGTACTGTATGACCTTATGGAGATGTTACCCTGGTAGGTGCAGTGCAAGACTATAACCTCTAGACACATGGTCGACTTGTGACGTACTCGCGACCACTACACGATCCATCTACGACCCACCTCCGACTTAAACAACGACCGACTCACGACCACTCCGCTACGAACCCCTGACCCACACACTACAATCCTACACGCCCCATGACCTGCCAAAGGCCAAACCGCGACCCAAGCACTACCGTTCTGCAACCCACACATGAACCCTACGGCCCACAACCTGCCGTTTGCACCCTGGACTCATCAACCCACACCCCACCCATCCAACAACCCTGACTGCACGATCTTACACCACACAATACAGCTAGAGGGTGGGCTTCATATGATGCGTCAATGGCTTATCACAACCAGTCTACCTGGGCCCCAGGTACCACCACCCCGTTACTTGTATACTTTCGGAAAAACATCGGAAAGACAATCAGTCCGCAGCCCTCGCATGACTATCGAATCTGTTCGTAACCTCTGACCAATTTACGATGGGCTTACGTGAACCACTGTATAAGTTTCCTCGATATTCTTTTTTTCCCTCAAACACACATCAAATGGTAGCAACCGTTTACCCGACAGCTCGAGTAGGCCTACA
Organism: Alentia gelatinosa; assembly: GCA_950022655.1. Classification (NCBI taxonomy): domain Eukaryota; kingdom Metazoa; phylum Annelida; class Polychaeta; order Phyllodocida; family Polynoidae; genus Alentia; species Alentia gelatinosa. The sequence goes on along the minus strand of OX465586.1, from coordinate 21,116,167 downwards.
TGTATGCAACGAGTATGGAGAAAGCTTTCTCTATACTTGTTGCTGTATATAACGGTGTCAACTTCCATTACCTTCTGGCTGGGTTGAGCGGGGTCACAGAGGACGAGCAGCCCAGTACGTTGTAAGGGCCTACTCTGAGTATTTGGCACTGTTGCCACTGGGAGTTGTTTATTGTCTCTGTTACAAATGGAATATGGTGCACTTTCTTTGTGTATAGAAACTAAAGTTCTATATAATCATGCATCTTTCAACTTGGCTATCTTGTTTCCCCTTACCATTCAATTAGATTCAATCATAATTGGGTAATCTAGGATCTATACAATATTGCTTGTCTATTTGACATGATAAATAATTCTTCCGAGTCCCCGAACATAACAAGTCGCCAAAATAAGCTCTTTTCCATGCATGTGAATATAATAATGCAAAAGTTGTTGGATTAATCCGATGAGAGTATACAAAAGTCTAGCCCGAAGCGTGACTTCAAGAAGCATGTAAAATGAAGTTTTCTATGGATGATTGGGTTACTTGAATCACGTTAACTACCTTTATGGTATGCAAATTGGTTTATTATACCGTCGATCTGACATTCTATCAACCATAATTCATAATCATTATTGATTACGATATTGAGACCACGGGAGACTTGTACGAATCTGTTATCATTATATCATTAGCCTACTTGTCATATTATGTTAAATATGTTTGATGACATGATGTACATGATGTACCTTATCAAAGGTTGAATTGGTCGAAGTAAACAAAACAAAAAAAGCCATGAGAAGGCGGAAAATGAATCTGACCACCGTGCATTTTTCTGGCCTATAAATAAGTGGCTGACAGATTGTGGCGGTTGGTGATGGTGGGGGACCTCTTCTGGTGGTGATATATGAACATAGTCTGTGTTCACGTTACCTGAGCTGTCTCGCCTTTCTGGTTCCACCCAGGCACCATATAGGAATGCAGTAACCCCTGAAATGAGAGGCCCAGTCTGTGGCAGCCAGTCTATATATTCTGTTGGCACCTCTTGTAAAAACACTACAAAGTCGTCTGCTGGGCCTCCTCAGGGGCTGTCCCTGTTACTCCCAGAATACAAACGCTGTGTTACTACACTATGTAGGCCTACTCAAAGTACATACATGGAATTAGACATACGGGATTGAGCCCTGTTTTTTTTCTGCGGCACGAGAGTTTACATACCCAAGGAGAGGTATACCGAGGGTTTGGGTTTGATTATCGAAAGTATCGTAGGGAAGGAGAGTTGTAGCTGACGATCTCCGAGCTCGTGCCATTTGCCTAAGTTTAATATTTATCGTCTGGCCGGAAGACCTTGTCCAGAGTCTCCTTCAGCTCTCCTGGCGGGCGACACCTCTAGGGGTATCGTGGGTGATTCAAAATAACAAATAAAAGCTTATTTATTAATTCAAACTAGCGGAAATATGTTTATTATGATTTTAATTCAAACTGGAGTTGTTAGATCGAGAATTACTGTGCTATTTAGTTAGATTCACATATATTTATAAATGATGAAATTAGTTCCCAAAAATTCCACTTTGTGCCACCACAGGCTTACTAAAGAAAAGAGTCATTAGCAACCAATAAGAGAACAGTAAACACGTGAATCTGGCCAATAGGGACAGAATGATTACGAGATCTCGTCCAAGTCTCCCCCAAACTGTCTTACAGGACACCATGGACGAGGATTTCTCTCCCTATGGACGACAGGGGTAATCGAACGCAATTGACGAGCCCTCCTCCGAAAGGTCGCCCGTGGAGGTATCCCTCGTCGGACCTGTAATCCCCTACGAGAGATAGAAATACAATAGGGCCCAGAGCAGTCTACATACATCATAGCCGGGACTTTGGCATTACAGGCTGTCCAAGTGCCGCTAAACGTAGGCCTATATCATGGGTAATTAGATATTCATACATGTTTGTCTACACACTGGACACGATATCGGTCATGTGCATACGTTGTTTCTCTGGACAACGGGGTGAGTGGCCTAAAGCTTCATAAGAAAATTATTTGTCATGTATAAACATTGATGTAAAGAAAATATTCACACTATATCATTAGTCAGATTCACAGTCATGTCAGTTTGCATGTAAGCTCCAGCAGTTTGGCTAAAAAAATTGAAATGTCACAATGTCAAACCATTCACATATAAACTCTATAGCCACTTGAAGCAATGAAATGCTCTATCGGTGATGTCGCATTTTTGTTAACATGCCCATACATGCGTATCGAGAGGGAGGATTAGATCCATGGAACTGACTGGCATCAAATTGTGTTAAGTAAAAAGGTATTTGTCCCACGGCTTAAAAATGAATGGAAATATATAAAAATGTAGCCAATACTGGAGAGAAGGTGGAAAGATTGTGATCGGAGGATACAAGCGGGTGGGGTACTGGCGATAGACTCCACGTTCAAAACGAAGGACACGTGCAGAAATCATGCATTCCTCAGCTACTACTCTGCTCTATTTCTCTCCCACTCACCTGCCTTCCTAAGGGACATGAGGGATACTCTTGTACATTTAATTATGTATTTTGTGCAAAATTGATGTGAAAACGGGCACGATGCGCTGTATATTCTGGCTTCATCTACCACCTATACTTTTCAATAGAACACACTCTAAAATATATACGTCAGTTTATTCTCACTACCCACCATCGTCTGCCCATCTACTCACTCCCCAAGTGCCAACCACCCACAGACAACCTCGCTACATAGACGAGTCATGGATGCTCCTCGGGATAACTTTCATACGTAAACAAACTCCAGGGTTTCGCGAAAGTTGCTTTCCAGAACCAAAATAATTCCCGGTGGTATAGATGCAGAGTGTCCCACCCACTCCCCCGCGATTTGTGCTCGGACCTCTATGTTTATATCGTGAAGTCAGCCTTTTTAGAGACTGAATACTAGGTCTCTTTCACTAGCACCCCTATCTCTTTTTTTCCCTAAGATTTGCATGCATCCGCCCGTGAGACTTAAGACAAATATGCAAAGGACATGGTAGTCATGATGCCAATATAATTGTGATTACGTCCATAGATGGGACCTACACTACATATATTTTGTCCATGTGATACACATATAAATATATATACTTATATGTACATGTAGGCCTACTTAGGTGATATGTATTTATCACTTCTACTTGGAGCAAAACGATTTCATTCTCACTTTGATCTCACATATCTTTTCGATAGTCCTGCTGACATATGAATTGTTTCATCTCTCACTGATACCCCTACCAGAATGCCCTTTAAGTAGCGCTAAGGAGGATCACTTAGAGGCCTCCTTATAATTGGATCCTCAAATATTTCCGAGACGGCGCGGGGTCAAGAATGCCCTTTACGTCCACAAAGACGCCGGCGACAAGGGCCCCATGGCGAGTGTTAATGGAATCAAATGGCGGTCTGAAAGGGGCGGCGCGGGTGAGGGCGGCGTGGGGTAATGGACCAAACAAAGCGGCGGGCTGATCGGTCACCGATAGACCCGCGCGGACATGACCGCCAGGAAAGCCCCGTCTCCGGGTCCCGACGAGATACGTCACCGGTCCACTGGAGCGTGACGCGCCGCCGCACCACGGGGCTGTACAGGAAGGGCACGTGAGCACGCCCTGTGGGATATATCCTTGGTATGGATTATCCATCCCTGTCAGGATACATGCATGGCGAGAGTATACTGGGGTTATTCCAGGAATGCGTATATTGTCCTCTTCAAGAATGCAAGGGAGGAAGCCATAAAGTATGTAACCTACGCAAAATTTCAGAAAAATTGGGACCTTACCCCCTCTCAATATTGTACGCAATAGAAAAAGAAGGAGCAGTTCAAATTTCCCCAAATTTGGACCCCCCCCCCCCCCCCCGCAAAAACAGACATACATTTCCCGTTATGCATGTCCCCAAAGAATTTGAAATTTATACGTTGTGGTTCAGTGAATCTGTATAATGTAAAAACACTTTACACCCACGATTTCCGGTGGATCAGGAATAGAGGTGAACTTCCGGGTTAACATAGTACGAGACATTAACTCAGAAAACAGAAAAACTCTTACAGGTAAATCAAATATTTTATGCAAGGGGGGTCCTGCGTAAACTTGGATATACTTTTATCAAGTCTATGGAGTTAATCGAGTTTATTGCGAATTTATTGGCAATGAAAAGTTTACTGAAAGACATATGTCGTGACCGATGTTCTTTTGATCCAATGTGTTGCCTATTGGCATTATTGACTAAGTGGAGGACTACATACCATATAGCCTATAGTCTACTTGGTGACCATTATACCTGCTGACAAATTTCATGAACAGTGCAAAGGAGATCGTAGACAATTTTGAGAGCCTGCTATGATTATATATTTCCCATAGCTGTAGCTTAATCCCAGTTTGCCAGTATTCAAGGTGGCTCGGAGAAATCGAAACTAATTGAAATATTCGTAAAAATGGATACTGAAAAAATCTGAACTGCATGGGTGTGTCTCATGAAAAAAAATCGATTTGGTTTACCCATCTGGTTCCAAGATTTCCGACTATATAGGCAAGTAATTTAATTCTGAGCCCAAACGGGATTCGTGAATGGTCTCCGCGTTGACATAGATGCATGGAACTCTGAGGAGATGTATCCCTTCCGACGCCAACACGCCTGGCGCCAGTCGGTGGCGGTCACTGATTGAGAGGACGCCGCGCGGGTCGCCCTGCCCCGGCGCCCGGCCCCGAGACGCCGCGTCCGGGCCCCAGACGCCCGCCGCCGACGCCCCCGCCCCCGCCGCCGACGCCGCCCTCGTCACGCGAGGCTCGCGCCCTGTCAGGGACAATCTACCCGGCGGGCAGAGATCAAAGTGATGTATGTTCCGCGACGTCCAGGCCGCGTCCAGGGCCGCGCCGGACCGCCCGACACAGGTGTCCCGGCCCGGTGTGCCCTCACCACCCCCTCCCCTCACTGTCCACACCAGGGCATACCTCGATCGTCCACTTACCACTTCTCATCCAAGACCCCGACCGATTTATTTTTATTTCGAGCCCCGGCCATGCCGTAATGCCCTTAGATTGGGATATCAGTAGATGCAGCTATAGGCTACTGTGTCACATCCTCAGCAGATAGTTTATAACCTTTCAAAATCTGAGTGTTTTATGCTGAAATTAACTTAGTGTAGAAACACTTAATGGCCCCAGACTCCCCTTAATATTTCAACTCTGTTGATTTATAGCTGCAAATAAATGAATTAAGTGTCTGCTATTAGGGGATAATGTCAAACTCGTGATACGCGTTATACTAAAGGTCTGCTGTTAGTAATGCTAAGCAAACAATTAATGCATCATTTACATATTCTGTAAATGTGTTAATTATTTGTCTAATTCGTTTAGTACATTTAAACTGAAGACAGGCATACCTTTAAAACAGATTCTCGTGTTTCGTATTTAAGTGCAAGGTTGGGCACATTGTAAGCCCATACATGTTGATTTTAAGCCACATATCTATGCCTAAAATATATATTTAAAAAAAAGAAGAAAATTATGACTTTGACGCCCACACAGCGGTCACAGTGTCAGGAGTCCCCGCGAGCTGCTCAGAGCTGCTCAGGGCCTTCACCACTCACCGTCTCTGTCTTTTGCTTGTCGCGGATCTCGCGCTTCTTACTCAGGTCGGCCTTGAAGTCGTCACCCGTCAGTTTGGGGTCGTCTTTGTTGAGCACGTCCATCAGGTAGGATATATACGAGGTGGCTAGCCTCAGAGTCTTGATCTTAGACAACTTTGTGTCCGATGGCACGTTGGGTATACAGCCGCGCAGCGCAGCAAACGCTGTGTTGATGCTTTGAGTCCGCCGCCTTTCCTTCTTGTTCGCAGTCACTCTCCTCTTGATGCAGCGCACACGGACAGGTCCTGTGCCGTCCATGACGCCCAGCATGCCCATGCCGTAGTCGGCCGGCGGCCCGCCCACGCCCAGTCCGTAGTCGGCCTGCATGACGTCGCCCGACCCCTGGAGCATCCAGTTGGGGAAGTAGGAGCCGTCGGCGCCGGCGTCCTGGCCGTAGCGGGGCGCGCCGTACGGGCTGCCGTACATGTCGGCGGCGGCTGGCAGGTGGTGGTGGTGGTGGGCCGAGGCCGCCGCCGTGTGCATGGGGCCCGGGTGGTAGGCGGCCTGCGGCGGGTAACTGCTCACCAGACTCATGCTGCAGCCGCCCGGAGCTGCTCCCACGACGCCTCTCGAACTGCTCGCCGCTCCCCCGACGTTACCGCTCGTCGTGCCCGGGTCCCGGGGCGCGGGGTCGGCGGCACGCGGGCACGCGTCCTCCAGCCGCGGGGAGTTGCTCACACCTACTCCACCGGGAGCAGGTGTGGGTGAGCCGCTCACCTGGGGAAGTAGGAACGACGACCAGGCGAGCTGCTCACCTGGTGGTAGAGCTCACCAGGGGGGAGTGTGAGACGGCGTCACTGGAGCGTGACCAGTGGCGCCGTGTGCAGTGACGGAATGCGGACAGATGATCCTTGTGGTGTATCGTGACAGGCAACAAGAAAGAATGACGACGGACTCAAAATACTGATGATGGACAGAGAAGTTTCCCAATACGTCGATGGGGGGAAACTAGTTTCTAGCACTGTCCCTGTTATAAAGTGCAAAAGTGTTCCAATGTCTCAGCCGATCCTAGCACAAGATACTTGCTAGGACGATAGTGGGTTGACAGGCGGACTTTCTAAAATGGAGAAAAAAAACGCTTGGTTGACGCCCAGCTGTTCCTGTGGACGGTTTTCCTCTTTCTCTCTCTATTTTTTTTAGTTATGTTTGTTTCAAGCTACAGCTGTACGAAAAAAAGAGAAACCGAACACACTCAGGATGCTCTCCTCACCTCGGCATCCAGGCGTTGCTACTCTGGTGACAACCGACAGGACGGAGGGGCCGGGGAAGATGGAGCCAGCCGTCGGCGCGGCGGCCTGGTGCGGGCCGACTGGTCCTCGCCGCCGCCGGGGCCGGTGAGGGGCTCCGCGCCGAGTAGCGATGCAGCGAGGCTTTTCCCCCTCCGACTCGGTCAGAGAGATTCAGAGTTGTCAACGCGCTGCCAACCCACGACCATGTGTGCGAGACAGTGACCGTCACCCGGCACCACTGCTGGGGCGGGCGGCTGGTGGGTGGGTGTCTGCCTGCCGCGAGTCCTCGTCCTCCTCCTGCCCTTCACAGATCCCGCAGTGTCTCCCCCTCGTGTCCGCGGCCAGTACTACTACTATTCTACCCGCGATCCGTCACTGCCGCGTGCACATGCGCGATGTGGAAAAAGTCGTCTGCTGCCCGCCCCGATATATATCAAAGAGAGGCTCTGTGGGAACAGATTTGATTGGCTCGTCATCCTTGACAGCCGCCAATTAGGCATGACGTCGACCCAGAGCGGGGGTGTCCCACCAGGGGCAGTCAGAGCAGAGGGTGGGAGGGGGATGCTGCACGGGGGACGTCGCCATCACCGACACAGACCCCAAGGTGAAGGTCACCACCCAACAGAGAAACCCCGCCGCGCCTGCACAACGGGCTAACCAATCAACCAATCAGAAGTGCGCTTACTCCTGGCCCTTGGGTTAATGACTGAGCAAGCCAATGAGGAGTTGGCTTTGTTTTGGCGCACGGTGGGGGCCGGCGCGCCTGTGTTTACCTCGGGCCGTGTGGTGTTTACAGTTACACGATACAATCCCGGGGACGCGCGCCCTGCCCGCCCGGCACATGCCCGACTTCCTCCCGCTGCTAATGGCCGACCGTCTGGGAGGGGGATTATCGGAACCCGTTATCCGCCGATAAGGTAATTCCCCGCTTTACCCGTCTGGGGGACTCCGGATAAGCTGCTAAAATCCAAGAGCATCCCAGCAACCACCCTTTGTGATCAGGGTATTTGGCGACTTTTCTATAAAGATTTCAAAAGAGAAAATGAAAGACCTTTGATCGAATCAGTATTTGTATTGGTATGTTACATCCTCCTACTCTCCTTTGCATCATCACATTGATTGTCACAATAATGAACGTCATCAAGATACAGTTACATCACCTTGGGTTACAACAGACAGGCTGAGCAGACACCAATCAAAATAAGACGATAAAATTAGCCCCTAGCCGTCAACAACTAACCCAAACTGGTCAATATTTCTTTTTGTCCCCGCTCTCTTTTCTGTTGTCAACCTTTTTACAAACATCAATTTCAATGTTTTATCATAGCCTTTTCATGATGCATTTTTATAGTTTTGTTAGGATGTCGCGTTTTCTTGTAGGTGCTTAAACTAGAAATAGATCAGCGACTGGAATGTGTCTCCCATGGATGGTGGAGAGTTCGGGGTCTGTGTCATGACCAGTGAAGTACGGCAGTACATACGGCGGTAACCGGACCCCGCCCGGCGCCCCGCCCGCCCACTCCCGGCGCCCGCCGCCCCGCACGTCGCCCTCTGCCCCGGGCAGGCGCTGAAGGGTCCTGGATTATAACATGACTTCTGTCTTAATCTGAGGTGTGGCTGGCTGGCCCGATCATAGTTTTTTATGGTTACTATGACGTGGTTTTGTTTCTCTAAGGGTTATTGGTGGTTATAGTCAAGTGCACACTGAAGATGTTATGTACCCGCGTCCATGGGACAATAGCAGGATGCACTTATGAAAGGCACACATTATCGAATCCTCCTGTTTATGACCTAGAGTAAGATTTAAGTGTTGCATTACTCATAAAACTATACAGGTTCCGTGATCTACAGGTACTTTTAAAAGTCCTCTGGTCCCATTAGTAGCCTAAATAGAATGATTTAGGATGTAATAATGTCATTTCAAATAGAAAAAAAATTGATGTTATTCTTTCCTATACTTTTTTTCAGGGATGGCCTGCTCTCTTTGGGTTGAATTTATTATGAATGTCCGCCAAGAATATCGATTTTTTATTTTCATAAATATGACTACATGTTGTATCAGTGATTACCTCAGATATAAACGTTGTAACACCCACGAAGTACATCAGAGTTTGGTTACATCCATATCAAATTGGCAAGGTTACAGATAAATATTCAAACGGACTGGTCTTACAGTTTTAACCCCATACAATTTGATATTTAATCCAGATTTGAATATTCATCTGACTTATTACCTGAAGGGCCTGACTGCATGCCTTGCTCAGTGTCACTCTACACCCATTGAAGTGTATCAGTATATAGACACAATACGCAATACTACGCGTCAACTACGCAGAGAATTCGGCCACGTAGATCTAAAAGTCATGGTAAAGTTGTATTTATGACTCACCTTTCGATTAATTATTAGAAAAAAAATCTTGTAAATGATAAGAAATTCGACGCAAGCGCTGTGCATTGTTTAAATTAAATAGGGCCTACAATGTCCGTCAGGTGGCCAAAAATGTACTCTACCAAAAAGAAAACGGCCTTCTGCATTCCACTCAGCAGTGATATATATGCTCCATAGGCTTAATGTGGAGACTCTGTTTTAGATGGATAATCAAACAGGGGAAGACTCTCTGTCAAATATCTGCAGGGAGAGACCAGGACAATGACGAGGAGGACCTGTCGCTCGTGGCCAGAAGCCCCAAAGTCATTGCCGATGTGAGTCAGAGGAAATACAGGGCGGTCTCGATATTCGAGCGCAGGCCTCTTGTGTCGCCCCTCCTTCCTCTCAGCCACTCCTTAGGCCGCTGCGCCTAATATGCTACAGGCATACCCACAGGCAGCTATATGGGACTGGATAACGTTTGCCTAAGTTGCATGGTATTGCGATGCGTTGCGAATCTGGCTGCGCATCACGAGGTGTGACAGCGGGTCGGGATTGTTGCTGGATGCCGCAGGGTGTCGAGTGGGATGGCGGGTTTCTTGCAGGGTACTAGAAGGTATCTTGGGTGATATGGAGCAGTATGATGCGCTTTAAGGGTAATGTGTGGGGCCTGGGGACAATGTTGGATGGCAGAGTGCAGCGCGGGGAGTCTGAGGCTGTATGAGGTAGTACGAAGTATGGAAAGGCTCCAGGTGATCCACGAAGGCGGGGGACACTGTTGGCGGCTCAGTGTGGAGCGGGAGTATGAGGCAGTATGGCAGTACGGGGCAGTATGAGGTAGCATGTGGTTGCGCCGGGTGCAGGATGGGACAGTATGGAATGCCGCCAAGTGATGCACAAAGGCTTGGGACAATGGCACAGTGTGATGAAACAGAATAGGGCAGTATGAGGCAGAATGGGGCAGTATGAGGCAGAATGGGGCAGTATGAGGCAGTATGCTGCAGTATGAGGCGCCCTGTGGCGCGGTCACCCAGAATGAGGAATGGCGCGATGGTGCAGAATGAGGAGGCGTGGGGCGGCACAGGGCGGGATACTATTCGCTGCCGCGGACAGGCACGCGCGCTGTCATTTATTTGTCCACACAGTTGGGTGGCACGCAGGGTAATCGGGCTGATACTACAGGAACGCCCCGCGGGACGCTAAATAAACACGCGCCACACGCGCCTGGCAGGAGACCAGCAAGAACTGGGAGGTCGGGGAACAAGCGGAAGTGGCCAGGGAGAGAGGGTCTGGATCTCTGTCTGTCACTAACGCGTCCAGGTGTCGGAATGTAGGCCGGGTTCAAAGCCAGAACACCACACTTCCGTCTTTATCCTAATCCATTTTACTTCTTTGTGTTTTCACCAAGGGGAAAGTATGACTGGGATGGATATTAAAGTAGGGGGTAATCTGTGATATCTGTCACGGGGAGTGTTGACTGTAACTGGTTTGTCAACAACATCTGTCATTGATCCAGTAAAGCCAGACGTTCCGATTGTGTAATTGTCGGGACACTCATATAGAGTACCATCTGCCAACGTCTAGGACTGACAGTAAGACACTAGAACCTAAAAATTGCAACAATTGGCAAAATAAGGAATGATTGAATATACAATTATACATATACATGCTATCTGAGTTTGCCTTGATTTGTGTGTCCTTTTTTGGTGACATCAAATAATATATTCTGTAAATTTCTTCTAAATGTAGATTACCTATAACTTTGTCGTGTTAAAAACATTCAGCCATAGATAATATGAAATATGGCAGGTCTTATACCCGGCAGGTAGATAACTCTATGAATCAAAGTTGTGAAATTTCAGTGATGAACAAATATTCTTTGTCTGATCTGCAGGGCAATATAAACTCTACATATTTTAACATATACGGAAGCAATATATTTCAATAGAAGAGAAGCTTCCAAAATCAACATTTATTTCAATTCATTTTATGAAAAACAAACATGTATTCAACAGGTTGGGACATCAACCACCACTGGGAAAACGTAGTATACCAGCTGCAGAATCAAAGTATGACCGTATTCGTTGCTTTCTCCTTTCCCGTTATACATGGCATCATGCCATTCTGTCTCCGTCAGTTAAGTAAGATAGAAGGTCCCTTTCCATGCTCCCTCCCTATCTGCCATTGTCGCTTAGGTCAGACACAAGGCCTTCATTTTTACATTTTACATTTGACATAGCCGCAATAAGGACCACCTGCGAGCCCCTGAACGGCCCCGTCCTCAGAGATCACCAACTTTATTCCCCAGACGACAATAACGGGCCCTGACGAGACCGACGAGGTTGGCGCGCGGCAAAAACCCGCTTTTCAAATCGAGCAGGCAATTGTAAGTGACCTCCCGGGGGTGGGTTATCACACGGCCCCCCGCGGCGACCATTGTGCCGCCGGTCGTGGGGGCTGCTCGCCCACGATCCGCGCCATTTGTTTCCAATGGTAACTGTATCAGGGAACAGATAGGTTTCTACGTTTGACAAACAGGCACTGTGGCGGCGCGGTGACCACACGTGGGGCGCCATGCAACCTCCTCCAGGGCCCGCCCACTGCCCGCCCACTGCCCGCCCCCATCACACGGCTAGTTACCCGCACGCCCCACCATCACCTGTTTCCAATGCCCACATGCCAGGGAAACATGGCATCCCGGCGCCCCTTTAATGGAGGAGACATGTCACCCAAACTCATAGCCATTTAAATCTCTATAGCACCACTTTATCTTAAACCACACAGCGTGAGTCGGTACTGTAAACACTAGGCACTGCGTGGTATCAGTAGTACAAGCAAGAGCTACCACCACAGGCAATGCCATTGTTTGTAATCATACAAATAGTTAACAATATAAGTATTAAGAAGCACCATAAGAAAAGAAAAGTCAGTCACAGTCAGACAGCAAAACCTATGTACATGATTATATATGGAAGTTGTGTCGGTGTCTTTTCTCTCCTAAAGCCAATATGTTATCAGATAGAAGACTTCACTGAATGACGTTATGATGCAGTGCAGGCTGAGGTTGTCAACACAAGAAGGACTGATGTAATTGTAATCACTCCATGTGTGAAAACATCATAATGTGATGACACTTGTGTCAATAAATGTTTTTCACCACCCCCCCCCCCCCAACAGAACTAAACTGCTTAGTCACATCAACAGTAATCGATGCTAGCAGTAGTAAATGATACTTGTAATCATGAAGTACAGCAATAGACTGCACCACCAACAGTCTGTATTGTGCTATCGAGGGTTAAGTCAAAATGGCAGACAGAGATTTGTCCTATACCGACACCACCGTCAGTCATTGATATGCAGCCAATAGTCTGCTCTACAAATTAATATAAAAGTCAAGTGCTAGTTTCTGTCAGTAGTTTGCCTATGTACCGACTCATCAATATTAAGAAGGGCCAGCCAGAAGTCAGCATGTCCTACCATCACCATATGGATCGATGCTACTGTAGTCAGGAACACACGTTCCACCAGAAACTACCATTGAGTTTATTTGGTATCAGTAACAGTGTTAGACAGCTATTGTTCAACACCGTGCGATTAACAGTAATCAGTCAATGACCGACAATGTCTGCAGCAATTAGTCTCGCAAAGGGTTTTACAATACTCTATTTAGCCCCATAGCTAGCGAGCAATGTGAATAATAATCAGCATTAACAGTAGTCAACATTGCCAGTAGTAAGCGGCCATACAAATGCAAGTTCAACACTACAAGTGATCAGTTCCATCAACAATTAACTGTTAGTGTATGGAGGTCAATGCCATCAGAATAGGCCTATACCCAGCTTGATTGGGTTCAGTCCCTGTATCCATAGAACTAGGAGCAAATAGAATATTCATCATTGATGAATGAGCGTGCAATTTCAAATGGATTACTAAAAGGTTTTGGGTTACATTCAGTCTATGGATCGTTTTCTGTAACCCACTTGTACCCAGTCAACTTGCCATTTCTCTAACTGCCTGAGACTAGGATCAAAACATATCAAGCAGCAGTGGGTCAATGAGGTATTTCGGTCTTGGGAGTGATTGGTCATGGTCAGCTGGGCATGCCTCTAAGACCCTGAGACACTGGCACCCTGCTCTGTTCTCAATATCACAGTGCATACCACACAGATAGTGAAGGGATAATTTTCATGCAGCACCCTGAAAGTCTATATTGACCCCTCTAACCTCTAGATGTATTTAGCGCGTGCAAGCACGCTCTAACTAGTACTCTGCTGTTCTTCTGGTGATATTTGCTAAGTGCATACGACATACAATCATTCATATAGGTGCGGGCTTCTAGCAGATGGCTTCAAATTTATGCTCAGGACTTGTGCATGACGCAATTGTTAGGTTACAGCTAGGCTGATTGAGTTATGAGATTCTTCAGAGATTCCGAATTAAAATAGAAATCTAAAAAGAAATCTAAGAAATTCCAGTGTATATGTTTCCATCGGTCAAAGTGCCCACTGTGCGCGATTTACGCAAGTGTATCTTTCAGAACTCACCCAACTGCCCTTAGTATGCTATTTCTGAATATAGCAGGTGATTGACATCGGCCAACTTTAGAAAAAGCCAAGTGATGGACATTCTGATGAACTGAATTTAGGAACTGCCTCAGGGTTGCTTTTTTCATAACGGAAACATAAAATAGAGCCTACCCTCAATCTCTCTAACGATACTGTGGCAAATCTTTGTGAAATTTACACGTGTGCTGATAAATGTATGATTCTGATCCCTATACTTCTAAAGAAGTATGCTGAAATATGCAGTCATTCTGTTTGTGAATAAAGACTCATTCTGAACCCTTTGATCTAAATATATACATGTACTTTTCCATCCCTTTCCATAATCCTATACACCGATATGAATCCATAATGTTATTGATAGCATTTCACCATGCAGCTGTATGGTTGGCAAGTGGTTTATCTTGGACAGTTTGCTAAAGATCTTTCTTGAGAACCATCTCCACTAATATAACGGACCATAGGCTCTCCTATGCTGCTAAGATTCTGTTAATGTTATAGGAAAAACAGTACAAGCGCAACGGTAGATTCATGGATCATAATCGATGTCGATCCGATGGGAGGCCCCTCACTTGAACACCGAACAGTGTAGAGGTGAACGGTTGAGATTGCCTCCTTCAGCGGACGTTAAACGAGACCTACCATGTGGCGGGTCCAGTTATCAGTGGATTTGATTATTCTTTTGAATTATGTCTTGCCATAGAGAGGTGTTAGTCTCGTCTTACGTCTTTAGATTATAACAAAATATAATAATGGTTGTCCTCCGACTATAGTGGCGCTATCCTACAATTTCCTGCCGGATGGTGAAAGAATTAGCAATCATTCTCTGCCCCATTCTCCTGTATATTATATTTGTATCTATTGTCCATAGTATCATTGGATATGATGAAAATATGTCACAGTCAGGATTGTTACCTCACAATGGTATTAACTTACTAGTTTGGCTGGTGGGAAATATGAGTCAGCGTTCATGAAACTTTCCCAAGTTGTGGACCCATACAAAAAACTTGTGCCTACTATATAGATATACATTTCGGAAGTCTGGTGCTCGTATAGACTGTACTTGACATCATTAAGGGCGCCGGTGCAGTTTTATGCCCGTCCAGGTGGGCTTCTGGTTCCGGCAGCACACCCTGGAGAACGGCCTCAGTCCTTGAGACGGTCCCAGCCCCTGGTCTATAATCCTGTTTGATGTGGAGTGTCGCGTCCGGCCCGGAGGGACCTGTTCTCCAGCCACCGGCGCCTCGTAGCCCCCTCCCCCGGGTAATACTCATCACCGTCAAAGTACCCTCGTCCAGGCGTCTGCATTTACAAAGTTTATTTTTTCCCAGAGACTGTAAGCGCACGGCAGAACTTTCCACATTTTATCTACAACATCCAACCACTCTCTGGTCTCTGGTTAGATGGTTATCGGGCCGGTCGCGGTCTCTTTGAAGTCAAGCCGAAACAGACATTGTTTATTGAACTTTTATCTTGGTTATGAGTGGGAATGGCTTGCCCCCGTTAGGCTCTGATGAAGAGTGTGCTGCTGCAGACCCTGCGCCTGCCGCCCGTGTCGTCGGCAGTTCCGGCCGGGGCGTCGGGCGGGGCCGGGAGGAGAAGGGGGCTGGGCGGAGGTATTCACCGGGGACATCGCAAATGACTGCGGCCTCACCGCTATCTGCGGACCGGATCGGCCTCCTGGGTGGACGGATTTACTGGCAGGGGGTGGTGGGTGTTAGCGCAGGCACGGTAAAGCATGGGAACGGGACCCTGGAGTAATGAGCCTGGGAAACAGACCCACTAAACGCTGATTCGTAAGACAACCGTTAGTTGGGAATACATACAGCTGGCGCGTGGTTATATCCAGGTCTCTGAGTCTTGCTAGTGTAAATCTACATATCAAGAACTTGAGGTCAATATAATTAGACTCACCTTAAGATATTCCAATAACTAGGAGCAAATGGTATGTTCATCATTGAAGAATGAGCGTGCAATTATGAAAAATAACAATTAAAAGGTTTGGGTTATATTCAGTCTATGAGTCATTCTCTGCAAACCACTTCGACCCAGTAAACCTACTATCTCTACAACTGCCTTTCTAGGATCCAAAACAGTGTATATCAAACACAAGTGTGTCAATGAGGGATTTCGGACTCTAGTGATTGGTCATGGTCAGTTGGGCACGCCTCTAAGACAATGAGACACTGACCCATTGTTCCTTTCCCAATGTCACAGTGCTAGCACGCACTCTCCATTGGCCGATTATTTAGCACCGGAACCATCTCGATTTTGTTGGTATACCGACGCCAAATCTGTGAATGGAAACGAGTCATACAGATAATGCTCATCGATTAATTTGGATTGTATTGTGTAATAAGGCCACCACTGACTGATTTCTCCAGTGAGCCATAGTGTTTCAATGGTATGGATCCGGAAAATATTGTGGAAAAGGTGGATACAATGCACCTTCACCGACTATTTGATACTGACGTAGGCCTACAGTCGTTGGCACAACGACTTTATTAGCACGCAGAAGGTAAAGGGTTAGTTTTTTTTTGCAACAAGCTCAGTCTATGTGACCACTCTAACCTGCAGGCAGAGTATATATATGCGTGTGTAGCTCACGCTCAATAAACGAACCGTATGAAATGAATTAATCTGAGAATCATTGTCTGCGTACAATTAAAAGGACTGCAAATATCCATGCTCAAGATATATGACTGTTCATATCGTATATGTTGTATTTTACATTATTATCCATCATATACAAAGCCCCCATTGAAAATTTATGGAAACTCAGTAAACCACGAATCATTATATAAAAGCTGTCAGATACCATAACTGTGGTATACGGATTCAAACCTGTGGTATACGGCCTCGAAACCATGGTATACGGGGAAAATAATCCCTTTGAGCAAAGAAATAGTCCCTGTTGTAGTACCTTTTAATATGGCAATAATTGGGTTTAATTCATAGGAGAAGATGGATAATAAATACAACAAACGATGGTTTTGTGGACAGGCGGCTCTGTAAACCACTCGAGGTTGACGTCGTAATACACTCGCTAGCGCGAGTGTATTACTACGCGTCAACCTATCGTGGTTTACGGCCGCCTGTCCACAAAACCATCGATTATCGTCTATTAATATGTGTAATATCAATTTCGAAATAAGACCGATATCGTACGTCCTCTATGTGGTATTTCTTATCATACTATATTCACTTTTGGGGGGATTAATTCAAATCCTCTCCCTCCATAGGTGGAGGGGCAGGACAGAATGTGCACCTAGGAGTTGGTCTGATAGTATGCATCACAGGTACATCTTCTTTTTGAAGTTGTAATATTGTTTTAATAATGGATATAAAGTATGTATTGAGGAAATATTGTTGGTGAATAGATGGGTTATGAATCAAAAGGAATACGGAACTATTCCGACTCCAGCAATGCATATATATATGTAGCATAGCACATGCAATCTATATACATATTTAATTATGATATTTCACACGGACCCTTCCTCTTTCCTATAGAATCACCATGTCCCTTATAACAACACAGCACTTACACGTGCTCGAACAGCGATGTCAGGACTTTCGATACAGATATTTTGGATTAACGGTTTCGGAGTGTGGCCTCTGCTCAGATATATACAAACCATGACATAAATTACATGACTGAGTAAACCCTGGTGTCCCTGTGTGAGTATCACGTGTCAGTGTCCTACCACTGCAGCGCCTCTGCCGGCCACGAGTCGGAGTCTTCATTTACCCTCTTCCTCCTCTGGTTCCCATCGTGTTATGATAGTCAGTAACATACACCGGGAGCATGCCAGGTCTTGACACATAACGGAGTATTTTGTTTTAATTAATTTGGTGTATGAGGTCTGGTAAGACGGACATGTCAGACTGGGTAATATCGCCCGTTAGATGATGCTTTCCTTGTTTTCATTCTATTACCATTTGGCTAAAGACAACATCCCTGCTGCGTATTATAGAAATATCACTGTGGAGCACATGATATCAGATTCTAAAACAGCGTCTTTAAACAAGATTGAACATGAATGTATTGTATACGACTTGTATCTCAGCATCGTGTATATCGTCAGACAATCTACTCAGAGCCCACCTCTTTACAAATACCTACAAAGCAGATGGGTAAGATAATAATTGCTGAGAACAAATTCGTTTTGGATAAGGGTAGAACTGATGAACCAATGAGCGACACTTGAGGGATATAACGATGATGTATGGTAATTAATGCTTGAATTTTAGAACAAAACACATTTGAGTTAAAACATTGGAATCCCTGACTTGTTAGAACCAAAGTTAGGTTCGCCAAGAGTCGATGGGGTCGTTCTCATAAACATATTTTCGTTTTTTGGTAATAACCTAAAAGAATTAGAAATCATACTCATAAAGATACCGACTAGCATGAAGGAAACTATGCTCTGACCAAAATTCGTTGTGAAATGAACGCATTAATCAGCGCGGAGTCAAGTCAAGACATCCCTTCTATGACTCAGTTATATGGAGATATTATGCCTAGTGTTCCATTGTTCTATATCATAGAAGAAGAACATTGAGATAACATTACATTGACAGGCATTTGGAATGGAAAAGGAATACTTGGGTTACTGGTAATATGCATGGGAAGGTTATATTGTTATATAACTTGTCATTACTTCATCCTGTATGTCGATTTAATAATTGGTATCAAGTTGACAACGGGTTCCTTCTTGTGCTCAACAAATGATGTCAATACAATGTTATTTCAATAAAGTATAAATCACTCAAGTATATAACACTCGTTGACCAGTGAAGGTAAAACCCTATGGCATTTAAGCAAAGTTGTCTGCAATATGAATTTATGGTTATTAGGTTGATCGTTTATTTCAGATGCCCTATGTTATGTTAAAAAGGGAATTAGATATTTGAGACCTATTTCTCTCCACCTCTTTACCAATCGACCTAACAATATCATTTCTTATCTTCCTGTGGAGAACATTTTGATTCTGAGCGAATCATTCAAATTATACAAATGAGCGTGGGAGAATAAAAGAAAGAGAGATGCTATCCGGGACTATCCTTGTTATTACCATGTTAGCTTTTATGAACCCTGAAACACAATTGTCCAGAGGTAATTGTAAAATTGACATTAATTCAGCGGGAACTTTAACTAACACACTGACATCGGACCTACCAGATATCCTAAGAACTACCACATCCGGGACTTCCCAGCACGCTGGACTCTCCTCGTGAATTTAAACCCTACCCATCCTCACTTGAAGTTAAAACTGTATCCTCCCAAAGGATGACACCTAAGACTTTCATGAACCTAATTAACTCACAGACCTATCAGTCTTATCATGTTATCATCTTCATTGAAAATCAAAAATAGATTTGATTTTCGCGAAGTTCACTTGTCTGAAGTCGTTGTTCAATCCGACGACTTTGTAACATCGCAGACTTTAGGTCAAATATCACCTTTTACCAAGGTAAGTCTCATTTAGCCTATGAATTATAACTGGTGTGTTGGAGAGCCCTGAGATTAAAGAAGATCACGGACACGGAAGGATCTGATCACTCCATACCATAATCATGATTAGATATCGGTGTCGGACTTAATGGATCATGACCTTAGTCAGGAATGTAGTCATCGACATATATTTGCACTTCTATTTATATGAGTATATTGTACAGTAGTTATACATCTGAATGTATGCTTCTACCAAGATGATGCACACCGTTCATTCTTACTAACTAATATGTTCTTTGTGATGCTTACAGATCCTTATTGATATTCTAACGTTAACCTGTTTCTCTATAACATTTTTTTTTTCTACTACTTATGTGCTATTGCTTATTCTATGCTCTACTCTACAGCAATACTGTGCACCCTGGTGTAAGTATATAGGCTAGAGGGGACCATCTCGTTCTTCAATACGTAGCCTAGTTAGTACGTCCAGCTTCCCATGGTATATAGAAACTGTGTTCCGGAGCGATGTAACTCTTCTGTCAAGGATTACGACTGTGCTTTAGTGAGCCTGTTTAACAGTGAGTGGGCGAATGGCTAATGTCCTAGTGGTGTCGGTGTTTTTTGAGTGGCGTTGATAATCTCCTACCCGACGCGTAGTACATCTTACGGCTCTGCTCTGCCTCACGAGCCCCCACCAATCATGACAAATAATTCGCGCGCCAAAAGGTGTCATGTCAGTAAAACACTTGGCCCACTACAACTGAATGGTTAGAACTGGTTACATAGAGCATCTCACCCCCACTAAGCCATGTCTGCATCTGTCCTGGTCCGACTCTGCTGGTATATAGGAGAGGGCCAATAAAGCATAATAAGTTCTGTCTCTAAGTAGGTTGGTCTACAGCTAGACTAGCCAGGGGTGCTTTACGAAACATGATATCGTTTCTCAGTCGAACCAAAGACCTTGTTTCAAGTATCAAGCCTTCTCTTTTGTGATAACAAAACCAAGTCCCCTTGTTCATCCTTGATAAAGAAGCAGTGTTTAAACTACTGTCTTCCCAGAATTCTGGGAGTTCATGGAGACATAACCTATAGGCTAAACAAAAGCAATTTGGTCGCATTATTCGAATCTCTCAGCAATAAATGAAACTTCAATTATTTTCTCATCAATGCATAAGGCCTGTTTCCATTGACCGACGATAAGGGTGTCGATTTTTTGAGTTACACAGAAAGTCTGACAGTGGTGCCACCAACTGTGCGTAAGTAAAGACAAACCGGTGAAGGTTTTAGATTTCACTCACTGACCAAGCTTTCACTCAGTAGTGGTCGTTCCATTGACCGACTTTGGGTCAGCAGTGCCAAAGGTCCGTAGGTGGTACCTGACTGTAGATCAGTGACGGGAAATCGGCCAATGGAAACGGGCCTTTAGATGTATCATTTTGTATGTATTGTTCATTGTATACATGTATTATAACCAATAAATAATCATATAGTGCGCCATGATTATCAAGTGGACAATGCCAATTTATACAGCAATTCTTGATTCTCATCTGGTTATTAGCTTAGTCCTGCCTGATGCAATGACAGTTGACGAGAAACAGAGCACGGTATCAGCTAACCAATGCGGCCAGCCAGATATCGATCATATCAAAGCATTGCAGTGAAGGAGAGGGTCTAGACCTAAACCTGGCATTTTTATATCGCCAGGTAACATGATATCGGTTTTAACCTCACCTCATCTGTATAGCACCTTTAATCCCCAACCTGCTCTGGCTGCAGCTTCCTCCCCTCCCTACACCAACAACCGCCGTCCGCACGAGAGCGCCCTTTACCCTCTTCACTATGTCTGTTCAATGTCCTGTTCCACAAAATGATATGAACAAGGCCAAGCCGACGCCCGATCCCGCTCGCGCCCACGTTGACCCAGGGTTATGGAGCTGCTCGCCGACCTGCTCATTGAGCTGCTCGTGACAAAAGCCATATTCGCTTCCTGGCAAGCCTCAGCCGGCTGCTGCCGAGGCTGGGGCGTGGGTGGAATACGGGGAGAAAGGTGGAGTGGCTGCATGCAGGAAGGCAGCGGGGTAGTTTTAATAAAGATGGTCTGGCATAAAGGTATCGTGAGAAATTGGTGAGCAATAGGTGATAAGCAGTATTAACGATTCTAAAAAATTGAGGCATGCTCTGGTGCCAGGGAAGGTAGTGATGGGGGCACGGAAGGCTAATGAGTAGGTGTCAGGAACGAGTGACTGCAGGGAGAAAAGAGGGAGTGGATAGTAATCAAGATGGAATATTCTAAAAATATAGAGGCATGCTGTGGTGCTAGGCGAGGTTGCAATGATAGCACGGCAGGCTAGAGGATGGGTGGCAGGAAGGAGTGGCTACATGGAAGCAGGCAGCAGGGTAGCTTTAATACAGGTGGTCTGGGGTAGAGGTTTCATGGGTAGTTGGTTGGCAATAGAAGTAGGAAGTGGATTATAAGCAATATCAAAGATTCTGAAAAGATCGAGGCATGGTGTGGTGCCAGGCAAGGTGGCTATGAGAGCACGGCAGGCAAGAGGATGGGTGGCGGGAAGATGAGTGGGAGTGGGGGTGTTTGTGTACGCGATGGCAGGACGGGGTTGGAGTAAGGGCGGGTCTGGTCAACGTTACTGGTGTGGAGAGAAGTGGCAATGGCAGGTCGTAAACACAGCGTAGAGAGGGGTTAACTGCCTCCACATTCATAGATCATCAGACAATAAGGTGGTGGAATCTGCGACCTACTCTGGCCTATAACGACAATACATGCAGGGCCCAGAATCCATATTCCCTGGTAAAGGTGACTCTCATAATGGATGAGAAGACCTAAAATAAACATAGGGCATATTTGCATATTGCGCATGCTATGTTAGATTTGTTGGTTAAAGCTATCTCGTAGTAATAGCCAATATCAAACCATAGCGAAATTGAATATATGATTTTAGGACGACACGCACCAACAGTGTTGAGCCTTGAACCTATACTGGACGATCCACAGGCCAGTGGGCTACTGGCTGGGATAGCCTGACGCCCTATCTATGCTAGGTAATAATCTATGTAATTAATGGTTTTACTGTATTGAACGACATGAGTCACAATTCACTAGATCACTCCACACTTTATTCTACATACAAGTCCTATCTAGTAACGAAATGATACTCTGAACATTCAACATAATATCATATAGATATAATTTCTAAGTTCTATATAGAGTCTACAATACACATACAGTACATTTACTTTCAGCTGCACCCTTTGCCTATGAGATGACCAGCTGCACCCTAACATATCTCTACCAGAGAGAGTTGTATCCGCCAGGGTTACTGATTATGCACCATTACAAGAGCCTGACCATTAATGGCACACAAATTACGTGAAGAAATTCATGACTGCTTTACCATTGCTACTGGGTTGATACAACCACATACTAAACAGTAAC
The DNA here is from genome assembly GCA_950022655.1 of Alentia gelatinosa. NCBI lineage: Eukaryota > Metazoa > Annelida > Polychaeta > Phyllodocida > Polynoidae > Alentia > Alentia gelatinosa. The sequence continues at coordinate 21,093,458 of OX465586.1, read as the reverse complement.
TGTGCAATAACAATTTATAGATCGCTATTCTTGCTCCTGAAACAATGCTTTTGTATTGAGGTTGGTTGGTTAATTAATACAGTCTCAGCAGAGAATGTTAGGAGAGCAACACACTAAACAACTCTGATGAGGTGGTGGGTTGAAGTTCAAGCGCATTTTCATGCCAGGCCAATATGTAAGAACAAAATGTACTGGGGCTGACAACCAATGGAAGTACAACTCCAACCAAAAGGATATAATTGTAAATGAGATTTAATGAATTGTTGCCGAAGATTGCCTGTTGGATACCGAAAAAAAGCGCTTTTCAAATATATTCTTTGCTAATCTCCTACTTCCTATGATCACAAACGAAGGGGGTTTCGTGCTTGCTGTTGCAAGCAGGTAGTGGAGCCCTCATGGAGCAGAGTCGCCACCTAGTGGTTCATGAAGATCTGGACTGATACGGGCAGAAGATTAACCAGTATGTAATGATCACAAAATCCTGAAAGAAAATGTATACGTATATATATGAATGCTGAATGAATGGGACCGATCTGTATTGTCTTCTGTAGCGTATTGTAAATTTCCTGTAATACTTCCTCTATGTGACCTCATTATGGCAGATCGCCATACTTAGCGGCAACTAATGTTGTAAATGGTAGTACTGAATGAAAAATGGCTGCCTCAACAAAACTCGTCGTCTATTCGCAATGGTACTGATTTCTCAGGTTGCCAAGTCTCAGAAACCTTAAGTCAATATAGTGGAAGCAACCAAACTTTAAATCTAAATCAATATTCCCATAGAGACAATAACGGCATGTAGCGACTACTGTCCGTTTATCTGATAAGTGTCTGGTACGAATGTTTATACAGGAACATAAAAGACGCCAATCGAGGCTGGTAAATTGGAACTGTTTTCGACTGCAAACAGGAATTACGTTGTCTAATCCGGGACGTCCTTATTTGTCTGTTGGATACCGAAAAAAGCGCTTTTCAAATATATTCTTTGCTAATCTCCTACTTCCTATGATCACAAACAAAGGGGGTTTCCCGTGCTTGCCGCTGCAAGCTGGTAGTGGAGCCCTGATGGAGCAGAGTCGCCACCTAGTGGTTCATCTCAGAGCTATGAATCATGCATGATTCACTCCGGACCGAAAATGACCAGTCATGTATACAATAACAGACTTATGCCCATATATTACTCATCTTCTTCGCGATAGATTTTCTACTGGAATATTTCACAGAACATTTTACATGTCTTGCAATTGGATAATGATCTCAATGGTGAGATCCTGGCGAGCAGGAGATTAAGGGTAATGAATAGAGGAGGAATCATGGAATGCATTGGGGAGGGTGGGGGAGTTAGTCCAGTTTATTAGTTCATTCATGTATATCTACTCACCAGTCGTTGCCTCACTCTTTGTCATCATGTCTCTCAATATCACAGATATGGTACCGCCATATGCGGTCTCTGAAAAATACATTAAACAGTGGTTATCTATCACATTATAATTTGATAAACGACAAATACGGTTATAGATATCTGATCAATAGAAATATATATTTTAGTCTAATCAAATAAACATTCAATCAAATTGAGTTCGTTTGACTTAATAATAAACATCTATTGGTAAAATCCATTAAGGAAGACATCTGAAGAAGCTATAGATAAATAGAATCATTGGCTACATTATTTTGGAAAAAAATAAGAAAACTCAAGGTACATACAGAAAAAAATACGAAAAAAAGCAAGCGCTATAGTATACACTTGGGATTTATTGATTATCTATAGCTTCCAAAGTAAAAAGGACTAGTATACATTTAAATCTGAATAATATAACATACCTCATTCATCATCATTGTATAGAAAGGTATTCCTATAATTTGTTAAAGCTACAACTGGCTATGTTTATTACATATATAATATTACATGAAAGTATATTTCATATTCATGTGTAAATTGTCGTTCCGAATACTTTATAATGTAATTTATATTTTTGTGATAATCTTTGACTCAAGAATCAGTCATGGTGTAGACTAGACCAGGAGCTAATAATACTAGTTTGTGATATTGCTCGTAATTCATTTACGGTCACATTTCTGTAGTCCAGTTCAGGAAGTAGGCCTACTTCATGACAGTCATACCTAGAAGCAACTTGAATTCCAGCAGGACTGGATTACGGAACAGGTGGAGAGTACAACTTTAAAATAGGAGGTCACAGATCAAAATGATCCAGCAAAATAAGCACTTGTCGATTTTCACCAATGAATGTACCCAATGTTATAGTAAGTGGCCGTTGATTATAATATATGTAATATTAGAATCTCTTGACCGTACTGATCACAGTTTACTGGACGTAATGAATATTCATATGTCCCTCCGTACAGCGTGGTAACTTCCATTCTGGAAAAAATGAGTTGTATAATTGTGAAATGACGTGTTTTTATGATTTCTAGGTACATGTAGATGGTAATAAGGAGACATAGTGAGTGTACCTGAATTCCATCCGTTCCTCGATATTTTGATCGAAAATATCTCTGAACAGATTCCATTCAGGCACACTAACCAAGACTCCATATATTATTATTTGTCAGTCCAGTAAACGTACTCAGTTTCCTGATCGTAGCGACTGTAGATCCCCCTCAGAGCCTTGTTAGACGGAAGGTAGAACTCGAGCTTGCTACCCGGCCCATTCACCCAGTCAGTCTCCACGCAGTTGGGCAGCCGCAATCCTAGGGTATTCAAAATGTTTCTAAAATACGATGTTTTTATTACTCATACAACTGTAGAACTGTACAACCAACTATCGCATTATTCTCTTAATTGTTAATATATATTTGTCAATCCCTCCTCAAAGGCGCATATTAAGAGTAATTAAAGCTGCATGAGCTGAACCAAAAGTTACTGAAATTTGATTTTCAATGAGTACATTATTTCCAAAGTATAGAGCTCCGTGCAACAGTGCATTTAGGAAAATTGTCAATTCTAGTGTATAAATTATCTAATTTCTTATTACTAAGCACCTTATTTCAATGTATGTATACAATGAAATCTGAATATAGAGGCTATTATTTTAGATAATATGGCTAAAACAGACAACGATTTGCATGGGTAGGCCTAGTACTTCGCACAGAAAGAGTGACATATTCGTCTATAAACTAAACAGACATATTTCAATTGATACTGCGTCAGAATACTGTCCGTAAAAAGCCCAATCATAGCAATTTGCTGGTGATCAAATAAAAGAGAAGGAGCGTGTAGATAGGAGACACAAATTATACGTAATATATGTCCTAAGCTTAGGTGATATTTTAATCAAAGTGCTAGTATTTTCTAAGCTAATATGTAATAACTAAACTAAATTGTTATTATTTCATTCATATGAAAAGACTAAACCGTTCCTATAATCTATAACGGACAGCTACATAAACATCACCTTGCTGACTATCACGTGGTACACAGAAAGTGATCTTATACAGAACATAGAACATAACATCATTCGTGAGCGACAATGAACGAAACTCTACCGCAGTGCTGCCATCTAGTGGAGCTAAACGGAACCGGAGTTACACAAAACAACGACGACAGGGGGCGCTGCACTACAAATGACTGTGACAGAGTCGCCATCTAGTGGGAGAAAACGGAACTGAGACACATGACAACGACTACATCCACCAGACGGCGCTTACCGCGCGCCACCCTGCGCTGCGGGCCTCGGTCGGGCGGGTCCCGGTCGGGCGGACCCCGGTCGGGCGGACCCCGGTCGGTCGGGGTCAGGTGGCCCTGGTAGGGCGGCCCTTGATAGGGCGGCCCTTGATAAGGGTGCCCTTGATAAGGCGGCCTTTGATAAGGCGGTGCCTGGTAAGGCGGCCCTTGGTCGGGGTGTCCTTGGTAGGGCGGCCCCTGGTAAGGTGGCCTCCTGTAAGGCTGCTCCAGGCGGAACAGGTTCTCGCCGTCCTCGTGCTCCGTACTGCCGTCTTCCCCGTCCTCCTCCTGCCACTGTGGCGCCCCTGGCGGCGCGGCGGTGGCGTTGGGGCCGACGTGGACGGGAGGCGGGGTTGTTTGTGCGGCGGGGTCGGGGCGCGAACCGGGCGGCAGCACCGTTATACCTGGACTCCGACAGCACTCCACGCGCCATATCCGGTCTGACGTCACGTCGTCGTAGTCCGAGTAGACGCCCGAGATGTAGCTGTTGTCGTCACAGTTGAACTTGAAGTTGTCCTTCAATCCGTTTACGAATTCGTCTGAAATCAATAAGAACAAAAATCCTAATCAATGTTTTTGAGTACCAGTTTTAGATTTGAACGTGAAAAAAAGAAGAATGTTTATGTCCGTCGTCAAACAGATTGCATGTCAAACAGATTATGTGACCGACTTGTCCTAGTAGCGGGACCTGTTTGTTTCTCTCCTACCAGGTCTTTCGTATTTCTTGGGAGTGTGTTATGTAAGAAGACAATTTTTTTCAAAATATAATAAAATAAAGTATTGTTGGCTTTACCAATTTGTTAGCTATGTATATTTCATAATAAGAATGTCTGCTTTTAGAGTATACATAGAAGAAAAGTATTTGGTTTGAGGCGCACCCCGAGTGATCCCATGTGTGATTTACCACGACCAACTCCTATATCCAGACAGGGGTTGGTTGCCTATCTAAGGTAACGCATGCCGTTTTGTGGTGTATTATGGGTAATGTCTACAATTTTACGCTAGTTCACCCGCTAGAGGGCTTGGCGAAATCTGCCATGCTCCTACTCTGGCACCAGAGCACACTGATGTTAGCTCTGGAGAAATCTCAACTGAACCACCTTGGCTTGCACTCGTCTCGCTAATCTTCTTATTACCAGAGTTAGAATTTCACCTGGAAGAGTGAATCATTCTTCAAGCAGATCTTTTGTCGTGGTACTCTATGTCACAACAGGCCATTGTGGTTGGAGATCGTAGTACTGTCGAAGACCATTATCCATGTTATCATTTTCTTTTTATGTGTGTGTTTTTTTTATAAAGAGACCATGAAGTTACACTTTGTTATCAGTTAGCTAAGTTAATAATGCTTTGTACTAAATACTCATAGTTTATATTCCACGATGTCCCAAAAGTGTACACTGCTTCGAGATATTTGTATCGAACTCTCTGTCCTGAAAGCGATCGGACCAAACCAACCTCTAAGTCGAGACAAAGGTCGTTACCATTCTACCATGCTCCTTGCCATATTCTGGTTTCCCGGGAATCCGCTCGAAGGCTTGGTAGAATATTACAACGTACACAGGCAGACCAGCCTATTTTTCCCAATGCAAATAAGCGGAGAGCCGGAGAAAGCTTAAAGTCGCTCACGAACTGGGTGTTACCTGTCCCATATTTTATTGGGACAGGGAACCTGTCTAACATTTACCGTTGTTGTTTACTTTGAACAGGGGACGTTCGTTATTCGAGTTTGTTTAGCGATTCTAGTTAGATGATTAGCAAAGTGATTGACTACCATCGTACAATGAAGGTAAACCCAGACCTCGCCAGTATTCACGGTAAGAAGCATTCTGTCTGTCCTTGATATGTTCAATCTTGTGACGTGATGTTGATTCCTTTTCCCGTGTTTGTGTGGACAAAAAATCTCCAAGTGATCCAAAATAATATATTGCTGGTGATTGTTTTCATCAAAATCAATGTACACTCGTATAGAGATACATGTTATCATATGACTGTAAACTTACGGTATGTTACACGGAAATTATTACTTAACTTACTATGGTGGGCAATTACGTGAAGACCAGTGGCGGTTGGGGGTGGGATGGATGCAAAAAAAGGCCTCACCTTCACCTGGTTGTTAGTAGTGCTTTGCCCGTAACAACCCAATCGACCAATTTGGGCAAACCCATTACTCCAATTGGGCTTCAAGTGGGCAATTAAACTACGACATCCAAGGGCTGCTTCCTCAAAAGGTTGAACAGCAATTTCTCATGGTTTCATATTCCCATTCTTAACTCTCGGGATGTACAAATATAGCCTAATAACCAAGTAGCCGTATATATGTATGATTGTTCAGAGCAACACAAGAGAAGTTAGAACTCGACTGAGTGTGGATAATAAAACCCACCCCGTGATTGCAAGCGTTGCACCCAGTTCACTATAGTGTGAATACACTCATGATACAATAACATAAATCATATAATAATTCAGATCTCCATATCTATGTTATGCTTGTTTATGATTAGGTTTGTTGTCAGCTTCATCATCTTCGAAGAGCTCATACATGTTTGTTTTTTTAACCTTTTTCTAATCCTCATCGCATACAATTTACAAGAACGTCTCATCACAGAAGAGTGTAATTCTTTCTTGTACCAGCTCGTCGGCGAATCTAAGATCCCATAATTTCATTACTTAGGTTTGGCATAGGAATGTTAAAAAAACGATGTAGGACGGAAGAACATGCCATGTACAGTATGATCAGTTCGGTAGAAACGAGGAGACCTGACTTGAAAGGCTTAGCCTACAATTCACAGTGGCGCCACCTGGTGATTTTTTAGATACTGTCAATTATTAGTTAAAACTTGTTCATTTTAATTCTACATGAGCAAAGTTAACGTTTTGTCCAGTTTTTCCAATCTTAGGTAAAATAGGCCTATTTACATTTGCTTGATTCACATAGGAAATATACTGAAAGATATGATTTTCTTCAATTAATTCGAAAACAAGGACGGGAACCAGTTATTTCAAAAACCTAAATAAGTAGTACTATGATAATATATACTATATTCTGTGAAAGCTTTAGGAAAATTACATGAGTTTACTGTGTGAAAAAATACGATTTAGAATGTCTATATATTATGATATAAAATTATCATAATATTAATCTTTATATCAAAAACTAGCACGGTGACTCCCATTTCCTCAGTTAAATATGTGTTCCACAACACTTGGAGATCATCACATCAAATTCTCAGGAAATTGACATGGCGTTTAATTTTCAAGCCAAATTGTCAAATATGCCTTTTAATACCTACCATGCATTACTAGGAGCAAATGTTTTTTCCATTTGTAATGGAAGAGCGTAGTGTACCTAAATCATTTTATCAAACAAAAGTAAGAGACTATCATAAGAAATTATGAAATCTTTAGGCCATTTGTATTTGAAAATATCAAGAATGTTTCAATAAACCTAGAGAATGGATTTAATAGTTGTTCTCTAGTATCATTAACAGGGATATGCATTATGGTATAGAAATCTACATGTGCGAACAGATGGCAATGGATTACTTAATTAAAATCAATGCATCCTAATGTATCAAAAATGTTTCTTAATCAAGTGTATATATGGATCTAATGTGATAATTTCAATAATCTGATCAGTGAAGGACGGTAAGGAGTGGCTGTGTTAGGGGTTGCTAATATTGAGTAACTGTCTTTGGAATCGCTATGTTATTAATACTTTGTACTCAAGTCTGTCCCATCAGCTATGATGCCATAGAGAATGATCTTCCCCATCAGATCTGATAGTCTTAAATGAACATGCATTGTGAAGTTATAGTGGTAGTAGATAACAAATAGGCTCTTGAGTGCACCTAGCTGCTCAGTAGCGGTATACAGGGAGTGGTTGTGGGAGGGGAGGGACTGGGGCTATTATGGCATGACTTAAAGTAATGTGGCTTCAGGCCCAGAGTATTATGAATAGGTGGATGGGAGTAAAACTGATTTTTCAGGTCTGGGTCAACAAGTGGGTTTGAATAACAAGTTGAATAGCAAAGCTGTCTGAATACAGCACAATTAGGTCTGTCGTGTGAAGAGAAACTCATTTTTTAATTGGTTTATACCCAGTTTAACTTTTCTCTTATGATCTATTTGTAGCCAAGTTGAAAAAAAATTGATTCTGTAGTTTTTTTATATTTCTTAACCCTGCACTACTGTAATATGGCACAAGGAGTGCTGGTCCGTAAATCACACTGAAATAGAGCCTAGGGCGTCTAAAATATCTCCCCCCCCCCCCCCCACCACCACCTATTTGGATATTCATGAACTGGGTTTTATAAGAAATCCGGTCAAGCGTAACACTAGGAGAGTGTAGCGACTGTGTCGCAAAGGTCGCCAGCATTATACAAAGGCAAACTAAGCGGCCGGCATACAGCCCACGCTCCTCCCAGCTGAGAATTGAGCCTGCTTGCCCCGCTTTGCGCATGCCTACGGGCGTCGTAGGCGGGGCTTTCTCTTTAGTATTAATACAATATTCTGTCTATTTGCTGATTTGAAATGAAGATGCAATTCAACTTCATTATTCAATATGACACTGAGAGAAATCTACACGTGTATTTGAATCACACCAAAATTCATGAGTGAAATGCCCGAACTCAGTTGTGTTCAGATCTGGGCCCTGTTTTTCAGTCACGACAATCGTTATGGGCGATGTGTTTTTGCCGTCAGTGTTCGATAGACACGACACTATAGTGAATAGGCGACATGTCGTGACTGTAAGAGTCACAGGGCGTCCAGACGTGTTTTTCAGTCATGACAATCGTGGGGTCACGTGATTGAAAATGTCGCCCAAAGTGTCGTCCGTTCATGACACCTATGGACATGTCGTACCAATGCGCAACTTCACTTCCCGTACGAATTAAGCAATGAAATTTTAACACGAGTAAGGTCTACATATGACAAATAATCGTACCAAATATGAAGAAAATCGATCGCAACGTTCCGAAGATATCGGCGTTTTATTTTCGTAATAGCAATCGTCTGCTCTGGTGGCCAGTGTATTTTCCTGATGCCTCCGCTAATTTATTCAGTATTGACTGCGTACGGGAGGTGGGAGGGTGACTGGCCACCAGAGCAGACGATTGCTATGACGAAATTCAAACGCCGATGACTTCGGAACGCTACGTCCGATCATCTTCATATTTTAAACGATTATAGTCTATATGTAGCCCTTACTCGTGTTAAAATTTCATTGTTTTATTCCGTCGGGAAGTGGAGAAATCCTCAATATACGCACAGTGATGTGTTATAGAACCTAAGACAGTTCTATATTTGTCGTAGCGGCCGACATTTTTTCGCGGCGATCGTGAGTGGCGCACTACGATCGTGTCTATAGAACAGCGGCCATTTTGTGTCTTCCAGAATGTCGTGAAATCGCTGGACGATCGTAGGGTATCGATGCCCGACGATGTCGTTACTGAAAAACAGGGCCCTGGTGTTAATAACGTTGGGAAGTACTGTCCATAGCTGAATCTCTAAACTTGTAAGTCATCTAGTTCTGTAGTTTGATTAGTGGATGGGTTTTATGACATAGCAGGTGCCATGGTCATGTCAATGTAGATCGAGGATGAAATGAGGAGGAGTATATAGGCAGAGAGAGAAAGAGAGAGACTGCGGTACAACCGAGCATCGATCCTGGGATCCCTCAGTCTGGTACTGACCGAGGTATCCGGCGACCGAACGTACAGGTAAGGTTTTTATATGCTGAGGAAATATTCACTAGATATGTGTCTGTGAATATGAAATAATTCCCTTTCAGTTATTCATGGCTCACAACTATACGAAAACAAATATAAACAAGGCCCTCAATAAATATCACATTCATTGGCGATACAGCAATTGCACCAAGTGAAGCTATTTGAAGAACTCTTTATTGAAACGATTGAGGTAATAGATTTGTATCTATTACAGAACACACATACACCAATGACGGTATATCAGCAAAGAAGCTTATTCGGGATGCTCTTTTATCTAGAGCCTACTGCGCAATACCTGAAATGGAATATGTTACAATCATCCACACGTACCATAACACACGTACAATAACAGTAACCCACGAAATAATAGTACAACTGCTGACAGAGCCAGACCAAAGGGAGGTGATTAACAGAGCTGATTTGGACTCACAACTAGATTGCCACGTTCGCTCCTACTGTAATCTGATGGATCGCAATGGGAAAGACCCATCCCAATCAGCTTGATGAGGGGAAACCTAACACAGACATAGCTACGCGCTCACTTCCCCCTGTCAGTCACGTGACATAGTGAGAGACGCTGGAAATGGCGGCAAATTGAGCAGTGTCAGACGCCTAATGGAGATGCGGGTCCGGAACTAGCATAACAAGACGTCCCATTGCTTCTGTTCGCCTTGCAGGCTAATTTATACCGTTTCATGGGCCCAGGCGTCCATCAATGACAGCACGAAATTAGATTCCACTAGAGAGACAGTGATTAGCTTATCTGTCACAGTTGTAGCAGTGTGAGTCCTCTTTGAAGAATGCTGTGCCTATATTACGTGTGAACAAGTATTGGTAGGCCCTAACTCTAATATGTTTCCTTAGCTCTATGTATGTACCTGAAATAGATAGCGTCACTAATAAATCATGTCATTATTCTTCTCGTTTTTAAGATTCACTGTGGAAGCGAATTCAAATAAGGCACAAGATAGCAACAGCGTAAATTTGTTATTCCAGATGTTTCTATTTCCAAGTAGTCTTGATACGATTTTATCTGGGCGCTCTCATCCTCCGTTCCCTGCCACGTTATAGCAAAACGTTTGCAGGTCCATATTTTACTGGCGCTTTTTTTTTGTCCGCCTTTCACGCCCCGGGTTGATATTATCACACCCAGCCTGCAGGCAACTGACAACCTAAGCTATTAAACACCCACAAAGAAACGGGCCTGTTTTATGACCCAATATCACCTTGGCTATGATGAGCGGGAGGCAGCCCAGGGAGATTAGGACGAGGTGGGTCATTTGTTGTGAGATGGGGCAGTTAGGAGAAGCTATGATGAGAGAGGGGTGCAGAGGCCCATTAAAGAAGAGATGAGTTGGGGTGGAAATTACTCTGCTGCCTCAGGTAGAATAAAGCCATGCTGAGCAAACCGAAAGTAGGATCTTAAAATTATGTTAAAGCGTTATACTAGAGCTTTTTAATGATATGTGGTACGGCCTTTCGGAGTTTATGAGGAGTTTGTGCTAATGTAATCCTAGACGATACTCCTATCCTCTTTCCTATAAGGGATCAACATTGCTGTTATTAGCAGTGTGCAACTCTGTTCTAGGTCTACACACGTTTTTACCAAGATGACGTTACACAGTCGTTCTACCAAACACACAAGCCTTTTGCCTTAGATTCAGGATATACTAGATAATGCCGCAGCACCATCTACAGCTAATAACCACTTAGTCGATAATTATAAAATATAATGAGTAAAAGCCATTACACTTATAATTATCTGTTCGTTTATCATGGGCTGATGGTTTACCCACATTTCACTATACTACTTTGCTTTTCGAGAGTCGAATTTATAAGCCTCTGAAAGTCTCCGATATTCAGTGCACTTGAATACTAACAAACATCTAATCTTTTTGGATTGTATTAATGCATATGATCATTTCAGAAAGCCAATATAAGTTATTTTAGAAAATAGTTCGTGGTATTGATCTAATAAATAAAGGTTAAAACCCACATGTTTATCTTACAGAGAAACCTTTAAAAAAGACACATAGAAAGCCACACTAACAAATCATTTCAAAGTAAATCTATTTTGTACCACTTCCTTCTTCAGTACAATCATACGTGATGTATCCGATGGCAAGAGCAGCTCTAGTCAGCTTAGAGTATTGCGTTATCTATCCGATACTAAATGTGCGAATTCCGTGCACCTGCTACTGTGTGACAATGAACACCGGTTATGTAGGCTGGTGCACTAGATGAACCTGAACTGCTTAAAATCGCAGTGTGCTGAAGCCGAATTCAACACGAAACGTATACAATATGTGTGCCACATACTCTTTGCTCGGTAATATAACACTAACGCTTGTTCATTGTATTGAATATCATCATCGTTATCATCATCATTATATACCAAAAGAAGAATAAAATTAATCATAAAGATTCCACTGACTAAAAATATTGATGTCATACATTTTGAAAGGGATTGGTTTCATTGGTGATTATAAGACACCCTACAGTGGACGGGACCACATGTCCAATGCTAAACTTCTTGTCAGATTTACGCATGAGGTACTATTCTTCTAGAGTTTAGTCTGAGCAGGTTCGACAAACACGTTCCTGTTTCCATTAGAGCAATACACGTAATGCCAAAGACATCAGCATTACGAAGTATTTGTAGCCAATTGACAATTACACCAGACATATCGACATAGACCTCTAATGATAAACCTTTGACTATCTCTTGTCTAAGTTGGTAAGTACTGAAGCTTTGCCCTGTTCTGTGTTTCTATAATCCAGACACTGTGCCTCTCAAGAGGCAATCAGGTTGGTCACACGTAGAAATAACGCCATCTAGTACAGAGGCGGGTCATAAAGCGGAACGTTTCTGCTACCTCAATGCAAGAGTTTTGTCATATATAGACACCTAGGATAACACGATGTGTCTGTATTACACCCTGTATGGCAAGTTATGCTGGGGATAACACTGCATCTAATATAATACCTAAAGTTACCCTAGCTATTTATACAAAACTCATAAGCTTATAGTAAATTACAGTTGTGACATAAATAACCTTATTTGCTTATTGTTAGACGGTAGATATGAGATCATGAATGATTGATAATGATTAAGGTTATTAAAGCAAAATCTCATTAAGCACCTGATGTATATTTGTAGGCTTGCAAACTGACATTGTAATTTTCATGCGATATTGCTTGCGACTGTGCAGACGTAGCTCTAATTTCACGTGAAATCAAATGAACAGCGTATATCACATACATAATACTCAGCAGTAGTCGGATAATGAGAACCTGGAATTTATAACATAGTATTCACGGCTATTTCCAGGTAGCAAAATAAACCATGTACCGTTTATTACTCATGAAAATTCCTTTAATCATGATGTTTATTGAGGTCTCCCATTTCACTGAATTGTCCTTACATAAAGGAACTCAAAAACGCGATGTATTCATAGCAGAACTAGTTATTCCCAACTGTGATTATCCGTATTTCAATTAGATGTCCAGTGATATTCATAACAGAAGAGATCTCATTTGTTTAAAGTAAACAGTTTATAAACTGCCTGTTATTAGATACATGAATAAATAAGCATAGATACAAATTATTGCGATTCTGTTAGAAATCCTCAGGTTTTTAAGTTCTGGGGTTATTATATACTGAATCGCTCATGCGCAGTATCCTGTAGCGCCGGGTATGTGCTCTCAGAGTTGGAGCCCATCACAAGTTTGTTTGGTACTGCCATCCTGTCTGTGTTTTACTATATACCCATGCCGAATATAGTGTAAATACGTACCGTTTCGGTATATGACGTAAAATTACTGTACGGACCGCTGGTCCGTACACTAAAATACGGACCACCTTGCAATACATGTTTACTAAGAAATTGATTGTTAAGAAAAATGAAATTGATTTTTTTTTAAATTTCAGGTATATAGTGTGATGCCCGCGATACACGTATTATTATGATTTGTTGAACAACTCTCTGAGTGACGTTTTACCTCACCCTGGTATTTTTGTCCACAGGCTTGACAATAGGCCCTTACTCAATGACAGGTTGGGTGAATTATTTCATTGATTGATAATGTTCCGAACATGTATACGGGGTAAGATCAAATCCTAAACACATCTGATCAAAATAACTTGTTCCTCACTCCACCTCATTTGACCGCTATGTAATACACTCAGCTTCGCTCTGTGAATTACTCTGCGGTCAAACTCTATGGAGTACGGAACAGGTTATTTCCATCTCGTGAGTTTCCTTCTAAATCCTGGACTAAAAATCTGTCTTTTGCTACCAAAAACACTTTAGATCTCGCTAGGAATATATTCTTGTTACTTTTCTTTTAATCTGGATAAATAATCCTCCACCTCCCCTTTCTCCTCTAATATCGACAAATTCCTGAGTCACTGACCTTGGATACGCGTCGTTGTGATTTATCTGGGCTTAAAATACTACGGATCCGGTCTGAAACATCTCCTGTGGGTGGTGATGTGGGGTGGTGGTGTGGTAGTCGGGCAGCGCGCACACACCCTGGAGGGCCGTGTTCACCATACACGACACCGAGTCGACTGTATGAGTCACCCGATCCGCCTGTGATCTTCCCGACCCCGCCCAAGCGCCCATTTCTTACTACAAGGACATGGGCGGCGGCCAGGTGCTGCGGGCGGGCCCGATGCGCGGATAAAGGGGAATATGACATGATGGCGCAGGCAGCCTTAGTAGTGCTCATAAAACCCTCATCTCTTTGAGGCACGGTGCAGTTACAGTTAGTCCATCGACCATCCCGAGGAAATGGGGGAAAGGAACGTAGAAAGGGAACACAGGATTATCAAGCGATGCCGACTGATTAACAGTGATAGGTTGTGCGATCTATCCTTTCTTTACGTATTAGGCGTCATCTTGAAAGCACGTCTTAAAGGGGAGCAGATCGGCAGTAGAGACTGATCTTATCATACCAGATAACTTTCCCTGATCTTTTCTGGGAAAATGCAAGAAAAGTATCGGAAATTATACAGCAGGACTTCTGATTCTTTTCATAGTAAATACATGTATGCATATGGAAAATAAACAATTTCCTAACTATCATTTTGGATCTGTGTGTGTGTCATGTTACTGATATCTTATTTTCTGACAAGATATTGGTGGTGGGTGTCATAGTTGTGTATCGAAGAAGCCTATGTTAACAGGGATCTTATCTAGACATTGAACTACGTAAATAATGTCATTGAAGTTGGTATATTATTCAGATAGTTCAAGTGCACTGAAGCTCCAGGTAATGTAGGTTTTTTCAAGGGGGGGAATTGGTTTCTTCTATTCAACATTATGAGCATATCTAATTAAGTGTCCCCCAGACTGCTGATTTGCAAGTCGTAGATAGCAATAAACTAAATGGAATTAGCTTTTGAAACGAGATTAACTTGGCAATTAGATTAGCATAATTCGCTTGGGAGCTGTGCCCCACGGAAGAGCACTGCCAGACCCACGCGCTTAGCGCAGGAAGAGGTGGCTATAGTAGCTCTCATCTGAGATACTCACCGTCTTACTGTAAAGGCCGGCCCCCACCTACCACGATGATCTACGACATACTTCCCGATGGCTACGATTTGAAATGCCCAAATCGTGGCCTACCCGATAGTTCCAAATTGTGGACATTGTTTAAAATCGGAGAACGTAGAACGCCTTGGGAGGACCAAAAACATAAACCATGGTCAGCATTAGCTCACTATTCCATCGGGTATTCAATGTAGATCTCAGGCATGATTTTAATATTGATATATACTATAATTCTGGGAATATTGAATGAATCTTAATAATTTTCTACAGGTATTTACAATATATTATGATATTATTTTCAAACACTAAAACAATCAAATTGAACAATAAAGTTGTGATTGAATGACAATTCCGATATGATTCTATTATTTTCAGACACTTCAGAGACTTCATCAAATAATATCATATTTACAGCGATTATACATCTATATGCGCCCTACCCAATTTCAGAATTTCAGAATTTTCCGCTAATTATCTCACCAGCAAGATATATTTTCCTGCTAAATCACCTCCAATAGACCACGACAGGCTACGAAAAATCCAACATGTTTGATTTTAACGGGACCTCTATGATCGGTGTTTTCAATCGCAGCCTATCATGAGGTATCGTAGACAGAATCACAGAAACCTGTTCCACCTACCACGATTTTCGCTGACCTCACGAAAGAATCGGTATGGTGTCGGGAAGGCAGTCGTAGGGCATTTCGGGACCAGAATCGTGGTAAGTGGGGGCTGGTCTTAATACTTGAAAAACGATCACTCTGTATACACAAATTGTCCATGTCCAAACCTAGTTTGCATTCCCCACAAGCATGACAGTTACTGCAGGAGACTTACAGCTAGACTAATGTTACGGGGAGATACTTACAAACATGTTCTGCATGAGAACAGCTCCCTTATATATTCTCCTTCCTCTCAATATAGAGGGAATTCACATCTAGTCCCTAGGCTAGATAACATGCTACCTTTATTTGCACGAGTTCCACTTTGACGTCGCCAGCTCAGCTCTCTTTACCCAGTTGTTACAATTCACGATAATGCCCAGGGTTCTTGAGAGTGAGAAATTCACCTTACAGTATGAAGTATCATCCATCTGGTAAATTGTTATTCACCTCCTCATATTGGTATCAGTTAACATTTACAACACTTCAATTCATCATCTAGTCTTATATATAATCTCTACTTTCAATCGCATAACTGCACGGCAGAACATGAGGAATTTATTGTGCTTGCTATATACACAATATTTTTTATACCTGAGGGTGTATCCATCCGAGAGTTAACGCTTAATAATACATGAGCGACAGCAAGTAGTTTGCGAAGAGGAGGATGTACATTTAGTTATTATGCACATGAAGATACAGGCTCGATGACTAGAAATCCAACATAGGCACTGTCCATTGTCAATATGTAGTTTCAGGGACTATTTGCGTTATCCTCCGCATGGGGAAAGAGACTGTCCGGATCCTCGGCTACAAGCAGTACAGACTCCCTATACG
The DNA here is from genome assembly GCA_950022655.1 of Alentia gelatinosa. Taxonomy (NCBI): domain Eukaryota; kingdom Metazoa; phylum Annelida; class Polychaeta; order Phyllodocida; family Polynoidae; genus Alentia; species Alentia gelatinosa. The sequence continues at coordinate 21,076,987 of OX465586.1, read as the reverse complement.
TATTAGTGACATGGTCATATCAGGTTGACAATAAACACACATGGACATTTGCATTGAATAGTACACCTGTACCAGCACGGTGAAGTTATGGTTTATAATATTCATATCATATAAACTAATTAGTTTCATAATGCAGTGAGCTATATTAGATTACAAGCCAGAATACCATGGAAATATTATGGCACTTCACTTATACTACTTGCTACTGACTCCCGCTGCAGGGCGGCAATGATATACTACTAGGCTAAGTATACATTAATCCTCTAAGACATCGCACGCCGACTTTTTGTCCATGTACATACTTCACAAACCTGATCGTATTGCCTTTCCCAAGTGTTGATACCATGTCAGATATGATCGACTCTCCCCGATCTTAAGATTGTCGGTGTACGCACTTTCACTGACCGATTCTGAGTAGGCCGTTTGACTGGCGATGATATATACCCCCAATTCAATACACAACTACTATATACTGATTTGAAGGGGAGACAGAGGCAATTATGGACTGAGATCTGATCTCCGATATTATAACCAGACTAGAAGTTTTTGCATTATTGTCAATAAAGGCCTACCACCCAGCCCGCGACCGAGTCGGGCCCGGCCCCGACCTCGACGATCCCCTTTGATCTCAATGGGGCCGCTGAGGGAGGCTATAAACCTAAGAGGTGTGATCGGTAAGAGTCGGCATGTCAATATTGCCGTCACTCACCGAGCCGATGGTCGGAAAGAATCGAGAATGGAATGTCTTTTAGGCTTAAGTCTCCTTCTGTCCCCATTATAATGAGGTTTCTTCTTTGGAATTATGATCAAATATGCAGAAACACGTTCTATAACCTGGAAGGAAAGAGATCACCTATTTTCTTACTTCTGATTTACATTTCGGCTGTTAAGCCGGAAACACACCAAGCGGGAGACGCAGTGATTTCCAGAATCGCCAACACTAAATAGGGTGTATGTTAGATTATATTGCATAGTAATATCTCCCATCGATGATCTAGCGCCTCAGAAGCAATAATCAGGTGAAATATGAAATAATAGCTTACATATTTTGTGTTGGTGATTCTGGAATTCGCTGCGTCTCTTGCTTGCTGTGTCTCCGGCTTGAGGGAGATCTTGCTGTAGAACATTACTGACAGGTGAGTCGCACTAAAAGGCATGAAACAGGTAAATGTTTCTGATGCAATCTTGAATATTGTTTCATCTTTATTTTATTCACTCACTTCATGATATGGGAAGGCGTTTTACTCACTCGCTGACCGTTTAAAAGAACATACCAGAAAAGCAAAATTAGCGAGGGAAATCAGATATTTCTGTTTGTGTATCTAGAAAACGCCTCCTTTACTCGCTTCGTGTGCTTCGGTCTTAAACCCCCCATATGTCCGTGAGAAGAACCTCCTGGCCCAATCGCCTTGATCTTCCCTGTGCCAGGTAAACTTCAGATGGCAGCATATTAGATTCAGAATCTCCATAGCTTAGTTACAGATGCACTTTAAAAAGTAGATAATGCAGATAGCAGTGCACTCAAACCCGAGGAGAGGCCTTCACTCCAGCATCTCCAGGCGCGGAGAAGGGCGCCTGCTAATGGATTGCAACGCCGTATTTTAGCCCTTAATGCAATTCTTCCAGGGTTTGCCAGGCGCCGATTCCCGCCTCCTAAACTGTAGATCTAATCGCAGCTTTGCATGGCTGCACCGCGCCATCCCCAAATTGATAACTCCACATAAAGCAATTAATTTTCCGATCTAATGAAAAAGCCGCATGATTAAACGATCTCATTTGCATTCCTGCCGTCAGGGCCCTTAATCAGATCCCTCCGGCACACCACAGTCTGCGTGACGGGGGAAAGAAGGAAGACGTTTTGCTTCATCCAAAAATTAAACTACGCTCTATAAACCTCTGAAGGTTTGTATATGGTAGTATGTAAGACGTTTCTAGATCATGAAAACATGAGAAGACTGGCCGTTACGTATAAACTGTTATATCGTTCTCACGTGACTAGGACACGGAAAGAGGGATGCCACGCTCGGTTCACACCGCCGTCAGCTTAACTGAGGCTTTCAGTCGCCAATAATGTTTTTTTTCTTTGCACAGTGCTGCGTTCTTTCTTTCCCACCGGAAAAGAGACTTCACAAAACATCGAGCTTCCGACATCCACAACACCTTATATCTGTAAATTGTATGAACACATTCTCCTATGAAACGGTCCTATTGTTTTATGTTTAGCATACATCAATCTAGTCACGTGATTAATGTTAGCCTTTTGTGGTAGACCCATAAATTACGGGGTTCGCTTGATTGTATAGTGTTTTCGAAATATCACGGAGAAACTATGTCTAATCAATCGTATAATGCAACAGCTGGTAATATCATTTATAGAGATATAGAAACTTGAAGCCAGTATTAGCCTTACGCCTCCTTATGGGTTCCATGTAGATGCTTTATGATATCTTGTGGGTAACCTGCTATCCATATCCCAATAAAATCATATTGAGGCTATTGACAAAGACGACCACTTCTCACTATGTGATTGTAAAATGTCTTAAAGTTGAATAAAATCTCTTTCACAGAGACTATGTTCTTGTATTTTCTCATGACGATTCGTTATGCACCAACCAGCTCGGTGTTCCGCCATCCTAACGTTCCTACATCTATTTACATTGCCCATATCCTTAAAGTGATCGGTTTACGGTTAGAACCATTCCTCTGCTATATGGCACCTAGACCTTACACCATGACACATTTTCAAACTGTCCCCTTCGTCGACTCTGTAGAAAACGCTTTTCCACTTTAGTTGCTCTAATAGCATCTTCCCTGGACCTCTAACTCGGTGCGTGAACACCTTGAGCGCCTCCCTTGTACCTGCTTGGTGGGAGTAGGGGGTGGCCTACTAAACACCCCCAATTCCAACGTGGCACTTTATTCCTATTGCTCTAGGTGCTAATCTTCAGTGCACCAGGTGGGGTCGGACCGTTACCTCCCTCAATAACATGCTGTGGCACCAACAAGGTCTTTTTAGCGTATTCCCGTCAGTTCTACAATGATTGGTAGTTCTTCCACGGATGGTTCATCGATTCGCATATATTGTTTTAGCATCATCATAGTATATCAAAATTCATCTCAATTACATATATCCTCAGGAATTTCAGGTTGGTAGAGGAATTTTCACTTGGGGAGTATACAGATAGTATTAATGACAAAAGATGATGATAAATGGATTTGATCAAATTGATCAGGAAAATGTAGGTGATTTTGCTGGCAGTTATCTAGGCGCATTCATACACTGAAAGTTTACCTTTAACTTGTGTTTTGAATTCCCTCTTACTCTCCAGCTCCCTTAAGGTAACCGCATTAGTCACGTTAGTGAGTGTACCCCATCATAAAAGCACGTGGATAGAACACTCCCTCCATTTAGCGAGCTGAATGAGGAGGACAATGACCACTCAACAGGACATAACCACCAATGGGCTGCTCCCCAGTAACAAGCACACTGAGCCATTGAGCAGCTCTCACCAGCCACGTTATGGACGAATCCCACCCATTGATACCCATCATCTATAGCCCTCCAACACGGGCCGTTATGTCCAGTGGGATGTAGCTAGGCGTTAGCAAGGAGGGGGTGGAGATGTGCAATGGATCCTCGTAATCCAGATATGAAATGACATCTAGTTCATGTGGCCGAGCCCGACCTATGTGCGCCTCCAGCGAGGCGGAATTATGAAAGCATTGTCGGGGAGGGGGTTGTCAGCAGCGGTCGTGCTGATAGGGCTGTCTGGACGCACCTGCACGTCAGGGGCGTGCCATAGGCAGCCAGCCATGCGTTAAGAAAGCTTCTTCCCTCAGGATCGATAGGAGACAGGCATGGCTCCCACCACCAGCCCTCCAGTGTGTCAGACAGCGGGGAGGGGGTGGAAAGGAGGGGGTCCTTCCACAGGGGTTCTCGTCGTGTTGTCTCGATCTGTCTGAACCAGTGACCTATTGCCAATCCATATATATATCCCCATGGGAGATTGATACACAGATGGTTGGAAACTACTCGCCCAAAGCCCTCACAATACGAATGATGCAATTCCCTGACAATAGCTTTCTCTAGAGAGGAATAGTATATTGTATTGAATCTGTAACGTCATATATCTCATAATATTGAATTTGACCTTACTATGTATTTGTTCATGATTTGATATTATTCGTCCCATCCCCATGTGCATTTACATCATTTTTTTCTGGTATTGTCACCCCTTAATTCTAAGTTACTATTGACGGTTGAACCACTGCCACAATGCTGTTGTACCTGAATATGAATTATCCTTATTGTATTTCGATATGCATTCAGAACTCCTGAATCACATTTAACACGGCCGACAAACGACTTATGAGATACTTGCCATATATTATCATTCTCAAAATACCCAATTGACAAATAGAAATGGATTATATAAAATCTCCTAGCTGGGCAACAGTTTCCTGACATATGCATACTGCATTTTCTGAAGGGTTGGCCTACACATTGAAAAAGATATGCAATTACTATATGGATAAGCATAGGGTAGCGGATTGAAAGTAATGTTGAAATTCACATTTACCGACATTAAGAGGCAGTATAACTTCCATCCATTGTGTTCCGGCAGCAGAAATCCAATACATGAAGTTGCGAATAGAAATACATTTATTCATTTGTAAACAAAGCTCTCGCTAAAGCTTTACACAGGCAGTCCCTCCTACCCTCACCATCCTTCTTCCCTTTCCTGCCCCCATTCAGCTTTTATTATCGCTCTCCCTCTGGGTGTCACTATAATTAATTCCTCCTAATAGCCATATGGGGCCTGATTGCGAAAAACAAAAGTAAAAAATACGGGAGAACAACGCTCGTCATGGCTTCAATCAAGCCGCATGTGTGAGCGATAATAGCGGAGAGACCGGAATGTCAATTCAGCTTCTGGGCCTTTACAGACGGTGCCAGCCTTAAGTAAGTGATAATTACACAGGGTAAAAAAGGCATCTCTGGGTGTGAATAGATGGTTCCCCACGTCGTAATGCCCGTCAATGGATTGCGCTATCGGACTGGAGCAGGTTGTCTGCAGGGACCAATTAAAAGTCGCCAACGACAAGACTCTTTAACAAGAAACATGCGGTCTACGGGAGGTTGGATGTTGATTGGACAACACATCGGTATATGGGTTACTTATAATACAGGGAGGGGTGGCGGGATATCGCAGCAAAGAGGGCATTGGCAAAAATACACAATGGGGAGGATGTAGCTCACACTGATAACACCGTACATTCATTGATTATATACTAAATACCCCAGTGTCCTCGGCCGCTACTTTATGGAGCAAACATGGTGTGAGCAGATCTGAGCCGTTAAAGGGACGTCTGCAACCAGCACCATCGACTGAGCAATCGATGAGCGACACAAAGCCCTGCATGTCAACACTGCAGGACATGGCATTCAATAGTCATGTACTGACATATATAATCAATGTAGAACTAAAAGAATGACGTTGATCTCAAGCAATTCTATTCCACTATGGTGCTTCGCCAGTGTTTACAACTGTCTGTGCAGTGTTAATTGTGAAAACACATCTCAATTCTTTTCTCTTGGGTTGGTAGACTCTCATTAAACTGTTAAGTGTAACTGGCAAATGCCTTTGTTTTAGTGCATTGGGGCATCCTTGCCAGGAGCAATGGGTGTTGACACCTGTTACGAAAATTACAGTGAGGGAAGTGACAACATTCCATTTCCCCATCTATTCAGGCGAAAACCAAATTTAATAATAGCGCCTGGAAAGAGCTTAAAACGTCACCAATCTTTATAGGGGAGCCACTGGAATAATGTATTGAAGGCTCGTGCCGATTCTTCTTACAAGCGGTGGTACATTTTTTCAATTAATAAGCATTGATGAGTTCTTAAAAAATATCCAAGCACAACTGGGAATTAAAAGAACGGCCAATCCCAGCAGAGCTGGTTCCTCGGCTCATCCATAATTCCTAATGATCTTCTCAGGTAAAATTAGGCAAAATAAATCCGGGAAGGTAGCGATATTTACTCGAGGAACAAACATCTTCAGACGTCCACCATGTTGTTTGTATTCTAATTGTATGTATCAATGGAGGATCAGCTCCTTTGGAGTATCTCTCGAGGATACATTTCTCACCATAGTATGTTTCTACTCCGATCAATATTAAAAAATGCCAGTTCTCCTTAAATTTTCATCATCTTAGAAATAATGGGTGCTAATCAGCAATGTCAGAAAACTTTCAGAATCTGTTTTCTCGACCTCATTGGTATCTCCGAATATATGAACACTTCCCACAGAATTAAGATTTGGATTAAGCAAACAGAATCACAAGAAATCACTCAAGAGTCACAGTGCACTGGTGGAGAGGAGACAGGTAATAGAACATCAAAGCTCTGTCCTATTCAAGGACCATCGATCAGGTGAAGCCTGCAGCGTGTGCCAAGATAATAAGAGACAGCGACAATACACCGCATGACATGGACAACATTCTCAAACGACCCTCTCCTAAATTACAGACTACACACCAGTTCAGAACGTTTCCTTCACGGATAACTGTTGTATTCACATAATGCAGGTTCGTTCATTGTTCGGTGGCTCATTTTGCAGGACGACATCTCCGAAATAGATGTCTTCCCAGACTGAATTTGCGAATGTTAATTGTTTAAGTAACAGTCGGGAGCTTTTGCTCCATATCATCCGAAGGGACGGAATATATAGCACTGAAAGACTCTATATTCTCATGAACAGACACATGATTTTGTGCTAGCTTATAGAAATACACACACACTAATATAGGCACAGATCGAGAACAATGCAAATAAGGTTATAACGGAACAGAATCGCATTCTAGAGCGCTACGTACTATGCCATGCCGCGTCCCATTGACTATTTTCTTTTCTCGATTATGACATCAGGACCTATTTTCTTGTGACATATCCCTCCCACTCACAGTTTTCTTAGCATCTCCCCGTCCCATTTACATAAATGGCCGCCTTCAGACTTAGGCTCCCTAAGCACTGCCGTCTGAATGAATGTTTCATACAGTCTTGAAAGCCTCTTCCATTATAGTGTCCATTTCAAAGGAAGCATTGAAGAAGACAGAAATGATATTGCAAGACAAATGAACGACTATATCTATGGTCGTATCTTTCAGGAATAAAGAATTCGTGCCATTGATGGTCCCTCTGCTATAAAAGATGTGAATAGCATCTATAGTATCTAGCTTTTGGAATGTAATAACACGCAATCCACATTTCTGTTTCGGGAACCTGATGTAGTTTGAGAGAGAATGTTATACTTTTCACGGTGGAAGATCTCACTTTGGTGAGAACTATTGTCAATAAAAAAAAGAATAATAATAAAAAAAACAAAAAAAACCCCTCTTTTCTGGCAAGCTAGAGTATTCTTTTAAGCTGGATGGAGAGAATTCTAGAGACATTTCTTATCGTACATAACCTGTATACTTAGGTTGCACGTTGGCAAACGCCAGAGAAAACAGTGACCCTGTATGTACTTTTTAATGGTGTTAAATAAAGATGATTATAAGCATCTGTTTGTTCATCAACCTGTCACGCTGACACGGCCAGGCGGTTCGAGCAGCACCATTTCCCCCATCAAAACATTTTCTACACAAACAATTTATGCTGTTTCTGGAAAAGCTTTGGGCAGAGTTCAACCGTCTTGTGGCGTATTGGGGGCTTCATCCTGCATGCGTGACTTTCATCTAACGTGTATACACGCTCAAGCCGATCAAAGGAGGCGACTGAAAGTTGCCCGCGCTGCCACGCCACAAGGGCATGCAAACGGTAGAAATAAAAGCATGGGAAGTGAACGAGACATTAGAGGGGGAGAGGGTGGAGAGTTCAGTGGCACAGTTAGCCTACCTGAAACCATAGGGCACACAGGGATGCTCGTAATAATAGACAACCGCCACACGACATCACAGCCCCATAACCTTTTTTTTAACAGGCATGCTAACATTGAAGTCTCATGACTGCGCAGTGAGATAGGCACGTTGCTGCACGTTGCTGCTGCTCACTGCCTGTACCACCATAAGCCCACCCTCCTCTATGTGTTCCGCTCAACAAAACTCACCCTACAACTACCGTCCCCATCCAGAACAGGAGTAACTCATTTTTAAATCGCAAAATTCTATAAAACTATCTCTCAAAATTCTATAAAACTATTTCTCGTATTCAAAGTGCGAATCCCATTTATTTTCATATTTTTCATTTCCCTGTTTGCATGTCGACGACATGGTTTTACTGTATCAGTTTTTGGTTCTTTCCATGCCATTTAACATTATTGGGAATTTGCTAATAGCCAATTGCTTCTCACGAGAATGGACCAACACGTTCTGTAACCAAATATAATAAGAAACCAATGAGAAAACAATACACAATGGAATTCGTGCTTTCGTTATTTCAGAAGAATGTGCTAAAATTGTCGGAATAGAGGCACAATCAGAATTCATGTAACTATCGGGGATTTGCGTAATATAAGTGTAATAGAGATCAGTTGTAAATGGAAAACAACTGTCGCAAATTGAGCAGGAGATTAATAGAGACGTATTTGAGTAAGTTTCTACACTATCAAATGACAATATAATATGGAGAGAGAGAGAGAGAGAGAGAGACAGAGAGAGAGAGAGACAGAGAGAGAGAGAGAGACAGAGAGAGAGAGAGAGAGAGAAAGAAGACGGAGTTCGCTCATAATAATAATAATGTTAATAATGATAATATTGATAAAAAAAAATTAAATGGTATGAAAAAACACAGCACTCCGTCCGGGATGCCACGAAAATCCCAGAGCTGGTTGTGCAGTATTGGGACAGAGTTCTATAATTACCCCTGCCATATCTTTGGAGTGTGTGGTACACGCAATGATGGCCAAACCGTGTAGGCGACTGCTATCTTCCATTCCGTTGCTCAAAGAAGGAGACATTGGCAATTAACTTGGCCACGTGACTTCCAGTCCCTTTCCCCCTAAAATAAGACTCAGCTACAGAAGGTTTGATTGGTAGAGGGGAGATTATGTCAATATTCATAATATATGGACGTATATGGTCCAAATAGATGGAATGTGCCACATGTATACTAAAGGCCTATTTCCGTTGGCCGATCTTTGTGCATCGATCTGCATTCAGGAACCACCAACGCAAGATCATTGAATGGAAATGACCCGTCACTTATAATGGTATCCAACTAATTTAGCGAACATTATGCAAACAACAACACCACCCATCAAATCCATCGGCATGCACTTGTGGAAAACATCAAAAACACGGCATCCACTGCACCCTCACCGATAATGTGTCACCGACGTGGAGTCGGTGACCACCACCAACAGACTTTCTGGGTAACTCGAAAAATCTTCTTTAAAAAAAAAGAGGTTTATTTCAGACGAAAACAGTTCACAGGGAAACGTCAGTGATCTTCCACTGCTTCCGTCTAAAGGTACATGCTTGTAGAACAGTTAGACAGTTACAGACATAGTTACATACACTGTAAGCAAAAATGTAAGAATTCACGCTAACCATATGTGAACACGAGCTATTGTAAGCATAGGCACATTACGCCTTGTTAAAATGATGGGAGAATACCGTGTGAAATGTCAATCAACTGTTAGAGACCAGCGTATAAATCTTCTCTGCTCTTATATACAATATATATATATTTAGGGTCACATGATGGCGTAGAGTCTAGAGGTAGGGTGAGATGCACTACGAAAATTATATATTGAAAAATGCAAAGTTCGACAAACCGAAACCTTGGTTCCTAACTAAGCTCGACCGGAAGGTCCAGAAAGGTTTGGGACATACTGGTTATAGTAGATATTAATGTCATAATAAATCGGGTCCATAGTTCTGTTTAGATCTTAAACTCTTTGAAAGCTAATTATCATATAATTAATCTAAAGATAAGATATTTTCCTAGAAGTTGAATACGATGCTAAGAGGCGTCATTGTGACCTGTATAAAATTCAGACGATGCCTCGTCTGTCAGCCATTCCGCAATACACAGTCTATGTCGCTGGGGTTCCATTGTACATATTCACATGCATACACTTTCCCCTTTATAAGTACGTCCTCTGGCCATCGCCTTTTGCACAGAGAAGGTTACTGCATCTACAAAAAACAGTTTTTGTCGGTGCTCAACCTTGGGAAGTACCTTTCCTAAATGGCCTTTTCTAATGTTTCTATGAACATACATAATGTAGGAGAGTAGTTCTTGCCTCTTTAGCAAAGTGACACATTACATTTGGAGGGGAGCCAAGCAAGTCCCACCTGAGTTCGTGTTAAGGTGTAGGTCTCAGGTGTATCCAACACCTGAGGGCCAGTGTACAGCACACCTTCACTACAACGCTACCTTTAACAATTCCCCCTATGACGCTGCTCAACTAATATTATGCCGATACTTTATCCTTAACAGTATTATATTGCTTATCAAATCCTGGATACGGAGAAGATCGTCAGAATCTTTGCAAATATGGATTCGGATAATACTCACTCTGGATTAAAAGGTTTGCTAAATCCCATGACTTCTATAGTGACAAATGATATACATTGTATATCAATATCAATACTTTCACGTATACTTTTCTTCCGATGTTATCAGACTACATCAAGTTCCACCAGTTATTCATATTGTAGTGCTGCACTGGTTTAGGAGATTGATGGCTCTAATGTGGCGTGTTATCTGCCGATCATGACCAACAACTATGCCATTTTGCACCACGGACCACTCATGTGACACTTCTTGTGTAATATTCGTCTGGTGGAAACATGATCTATGCACAATTAATCGATGGACACTTCTCTGCATGTCTGTTTCCATTCACCGATCTGGCGTCGGTGTTTTTCGACTGCAAATCGGAAGTGAATAATCAGCCAGTGGAAGGTTGCATTCTGGTGAGATGTTAAATCCATTAGACTCGCTTATCGTTTTACTTCAGGGTCTGAAGTATGTGTGATGTCAATCCGGAGGCAGCGAGTCTTTCTTTTAAGTACTAATGGAGATGTTCAACAGCGCCACCATTAACAGAATTGATGGTTTTTAAGTGAGTTTAAATGCTTATAATAGGCAATGTTACCTCCATCCAAATTCAAGTAACTGGCCATTAGTGGAACTCCATGCATCCACCAGCTGCAACTCGGTACATTTTGGAGGTTCGATTATCTCGCATTATAAATGTTTGACCTTTGCGGTCTAGTTGACAGACATGTACCTATATGGGCGGCTATAGGTGCGCAATTAAGAGATTTACTGCTCTAGAGTATTTTAATATATCCTTCCTCTGAATGTACAAATCGATCTCTCGATATCCCCAATCAGGGCACGCTTTCAGACTTATATTTGATCAAAGAAATTACTGAAATTGGGTTTCCATTTGATAAAGAGACTAAATTTGAACTCTTGTGTTATTCACCATAGAATTAGCCCGAGTCATATCCTGGCAAATTGAAATCTGTCATTTCAAAATGACAGGCAGCAGAGTGGTCCGGTTCTTATAATATACCAAGCAAGAAATGGTGCTAATGAGAGTACAGTGTATATAAATAGGGTATTAAGATATGATTTCTATCAAGTTATGACTGAAATATCATCTTATAATAAGATACTGGATAAGGAGATTGGATGATTTCTTTCTAGTTTTCAGCAGAAAAGACCAACCATTGGTTGCTATGGCACCGAAGGCCATATTAGAATATGACAGTGCACATCATACTATTTATTGGTTACCCGTAGATGGTTATCATTCAAGAATCCCCAAACTGTATCTATAGCTCTTATTTATCATCAAATCAGGGATCCATACTAATTAAAACTTCATAATTAAATTTCCGCCAAGGGACTATCTGACTTCAGCTTTTAACTGGCAACATATCATTAAGGTAATATTCCCTTGTCGTACATATTTAGATTTTTAGAATAGAAATACATAGACAAAATCTCCTGTTAAAACATAACATTGGCACCGTTAACCAACACCCTAATGGTAACCAATGAGAGAATAGGGTGCGCCATTGCTGCATTAGGGAATAATACAACCATCGTACTTTCTGAGGCTAGGCCTCGAATACCCTTTAAAAGTCGATGTGTGACGGCTTTAGATAACGCAGCTCAACAATAACACACCCATGTCACTTAATAAATCAAAATCAATGAACTATGAATCTGTCCGTGATTTGAATTCTATTGCCAATTAGGTCTATGAACACTTTCTTGCGTTCATGTGTGAAACACTCACTAATTGCCACAAGGCTAAATGTCCTTGTGATAACATTAGAATGCAGAACACACTCACAGTCTCCTAAGAAATATTTCCTGGAAAGGTTTAGACTAATCAACGGCATGCTTCTCTGTCAGGGCCACAATTAAATTGGCCCCTTGAGATTGGAATTACAGGGTTTGAATGAGATGGCGATCGTTTGGTGAGGCACTTTCTCTTATTGCCTGCTTTCCCTTCCGGATTCTTAGAAATTTTCTGCTCTTCATTGACAAGACTTAAGCGCCTCTGACTGTGCACAGCATTTATTTACGATAATCAGACTCACCAAGGAGATATCAAAGAAGTATAGTAGTGTCCTCGATTCTCTCCAAATGCCTCACTCCGAGTAATGATCTCAGGCGAATCTCTACAGGCAATCTGCCAGGTTAGATTATATCCAGATGAGCACAGCAGTTTTATGTTTCTCTCCTCTTCTGACAGTACATTAATCTGGATTAAAAGCCCCTTAAAGAGAAGGACTGCGTGTTAGATCCTATGATCGACTAAGCCTGGCTGGATAGTATTTATCAGCTCTCTGAAGTTACACATGAATTATCAATCAAAGAATACTTACATCAAGTTCATGTAATGAGGTATTAGGAATTCAAGTCTATTATCAAAGGACGTAATGGAGCATGATGATATCTATTATATGTGACTAATTAAAAGATGTCAAAGGTCTGTAACTCGATATATTCAGGGGCTCGTATAATAGTCTCGGCTCGTAAGTAAAAAGACCCTTTTCTGTGACTCGCACAACGGTTATCGTCCAATGATGTGTAATGTGTTCGCTAAGACAATATTGGCCGTCGATAAAGTCATCCATAACTATTGAATAAAGTTGATCCACATCGTCCATAGGTTTTCATGACATACAGAAAAGCTACTGGCTTCTGTCTTCGGAGGGAAACTGGGGTGAGGATAGACGCAAATTATGGTAGCTGCTATAAATATCAACTCACTAATACACAGAACCCGACAAGAGTTACAATCACTCATATATATATATATAAATATAATATAAACAAGATAGTTTATATGTATATAAAGAGACCGCCAAAGAGTTCGTTCACTCCACTCAAGGTGTCGCTACCGGATCACATCAGGAGGTGGCGCCACGATACGCTACTAGCGCCAGTTAGCGTCATAGGAATCAGAATGCTCATAGACTTTGACCAGACCGGTCACCAAAAGTTTTTTTGTTGTTGTTGGTTCTTTGGCATGTTTATATTGTCATCAAATAAATGAATTAACGGCAATTCACGAGTCAATTGTTATATGTTTCATAATCCTTATATCTATCTTCCAGACGATGACTGGACGATTATATATATATATATATATATATATATATATATATATATATATATATATATATATATATAAACATATTGACATTAGGGGAAATTGGATGCATTTAACTTGTGGGTCTTAAAACAAATCTTATTCATTAGCTAAGTGAATGCTATATATGGTGAATTCACACGTGCAAATCTAAGGAGTCTCAAGGGCATAACAGTACAGTTCAGAAGATCTTTAATTTGCTGAACCCTTCTTAATATACATGGCCTATCAAACTCTTCTCGTCATTGGTACAATGGATATGGTCAATGAGTTCCTTTTGAAGGTAAAGAAAAAGGATCACGTCCTAAGGCAACTGAATCAATCTGTCTTTGTAAGGCTACGACGTGAGGTCCACCAAAGATACGAGTAGGTCACCGTGTACAACAGACACAGGTAGACTATGGTTGATCTGACCACACATCAGGCTTAGAAAGGAGCATCATCAGATCAGGTAATTGCAGATACTGCTGTTCCTGATGATCACTGGAGGAGAATGCCCATAAACGCTCCCCTGTCCTCATGCTATAGTAAGCTTGTGGCTGTAATGAGAAGGCTGCTTCTATAACTGAGAGGCACATCCGGATACTGCGAATGGTGAGTCCATCACCTCTGCCTATAAACCAGCACTCAACCTCGTTTCTTCGCTAACCCTGTTATTTCGCACCAGGTCAATATATAGAACCTGCCATCCCAGCCGACCCTAGCCTCTGTCTGCTACAAGAATAGAAGGCTCTGATAGAGAGGAAGGGTGATAATGCATGCGATAAAAGCACTGTGTTGATTCTTAACGTGCTTAGTAAAAATGGAGGAGAAGAAATAACTGTGGGGTGTGGCTACTTGTCACGAAGTCAGTCAAGCGTGGCATTGGACAGGCCATCAGATACTGCACGGCTTTTTGCGTGAGGTTTCTGTGGAGGATTTGCCTCGGACTCGATACTATGGCAAGGAGTCGGTTCTTTGAGGGCAATGCACAGGCTTAGGAAATCGAAATGACTCTTGAGAATACGGCAGTCGCATCAAAGCAAGCACGGCCCCGTCGAGTTGTTTCCGCTCGAGGAGAGCGATTGATAAAAGGTGTGAAGCAGGGAAGTGTGTCAAGATAAGGTGGCGGAGCTGACCCTCAGCTTACCCCTCTCCCTTACTCGTATCCATCCGCTCTCTTTCTATATCTCTCCTCTCTCCCTCAGTCTCTCTTTACTTTCTTCTATCCCTATCCTCTCTCCTTTTTTTCTCCTCAGACCCTGCCTCCATCTCTTCTGCACTCACCGTGCTGCACTTTACTCCCCTCTCTTAACTCCCTCTATTTCATTTTCCCCTCTTCTCCGTACCTTACCTACTCCTTTAATCGCTATCTATCTTTTAACAATCATCTCCATGTTAAAGCGTAACCCTTTCTTCTGCACCTATTAAAATGTTTCATCCCCCAATCTCTCCCGGAACTCCATACGACCTACGTTGAACACCCCAAATGATCGTAATTTGGCAACCCTTTCCGTCTCTTTACTTCACCATTATGTTCCCAAAATTACCAATACTTGAATCTTGCTTTCTTGAAATTACATCCATCGTACATAGAACAACAATGAATATTTTCTAGAGAGAGTGGCCCTGGAGTTGGGGGCATGTCGGAGATGCTCATTACCATTTGAAGTTGCCCTCCTCCCTCCACAACCCTCTAGATGGCACCATCAAAGCAGCTCTGAGTAGAACACTCAACCACAACGAGGAACAAAAAAACAAGGGATGCGTGAAGAGAGCTTACATGTCCACCAGCAGAAGTCGCCGCCGCGCTGCCCGAGCCGCGAGCAGTGCACGCGCCACAGGCGGTCCTTCCTGGCCAGGTCGTACTGGCTGTAGAAGCCCGAGATGCCGAAGCCGTACATGCACGAGCGCGAGAGCAGGTGACCTGCCGAGTTGGCCCACTCGCCCGTCGCCAGCTCCTCCGCTCGGCCCTCATGCCACAGAAGTGACGTCATCGTCACCACGGCCAGGCAGAGGATTGCACGGGTAGTCGACGTCATTGTCGTCACGTGATGGCCACGTCGGAGGATATGATTCGCTGGAGACTTCTGAAAAAAAGGTTAGAAAAGGAGAAAAATGTCAGCGGCTTTATATGGCTGAAAACCGAGGGCTCCAAGAGCCTCTCACAGGAACAGGGAATGCGATTCAAGCTACATTTGGTTTCTTAGTATAATTATCTCCATTTACAGATCATTTCATAAGCGGTATGATTCAATTTCATATAATCTCTTCATCACATATCGTTGCTTATTTTGGACATTTATTGTTTTATAATCCATGCAGGTTTCAAGAATCAAAACTGCTAGAAGACTAGAGAAACAGTTCTTGTTCTTAATCAACTTAAATGATATGACCACCAGAAACCAGACTGTAAGGCAATTAGTGCTCATTGGTGAAATATGTGTAATAAAGAAAATGATTAACGCCAATCAAATGGGTCTAGCTCCAATCTGTTCAGTTATGGCGATAGGTATAGGTTTTTGACTATACAGTTTGAATAACATTTACATATTGGCTGCCACTAGGAAAGCATCTGTCTAAATCATCATTCGATTTTTATTGTTTTATTTCCTCTATAGGTTGATAATTTGACGTGACGTCATGAGAGGATGGGATAGGAATCTGTTTAAAGGCATTTAAAACCCACGATATAAAGATGATAAAGGGTGTTCTCTATAGCTGTTATCCACCAAATACGAACCTGTCATCATAATCTAACCTCGGTGAATACGAAAAATAAGTCCCTAGCATGCAGTGTAGTGCGTGCGAAGATGGGCAGCCATTTTCTCTTTCCTTTGATAACTTTAATTTGCGATTCTGAACAGTAGATCCAATATCGACCTTTTTCTGATACAATTGTGTGTATTCTCCCTATAGTTGACTCCACTCAATGTCCTCGATAACGCTAGAATATTAGTGCATATCAACCACGCAGAATATCAGAAACAGGTTTATATTGTGTATCTATCAATTTACAAACTCTGGTAATTTTGAAAATGAGACCAGTTCAACGCCTCATCATGCTGTCAGAAAGTCAGGGTTTCATAGCTCAAAAGCTAATATTTGAAAGGTTAATTACGAAATTTGATGCTAATCTGAAATAAATTGATCCTCCCCTATATACATACTGTAAGTAAGCCACAATTGAAAACTGTCCCTGAATTCAATATTCTTGAGGGAGTATGATCCTTACCCGATAGCAGGTGAATCAGACCGAGTTTTATCGGCAAAGTTATTCTACACGGTAAAGGGCCGATCCAGTATTTATCAAAATGAGGTACATCCTTCAGTTGAAGCGTCCTAGAATACAGCTGTCAAAGCTAGGGGAGAAGATATCCATCTTTGTGTCCTTCTATATCCATGACGACCCCCCTATGTCCCACTTGAGAACAATTTTGCATGGCAGTGAATAATACATCATCTTCCACACTACATATCGAAGAGTAGAGGCATTTCCACCAAGACACTACCCTTTTGCCACCGATGCCAAAACAAACACCAGCTAGTTGGTGCAATTTACAATAGGCCCTGGTCACAGACTCTTCCCCCTGAACTCATAGCGTCATCTTCACAGTTCATGCTGGAACTCGTACACGCCCAAGGCAGTTCTTTGGTGGCACGTGGCTTCCGAAAAAGGACCAACGATTTCCTTGGAGTCTAAAACTACCAGTGAGCCCTCTGATAGCTTATGAGAGAAGGAACAGTGCCGATGTACCCTATACCCTGTCAATATCAATAGAGGTTTGCTAATTTGGATTAGAGAGATGGGTATTCGATTCCTTTTGTCGTAGGAATAACATTCGGGTACTAGAAACATGTTGGATCATTCAAAAGCTTCTTTTGGTAGCTAGGAAATAAATCGATTGGATTTGTCCTCCCTGGAAGTGCTTATATTGGATGTTGTCCCAAGTATTTCAAATATCTAGAGCCAAA
The DNA here is from genome assembly GCA_950022655.1 of Alentia gelatinosa. Lineage (NCBI taxonomy): Eukaryota > Metazoa > Annelida > Polychaeta > Phyllodocida > Polynoidae > Alentia > Alentia gelatinosa. The sequence continues at coordinate 21,059,402 of OX465586.1, read as the reverse complement.
TATAGTGTTTACAAAACCCATTCTGGTTATGAAATTAAAGATGATAATGCGGGCCTACAGTCTTACGGAATTATGATTCCGTGTTCTTTACCGCTTTTGGCATTTAGTCTCCTTGATCTACTGGTAAATGAATTCTGACACAACTTCATTTTGTCGCATATGTTATTCATACTTTTCTTCAGTATCTTATATGAACGGGCACATTTACCACTTGTTTGTGCCGTGATTTATTGAATCAAGATAGCTAATCCGTATACCTTATCAATATCTTAATTGCTTCCATCATATTAATCGTGACATGTTGGAAATGGCAAAATAAATAGAGTGTTCAGCAACTTGTTCAAATGTTCTTCACTCTTCTCGCATCAACACTATTTAGTCAGTAAAACGGCTCACATGAAATTGAGACACTTTTTCATACTTGGCAGAGAAAGTCCTTCTTAGGCTGATTGCTCTGCATACTTGGACGGCTTCCCGATTTTATTCATGCATGACTTAAAAGGAAGCGATGCTTGAAAGCCAAATCTGATATAACGAGATTACGAGCCTCAACCAGGGGAATGTTCAATGCAAATCTAATGAAACGCAGTCTTGGAGGTTCGAGGAACGCAAATCATATTGAAATTTCAAAAAAAAACATCGAAAAACATGATCTTATTTTAATGGGGTTTTAAGTACTCAAACAGCGCTACGGCACTAGGCATGTTTCTTATCAAGACGATGTTTTATTCGTTTTAAAGTGCACATTAACTAGTTTCAATTAATTGCGATGATGTTTTGAGGATCGTTGCTTGAAGTAATATCAGTATTCCATATCTTAAAGAAATGGGTCAGAGGCTAGAATGCCAACGAAGTCTGAAATTGTCGGCCTATCATCATCCAATATTCATAGCATATCAAGGCGGGCAAGAACGACTGCGTGAGTAAGGCAGTATGACGTTTGTTTGAATAGTGCGAGGGGCGTACTGTTGGAAGGTGTGAGTAGCTCTGTGTGATGAGTGAGGAGATATAGGGAGTAGGGCCTGAGTGTGAGGGAGGCTGTGAAGGACGGAGAGGTATGGGATGGCCTATAAAGTACAGAGGAATTGTTGGTTCTTTTATAAGCTCTTAAAGGCCTCACTGGGAGTTCCAGTCACCAGGCAGATAGTTGGTCTCTTTTGGCAAGTGGAACCAAGTAACTTCCAGGAAAGCGGCCGAGTTCCAACATGGCTGGCATAGTCTGTGTACCAGGGTCTATTGAGATCCATTGTAAAATGCCCCCACCACCTGGTGTTTGTTTTGGCTTTAGGGGCAAAATCGTCACGCCCAGGTGACAACATCTCTTGCCGTATAGAGTAGAGAGTTATATAATAGCCCGGAAATTATATAATAGCTCCACTGTAGTTGGTGGACAATTATCAGTTGCTATAATCTATCTATAATCCATTGATGATCGTGAACGGGGCTATAACCTCTCTATGGCAAGCCCCAAAAAGTTTGTTATCTATTGATAACTACACCCGCCACCTGGTGTGTTGTTTGGCAAAGGGAAGAAGATGACCGCCATAACTAAATAGCTATCTGACGTTGGGAGATATTGGCGCCGTATAAAGTAAGTGTATAGCTGTGAATATAGGTATTGGAGTTGAGAAATAAAGGCGAATGTGCAGCATGTTGTGAGTGTGTTAAAAATTAAACATGTGTCGGTCTGTGGGGTATTCAAAATCAAGATTATGAGATATACATTTGCACCGGGGCGACCGATTGTAAGTAGATATGACTTCACTCTAGGCCACAAGGTGATCTCAGACCACATGGTGGTGATCGGAAAATAAGGGTACGCTATCAGTATGCATGAGTTACCATTGAACGCTGCCCGATTCTTCCCTGTTTATCAATGCCGTCGCTCGGTCGAACACTGCTCACTCTCGCCTGGTGCCTATGCGATTCAGAGCTCTCACAACTACAGTGTGGACGATGGATGTGAGCACGATAAAGTTTTGCAAAGATAGGGTGGCCGGGATAAAGTCGATTATTGTACTAACGAGTGTAAACTGTCTCAGGATAAGAAATGATAACTGTCCCAATTTGGCAGGACCAACGAGTATAGTTCTCTATATTCGTTAGCAGGACCAACATATTCCCTTCTTAAGTAGGATTCACATGTTAGGCCTGGCGTCCACCTAACACGATAGAAATTTAGACCTACCGATATGGCACCGATACACAAAGCAATTGTATGGGTTTTTTATCGGTGTCTAATCGCAGAAGCGTGGTCAACTGCCCCGATATTAGGTGACCTTCCGACCATCTTTTGATTTTCTATCGGGAGGTGCATCGTAGACCATATCGGAACCATATCGTAGTAGGTGGACGCCGGGCCTAAGGACTAACGTACCCGAGACTGGCCACTTCACACGTTTTCTTCAGTCTCAAATAAATCTCTAGCGGGTGTTTTTTGGTTTTCTAAGTCCTAAAGTGGAATTCACACGGTGGGATTCATGTAACTTACAGGGTTCAAAATCTCATGCGATTCTGTTCTTTTTTACGGGGAAATGTCTTCAACAATTACAGGGGGAAAACATCTCTCAGGGAAATGAAACCCTATAATTTAGACGAAGAAATTGTGTTCGAGTACAGAATCTCAGCAGGATTTGTCTCAGAAAAACGCCCTGTAAGGTACATGAATCCCATCGTGTGAATCCCATTTAAGAGAAATTGTGGATTGGATTTGAGGGACTCGCCCGGTACATAGTCTCAGATAAGGTCCCTGGGGTAGTGTACATTACCGCTGCAGTAGGGACTATTCCCATATGAACACCTGCCCTGAGACTCAAGTACACCCGAGACAGAGAAAAATCGGACTGTGATTGAGGGGCTTGGGAAAAACCATGATCCTATATGTTGGCATCCTATTGATAAGGTTTGGTACTTAATCGGTGACTCAGGGAGCCTCCCCGTGTGAGTTTATGCCATATCCCTGAGAAACACTAAATCCCAGCAGTAAGTTTTTATTGTCTCACCACAATACCGCCATGAACATGTTTAAAATCAAAATCTCTCAGGATTCTGTACCCGGAGAGGGGTATTCATTGGTGCCAAATGCACGGGAGGAGTTGAGTCTCACAGAAATGTTATCCGTTCATTCGGACAAAGATATTGTGTCCTGGTTCAAAATCTCCGGGGAGTTTGTCTCAGACAAATACCTTAGGAGGTATATAAATCGTTCAGTGGTAGAATTCCTCTTTACCAAAGGGTTTCCCGTCTCTTCAGTTTGCTTTTATTTCTCTTTGTCAGGAAAGATTGCCACATAGTTCGCAGAACTTGCGTGTATTGGTGGTGCTGACCCAAATGCATGTAGTCCAGTTCCTTTTGAAAGCGGCCGGATAACTTTTTCTACCCAAGGTTGGTTTTAAGAATTTGAACTGAACTGGGGATTAGAAAGTGATTGGTCTTTATATGCAGTTAGCGGGCAGGTTGGCCTGCTTGCTGGATGGATGGCTGTGGGGCCGGCTTCCTGGCCTGCTGGGTGTAGGGATGGTTATTCATGATTCTTGCCATAGAACAGCAATCGACTAATTTCTACTACTATCAAAAGGTAAACCAGAGAAATACATTACTGAGGAACATAACCAGAAAATATACATAACCCTCATGACTCCTCTATATGGTAGTAGTGGTTGTTTCATCGTAGGTACCAATAGAGTACGTCTAAGTGAAATAACAGTAGTTACAAAATAGGAAATTGAGAATATGTACAAAGGCCACACCGGAAGCTTCACATAATGGAACGGCAGACTAACGAAGAGCAATAGGATAATGAAGCAGTGCCATTATTTAAGAATTGCATGAAAAAAAGTACAAAGACTAAACAATAAGGGATCATATCTCATCTAATCCTATCATATATTTATATATAATAGGATAGTATATTTCACCATTCGTTCATGAGCCCCAAAGGCTTACAGAATTATACTATGTAACAAAGAATATAGGTCTGTTCTAGTAGATTGCCATGGTATTTTTCATGAAATTGAAAAAATGTTAGCAAATCTAGCAGAGCAAGGATTTTATTATGAAGGGCATTTAGAAGAAACGTGGGGAGAATATCAATGAAGCAGATTATTAAGGGCGTTTTGAATTCGTCCGGAGTGGGAAGATTATACCGTGATCTCTGTGGGATGGGAAAATATCAGATGACTAGCAGGAAGGATTGAGAAGAGGGGTAAATTGATGAGAGTAATAAGAGCTGAGAATGGTTACTTGGGGGAGATAAGTAGTGAGATGCACAGTAAGCTAACCTGGAGTAAGTTCTGCATAAGTATGAAGCTAATAGTGACCAATTATGATGGGGTCGGAGTGGCGTTCGAGGTTGAGGTTGTACAGACAATGCCAAGTGTAGTCAATGTGAGCAGTTTGAGTATGGAGGTTTTACACCAGTCATAGGGGAGCTAAATGGGAATGTGTTAACAGTGAGTGATGTCCTATCGCTGCTAACACCCACATTGCCGCGTAACCCTACGGCGGACCCTTCTCACACCACGAGGGCCTCACATGTCTGCCTAGACCCGCAAACCAAAATCAATTGGTTAGCCTGATGACTAAGAACTATTGAATTACCAACTGGTAATTACGGACATGAAACAACCCTCCACAGGGGGTAAAATGGCGACGCAAATACCTCGTCTAGGTAGACCATGCACGTGCTGGCGGGCACGAATCCATTACCACTCAGAAGTGGGAGAAAGCCTTGTATTTCACCATCTTCCCCCCACGCGAAATTCACGCTTTCCACCCTTTTCCACTGCAATCTGACGCGAGAAGTGTTAGAATAATGGACTTATCTCCCATTGCCAAGTGAATGCGATTTCGATGGCGGTGAAATGCACTTACGTGGCTTTTCCCTCTGTGCGACTGCATTGCAGATTCTAAAATTTGAAGAATTAAGCCAATGGCCAGGCGGTGTTTTGTGCAGGAGGGCCACGCGCGACACAATTACACGGTCCAGAAATGAAGCTCCTGAGATCCGAGGAACGGACAGACAGAGGCCGGAGGAGGAAAAGGAAGCACGACTCCTTTTAAATTGATATCGATCTGACAGCCAAAACCAAGTTACTGCCTCTGTGTGGAGCCAAGACGAAGACAGTAGTTTCCAAGTCGGCACGGCACCACATTGTCGTATACGGCGTCAAGGTGACGTCATTACATTTACGACGTTGGTGTGTTCAGCGTTCCTCGTCTGGTGACTAGGTGGCGCCAGGGTCTGTGAATTATTTAGACGTCCGGATACACCTTAATTGGCTTCCATCTCGGCCCAAGCCAGTATATATACATTAACAGGTACCCTGCTGTGTAGCGCCTCCACTACATAGAGGGGCATAGTAGTATCTTTCACATTGTGTTATCACCTCGCACATGATCCATTGACGCATCATATGGTGCATTGTGGTAAAACAAAAACATATCCCACTACTTTGATTGCCAACTTTCTTTCTTACACTTTGAAAGTATTTGATAGGCACTAGGAGTATTACAATTACTGTTCTAATTCGTTCATCTTTGAATAGTGAATGGATGCATATCTGTCCAGGCATTGGCTTCTTTATGGAGGGATCCCTGTTGGGTAGTGACTCTTTTGGGTAGGGACTAATCCCAACTTACCTCAACCTTATATGGGCAATATGGCGCATACAAAAAAGAATTTACCACATATATGCTTTAATAAAACACAGGCACAGCTTTTATAATCGGCCGAGGCCTATAATGCTCAAAAGAGTCGTAAATCCATCGCCTGTGTGTATTCGAGGGACAGATATATTTAAACATAAATGTTGTTATCTATGTACATTATATACTGTATAAAATATGGTAGATTAAGAAAGAAACTGATGAGTGTTTGGTCTGTGTCCTCGTTCACCATCGAGTTTGGAGTGCGCAGTAATATGAACGAGGCGACAGCCGAGTGAATATTCTGAAGCACTCCAAACGAGATGGCGAATGGGGACTCAGACCAAACACGAAAATGTTTCTGATTTTATCTTAGCCTGGAATTATCTACCTGTTCATCACCTCTTGAGAACGAGTTACCGTATTTGCAAGCCTGTTGAGAACGAGTTCCTAATGTTAAGTCTATGGACGTTTATTCCAGGCTAAGATAATGCTTAAGACCCTGTACTTTGCATGTGCCGTACGGGGTGGGTGTTTCATACTCCACCCAAGATCCCACATGTGTCGTCTGTTTGAGGGGAAGTCACTGCCGTGGGATACAGGACGAGAAAAACGTGTCTGTGTGTATTAAGTTGTCACTACGCACCTGAGCCCTGCTGCCCGGAGCACCGCGTGCCACCCGGGTTAAATTACTCCCATCCGCTTACCTTGTGAAGCACGCACCCCCAGAGAACAGCACCTATACACGTACACTCCTATGGCACCAGGGAACGGTAGCACTAAGTCGGCCTACATATTACACGTATGTTCATTTAGAAATAACATGTTATTAGCATATAATATATGCTCATTTATACCACACAATAGAATTGGATCACACATAATCTACGAATCTATTTCTTCATATAAACTCATTCATCCATGTACTAATAAATTCCTTTTTCTTCAATTTGTGTTCTAGCTTATGTCGTTTTCTCATCGTTATGTCAACAAAGGAGCCCTCTGTCTCCATCCGAAATGCAAAATATTACCTCTCCCCAATTGAAAGAGTAAGTTTTACAACTCACCCTCAGCGCCCAATCATACGCACGAGTATCAACCAGCACACACACCAATACCAATATTCAAAAACAGAATACTGTGGGGACTCATACAACACTAATTTCAATATTTGCTTAGAGGTTAAACTATCATAAAGATAAAAGTGGAGAGTCCTTTGGGAAAAGGGAGAGTACGTGCTTTGACAATCCCTCAACAGCTGCTCTTACATCTATATTTATATGTACACAGGCCTTTTTCAGATACTCTCAGGTTAAAGGTATGGACTCCTGTATGTTGAATGTTTTGCTGCTCTTTTACAGTTTATCCGTATAAGAACCATTTTGTGTTATATGAGTTCACAGAATATCAAGTTACAGCTATTTAATTCATACCTTTTAGTGCTTAATACGAACTAAAATATACAGAATATTTGGTTTATGTTTAATCAGATAAAATACTCTCAGAGTAGGTTTTTAAATAAGCAAGTACCATCAAATTCAAATTGCATCATCCATGTAGTGTTCTATCATTTCGCTCAGACATAACGATGTGTATGATCATAGATTATGACCAGGATATGATAATTTCCACTTAGACAATGTACTACATCCGGTAAGCAACATCAACGGCCATGAGGAGTCTCCAATGTTGTACACAATAGATTCAACACTGGAAACCTCCAATGTGCTACAAATAATAATAAAACACTCTGTAAACTTGAACACATCATATCTCCAAGTGACCTTGCCACAATTGTGAATAATCTATCAGAAAGAGTGGAAATAGTATGATTTGTTATAGTGATAACTGAGCCTTTGGAATCCATGGTTATCTCTTACTACATTACAGGAAATGTATAACGTTAACATACCAGCGTCTGTGAACTCCACGGTATTCCATCACAGTCCAGTCTCCAGGGTCTGATCCCATTGGCACAGGTAAGTCTCCCGGGACTTAACAAACAGAAAAATGCAATTTATAGCAGGCATCCTGGCGTCATTGTGGGTAGAACAGAGCAGCTCATTGTTTCATCTCGCCCACGGCAAGAGCAGCTCTGGCCGCACCTCCGCCTCCCACCAGCCGCCCGTCTGGGCATCAACGGTAATAGAGAGCGTAATCAAATCCAAATTTGATACGTTTGGCCACGTGTTCTACATCCATACATAGAGCTGGAGCCTCTCCAGGCCACTCCGCTTGTCTGGGTTGGTACGTCGCCATAACTGAGCTTCTAAGCTTGAATAGCTACACTATGGTGATGTGCTTTACCTCGCTTTATGCTGGTATTATATGCTACTCTCACGACGCTCTCTGTTATCCATTAGTGTGGGAATCCTCCTACTAGTCTCCCCGCTCCACGTGCAGTGTACAGGACAGCTGATTGGGCCCCACGCCAAACACCCACATCTCCCATTCACCTGGTAGCAATCGCCGTCATATTAACACATCAAGTGATGGCGTGGGCTGGATTTCCGTCGTTAATATCAGAAGTAATTGACAGCTCAATCCACCTAGTCCGACCTGGTGGCTCTGCGCCAACTCCAGTGTGGGCGCAGCGTTATATCAACGATACGGACGTATACGTCCAACGACGGATGGTGAGTCTCGCACGTGTGGGAAAAGTGCACGCACGTGTGCATGTCGTTACGTCAACACGGTTAACGTAAATCTATCACCATATCCTTTCCTAATCACCGTAGTCTTTCACTCTTAGCTTCTCATATCGGTTTTGTAGTATTGCCCATGTTCGTGAATCCAGGGTGTCCTTGCAAGTTCACAATTTCCCCAATAATGTAGCGTAATCATACCGTTCACCTTATCCTTGCCAGTTCACCATCTCCTCACCACTACAACGTCTCGCCTACTCCTCTTCCGCTCGTCCAATGACATCACTCCCCCTTTTCCTGCTCACTCAAAACCCAGTCCTGTGTTGTGTTTGCACCAATCATCTCCCAGGAAGGACAGAGCGTGTGTGTGACCCTCGCTAGGCATTACCGCGATAGGCGGAGGGTAACAAGTTATATCACTAATCAGCGCTAGTGATCAATGCGACAAGGGCGGCGCATCGACCGGCCCTCACCCGCCCTCGTGATCAATGGGGGAGGTGGAGGGTGGAGGGAGGCACGCGCCTGGAGGAATGTGCCAATCAGAACAGAGACGTGCGCTGGTGTATATGTCCCAGCACTGGAGGGGTGGGAGAGAGGGGGTTGGCTAGGGACCTTTATGGAGCTTTCTGGGCAGAAGTCGTCAGGTGCGGTAGGTGAGGTGAAATTCGGACTCTATATGCTGTCCACCATCATGGGTGCCTTGTCGGTTCTCACTGTTGGGCACGAGTCTAATGAGCAAGTCACACGTGCTCAGATCAGCTCAGATATCCTTATGATCTACTATTCTACTCCCTCTGTAGGATATGGTAATGTACGTATATGACACACACAAATGAATCACTAACAATGCTTCAGACAATTTTTTTCCCTTGCCTTTTCCTCTCCTACCTCCGCTGCTTTTATCTCTGAGGGCACGTATAAAGGGAACGAGAACTACAGAGCCATAAAGGCGCTGTTCGCGACACACGACATTTCAGGCGCCCAGTCGGTCGTGGTCTCCCGTCCTCCTCATATCCTGGCGTAGATGAGGCCTGCGACTGACTCCGCGAGAAGCCAAGCCGAACAAAGGGCATCCCCGCTGAGCAGGGCTTCGTGACGAACGGGAGGTGCTCACAGCTCGTCCCCGCACACGGGAGCAGCTCAGCTCCACGCCGGGCGGAGTTGTTCCCTCCGTGCTCACTCCGCTCCTCCTGCAGGTGTGGGTGAGGATGTCAGGTGAGCGTGGCGGCGCCGTGCAGCGCGAGCAGCAAGAAGAAGAGCACCAGGAGGAGGAGCAGGAGGAGGGGCAGGGAGAGGTCGCGCGTCGTCGCTGGCATGGAGTCGCGCTGTGGTGACTTTGATCTTCAAACCCGATGTCAACACGGACACGGTCCTGAGCGCCCTCGGCGCGTGTTGTTAGAAGGCGGAGGAGGGCTGAGGGGTAGGGAGGGTGAGGGGGTACACCCAGCGCCCTCCAGACACACCAGCTGACTCCCCTGATCCCACCAAACACCCTCCACCCTGTGTTCAGTGTGCACGTGCGGCACCCCGATCAACGCACGCTTTGATCGAGCCACCCTCTGTCAGCGCCAGGCTTTCTTCAGGGCGTCGTTTGGATCCCACCACTTAGCAAAGCGCAGTTTTCTTAAGCGGACTCCAGCTTCTGCCAGCAGCTAGTGCCCTGCTGATGCTATTTGGCAGGTGCCACTTTCCCGCCGGTCCAAGCGTAGAGTGCTCGGCTAGTGGCCGGTGCGTCTGCGACGTTTAATGAGGCAGGCCAGGAAGGCGTCGGCTCGGCTGGTGGGCTGGAGGAGGTGGGAGGTACTGGAGAAGGCTGGAGGTCACGCCTATACCTAACCCGGCGTGTTAGCGGGCGGCCAGGACGGCTGGCGGGTATGGGCCGTACTCGGGTCTATCCCATCATCAAAGAGTCTGCCTCCTGAGGGCTGTTAGTGAGAGTCCCCGCGCGTCCCGGAGCTGTTAGTGAGTATCTGCCGACTGTTAATAAGTGTCCCCGAGCTGGTGTCCAGGCCCTATCCCCGACCTCCAGGGTTTCGGCCTAGTGTGTATGCATGCCGCCCAGGGAGTTTACTGGGTGTTACCCAGAGATAGACGCACAGCAGATAGTTCTTGTATTTCTTTTCCACGAAGGAATTTCGTTGTACGAATGGAATTTCACTATCAGCACTGTCAGCACCGCCCTTGTCGATGTAAGTAGTGTAGAGAAAGTATCTGCCCACACATGTGAGTAGTATAAAAAAGTGCGCCGCCGATCTGAGAGCCGTGAGCGGTTTACTCCAGAGATGAGCTACTCATATCTATGGGCGACATTGGGCCTCTCCTCTCGGCCTATCCGTGCGTAGCGGAACAGGGGTTCTGTCAGCTGCGCTCTGTGAAGATCGATGGAGCCTTCCTTCCCTCCTGATACCGCGTCGGTTTATCACTCACACTTAACGGACGACGGGCGTGGCACCAGTTCTTCCCCTGCGCCCCAGTGAGTTGCCCTTCATCAACCCCGGCCTACCGCGGTCCGCAGCCCGGTCAGACCGCGCCGGAGTATGAGGACCTTGGGCCAAGTGAGATGGCACAGTGTTGCCCACCAGCTGGGCGTATAACCGTCATGTGGCCGGGACAAATGGTTCTTCTCCTTGATGTGGTGCCAGACTGGTTTTCCGCAGCGCGCCACCGACTGGCCGTGACTCCCGCCACCCGTGGGCGCGCACCGCCTTATGACCGCCTCCCTCCCCGCGCCGCCACCACGCACACGCCGCCGCGTCACGATACAGCGCGCCCTGCCGGACTCCTGCGGCGAACTGCGGTATGCCACTCATCTCACCACAACTACCTCGTGACTCGTGGCATTACAATCATCTGGCCACAGATAGCTCTTGTAGCCAGCTAATTAACACTAACAGAATTCTTCGCTCACTACATAAATGCCTTCTGCTATTTATACTCAGTAATTATTTCGCAGTCCTGTCAAGCAGTGACACCCATTGTCATCCTTGCACACTTATCTTAATCCTCGGGCAGAGGAGACCTTGAATTTCCCAAACGATTTAAGTTAAGAATAAAATCAATCCATGATCCATTGAACTTTGAACCACTTTGGAAAAATACTTCATATATCAACTAATTAATTTTCACTTTTCATCGTCCATATATTTGTCTTATCTACTTTTTCATCGCGGTATTACTACGCCTTGATATTGCATCATGCCTCAGAAATCGGCAGCTGAGAAACCCAACTTCAGCTCAAATCAAATATATTTTTCTTTTGATTGCATATCATTGATATGCTGAGAGCCAACGCGAAGACTCCTCGAACCAAGGCAGAGGCTTACAAACTTGACATTATCTAAATTGGTATGTGAGTCAAATTCACTTGCTCCACGATTTTCCCCTCTCGTCTCATAGAAAACGGTTCTACGAACGATTTTTATTATTCAACAGACCCCTGTTTCCTACTAGGTCTGACATCGCATTTAAGCAGTCCCGTCCAACGGTATCTACAGCCGTAACACCTAATACTGCACTTCTGCGGCTTCTGTTGATATAGGAAGGCTGTCTATACTGTCTGCGCTGTGAAGGCAAAGCCAAACTTTGCAGAGGTATTCCCTCCCGTGATTGGTCCTGGATTTCTCTGCAGTGACCCTCCTTGCTTTTATGTTTATCTCACACCTGTAGTCACTATGTTATTCTCCTGCCTGTCCAGACATAACCGGATAGTTCAATCATTTGTTATTTCATTGTGGTATCCATTGGAAAACAATGTGAAAGCTGATTCAAGAAAATGTTTGAAATGTCATAGCAAACATTTTCTTGAATGAGCTTTCATATTGTTGACACCACACATGTAGCCAAATACGGATATTTGATTATTCATTGCTGTATTATCCACCTGTAAACTCCATTCAAATTGAGGATTAGTAAAGAAGAGCGAAGCTCGTATTAAAAAAAAATCCTTTGCTAGTAATAATGAACTAGTTGGGAAAGATAATAATCATCAATTCGATTTTGAAAATGAATTAATATGAAAATCCTGCTAATATAATTACGCAATGTATGTATAGTCTACTTGTCATTTGTTATATCAGGATAATTTAACTTAGGAAATATAAGTTGATGTACTTAGAAATATGGCTGATGTTCATCTGGAGGAATATCGTTTCCAATCCCGATATTAAATGCCGACATTGTATTGATATTGAGATCATAACCATAAGGTCATTAAAAAACCATGAATAGACACGAATAGACAAGAGTCCAATGATAAGCTGGCGTAAAGCTTTCAATACCTATAGGACACCGATGTATGATACACTCTAAATGCACTTGTGAACTGCATATCCGATTTAGATGATGTTTGATTCCCTATCATCGGATTTCCATCCATTCGTCTCCTGCAGGCCATGTGTGTGGGTCAGGTTACCGAGTTGTTCGCTGCCGAGATCCCGGCCGTCAATACAACTCACGCAATGAGCAGCTCCAGTGGCGAGCCGCTCGGATTACTCCCAGGTCTTTGATTTCCGCCATTGTTCTCATCATGATTCTGATATTCGGTTCGGCAGATTAATTTGGTCGACATCGATACTGCTCAATCCCCTTTCAATGTTGCTGGCTTGGCATTTGTCCAGTCTGCTCTGTCTGGCAAACCCTATCTCTCCTGTCTCTCCACCTATCCAGGCTTCTGTCCACGTACCCCATTGCTCGGCACTAATGAACGTAGCCAACAATGCCCCAGGCATGGCTCTGTGAAAGCCCATCCAACTTCACAAAAAGAAATAATCAAGAAAGAAACTACATATACAGCTATACATACTAGTACCTTCATGCATCCTTTTCCTCTGCCCGATTGTTTTTGTGTCATTAACTTTCAATCTATTGTTTGGGCCGTTTAAGGTGCACATCTGTGGCTAGTAATATAAAAGGTAATCGATATGTATGTAGCCTGAGGAGAAAATGCTCGTTACCGTCACTGCCAATATGTATACATATGCGATGTATATAGGGAGGTTTCCTGTCGACAAAGCTCTTAGCCTTAGCCCCCGTCGTTTCTATTCTGATGTTTCGCCTTAATGGGATTTAAGATTATCCTATTGATGGAGACTCTCATCCATTTCCATAGGCTATAAAAAGCCACTAGAATATAAGAAGTATGAGAAACATATGGAGATATTCTCATGGAAATTTTACATCAATGCAGGAAAAGTAGTAAAATGAATCACTTTCATTCTTGTACTCCCTATAACGTTTCCCTCTTCGTCTTTTCAAATGTCTGCAGATATACAGTTGAAGAATGGTACTTTAACAAGCCTTATTGCAGAACAGTCCCTGAGTCTGACTCTGTATTAGAAGAAGTCTCAGCCTGCGGGCAGGTGTAAGACAGGAAGCCTGTCGGGTCCTCTGCGGGTACTACCGGATGCAGGAGGACCCCACATTGCGTGTTGGGAGCAGGCAGTGAGCTTAGGGCGTGGGGAAGGGTGCTATCATGACCTTTGATGTCCTCCAACTGACCTGTTTCACATCAACGAGTATACTCTATACTCGTTGTTCACATTAAAGGTGCAGCTCATCCTGTAGGTAATATTTTGTTTGCAAAGGACTTGCTATACTGGTGGCACGAACATTGATTTAGTCAATGGAAACAGGAAATGGATCGTACATAAAGGTGTTAAATACAAACTTTCTTGATTCAGGTTATTAAGTACTCTAGATATCACGTAGGCAACTTGCAATACCGAGTATATTCTCGTCTACTTTAGGCAATATACACTGGTTTTCAGTAACCGCACCGCATTCCTCCATGACAAAGTTTAATTCTCCAACGCTATTTCCCGTCTCTGTTTCTCTCTTTTTCTTCAACTCTCGCTCTTACTCTAGTCCAACCAAAGCCTACGTCATATGTCCTAGGTAGCATAGTCGCAACCTCTATAGTATCTGGCTTATTCTTTCCGCATATTCCAACCTATTCATTTTCCTGTCTTAATTGTACCCATCTCATTTTTGGGTCTTATCTACCACGTACTTATCTCAATCATGTTCCCCACCTTACAAGGTAGACAAAGAGCGATTCAAAATCGCTTGCTTGGTGCTTTAATTCCTTCTTATTTCTATTCATCCTTTCATTAGTCCTACCAGTTGAACCGTTTTCAATGACAACCTATGTCATATCCGTTCTCATGTGTCCACACACTATGTACATCTGACATTCAGTCTAGAGAAGCTCCTGTTCACACCCACATCCGACTCTGTACCCCCCCCCCCCCTTCCCCCGACCAGTTCACTTGCTCGATCCCTCACAGATCTACACATTCCCGTTATTCCGTCCAGTTCCGAAGCTATTCTACCCTGTACCATCCATATACAGGTCACCAAGGTCATTTCCAATTGACCTTCTAACCTCTAGGCGCCTTACTATATCAACTATTATTGATCGACGAACCCCCTCCCAGCACCAGCCAACAATGACCATTCGTGACAGAACTATCTCTCCGTAGCAGTACCAGCCTGTACCACCCGACATCCTACTTACCCTGAGCGACTCTGTTCACCCCCAAACCAGCGAGCAGCCCCTGTGTGGTCCCATCGCCTGTGACACGCAATGTCCAGTCAGAGCGGCCTCCCCCGCGAGTGGCCCAGACTGCCATGCTCATAAACAGCCATTAGTCAAACACTGTGTCCTGCCTCACGTTCACCGCCCGCTGGCATATTACCCGGGGTTTCCTCAACTTTCTCTGTGCTCCCGCTTTGACAGAGAGATGTGCAAACAGCGAGCACTAGGCAAGGAAAAGGGGTTCGAAAGCGGCAGTCAACCACTCGACAAACATCTACCGGCAGCTGGCGTTTGTCAGCAATCAAACTAACAAGCCTGCAGCGACTAAACTGAAAGATGCAAGGCACTGACGAAGTTTAAGGAGCCTATAAGCATACAGTATGTCCTAGGAAACCGTTCAGAGCTTAGCTTTTCTTAAATCCCCGTGTGCTAAGAACGATTGAGATTGGTCGAATACATGTGTTCGAGCCGTGAAGCAAAGTCTGTACTTGGAGACATAAAAATATTACTAAAAATGTACGCGCTGTATGCAATCCGTTGAGTGATGAAATGGGACGTTTGTATAAACCGAATTGAATTGTGGCTTAAGTGATGTATCACAAAAAAACAATCGTTGTACTTTTGTTGTAATTGTATTTAACACGTACAAAGGGTGTTGTCATACATTTAATCCAAAGACCACAACGTCTCACGCAATTTATTCTACTTCAACCTATTCGTTTCGCGCAATCTAATATGCTTAATGAGGTGATGGAATTACAATCAGAATTCTCTGAATGAGTCCCAAGAAAGTAATGTGTCTTCTCAACGTTCAGCCCAGGTTTTCACCTAGAGGAAATAATAGTAGGTGTCTGGTTGGAAGCTCGGAGTATTATGTCTGCCAACCTCAGCCTTATCTTTGAAGCCATACGTATGGAAGATGGTACACATATATGGATTCTGTTACCAGTGGTGCGAAGGGTAAGATAATATAGAGGAAACTCATGAAAGTTTAGGGTCTGAGCTCGTATCCCATCGAGTTTGAATCAAGTAATTCACAAGGCGAAGCCGCGTGAATTGCTATGTGATTCAAATGAGATGGGATCGAGCTCTGACCCTAAACTTGAATGGGTTTCTGAATTTATCTCACCCTTAATATTGACTAATAGGGCTAACATGTGTGACATTATCCTCCATTGGATATTTTTACTAAATATCTAATGGGTGTTAGATACGAGTTCCCAATGTTAAGTCTATGGAGAAAAAATATCTGGGGTGAGATAACAGTGTCGATATCAATTGAAAACATGTAAATGTTTCGTCTTTCTATGGATCGCCTGGTTAGGCCGATAACCATATTCACATATTTACAAAGAACACAACAAAGGTTTTAATAAAAGCAGGTTTTATTATAGCGCAGTGACGTTCAAAGCTCCAAGGAGAGCCAAAGCTCAAGCCCCAACTGACCCGTTCCCTAGCAGGTAAGAACATGGGGCAGCCAGATACAGTTAACCGAAGTTGAGTAGCCAAGGCTCAACTACTGAGAGTATGGAAAACTGTACTAAGTGAGATCCTAAGTCGTTCCTTCTTCATAGTTGAAACGTTGCTTAAAATGATGTAGAGAAGCATGATTGAAAATATAGTTTCTGTCATTGAGATTATATGAGCTAGGCTAATGGACGGTTGAAAACTAAGATTTAGTTGATAGTTGTATCATCTTTCTATATAGGTTGTATCAATAACTGTATGAGATGTGATGTTATTCTTGAAGACGGCATGCATTTCATCATATTAAGCTATCCCGTAAGAATAGAATAAAAGTTAGTTCATCTTTGTTATGAGATTGAATTTATCTGACGTCGCTTTTATTTTCAGTATCGAATACATGCACAATGTTTTCTCAGTATAATCCATTAAAACCTTCCTACTTTGGACATTTTCAGTCAACAACTACATTTGCATCGTCAAGAAGATAGATATTTTATCATTTTGTCATTATTTCAGATGTCACACGTTCGTTCACATGATTTTCGTTTACATGATTTTCTAGTCTTGCCAAACGAAGGACAAATCGTTTTTGTACTAATCGGATGGCATATTTCGCAGATCCAAAGGCACTGTCAATGATATGGCTTGGCTTGGGCTACTTACTCGTGATATTCTTTCATCCATTCGAGCAACGTTAGATTTCAATTTATCCTTGTTGAAGATACGTTAGTCTGATATAATCTATTGACTGAACTGCATATTCGTCACATGATATTTCATCCGCACCACATTGATCACCTGCTTGAGCTAGATCAGACGTTACATCCGAGCCAGGCGTGTGGCACTCACAAGACAGGCTTTGGGTGCAGCAGCAGTTCCCGACTATTAACATTGCCTGTCCATTGCCACCAACTGCTCCCACATCCTGCCTGCCGTCCACTTCCACATCCACACAACAGCAGTCTGCCTCCACCGATCCGCAGATGTCCACATCCAAGCAGAGGCGATTGTTGTCGGATGATTAATCGTTCACCAAGCTAGTTGGATCCCGTCTTTCTCACTATTTGGATCTAGTGGTATCCAAAGGAATTTGACCAGCCTCTCAGCACTCCCACACCCCCAACCAGAAGGCCAGAGTGACCCCGCTGAAAAATGAACTGTGAAAATGACCATGAACTATTTATATTTACCATTACATTTTTTATGTGCCTTTGTTACCTTGTGATGAAAGTGATGCACATGTGTTTGTTTCTTATTTATTGCCACTGATGCTGATGGCACTCACTGATGCTGATGGTACAATGTTTTTTGTCAATAGATTTCTAAACTTAAGTTCACATTCATCATTTTCCCTTATAGAAAGCACAGAAGTAACTGTAAAAATTGATTACTACTTGAATAATTGTGGAAAAAATGATTCCCTGGCCTTGAGTTCTGAACTCGCTTCCTCTTGGAGGTGTGGAGCTTTTCGCTGGAGGCGGAAAAGATTTTGGAATCATCAAGACCGACGACCCCACAAGCAAAGTGACCGGCAAGAAAGTGACCACGAAACACAATGTCACATGCAACAGTTCCAATCTGGTTTACTGTATAACATGCAAGACCTGTAAAGCCCAATATGTGGGCTAAACAAAGCGGAACATAAAACACTGCATAAGGGAACACCTGAGAACGATCAAAAATCACAGCAACATAAGTGAGGTCCCCAAACATTTCAACCGCCCGGACCACCATGGGACAGACGATGTGGAGTTCAGAATATTGGACTTCATACACCGACACCCTGACAGCAAAAAGGCCAAAGACCTGAGACTGAAGGTGGAGTACAACAAAATCCACCGACTTAAATCCCAGGCACCATTGGGTCTCAACACAATGGATAGTAGGTACAGATGAAAGGTAACAAAACACCACGTCCAAATTTTTTCCGCCTCCAGCAAATAGCTCCACACCTCCAAGAGGAAGCAAGATCAGAACATTTTTTCCACAGTCTAACACACACCCACCGATCATCCACCAGTGACAAATGATGTGACTAGACTACACTAATGTCAAAGAAACACATCATAGATATGGTGTGGTCCCAACCACCACCTCTGTAACAGAACAAAACGGCCAACAAAGACGACATTGATCAGCCAATCATAGCCTGGATGAGATTAACGATAATCGAAACTGCTGGTATGATAAAGTCAGTAGAATTACACACTTTATAGGACAAAACTTCCACCTGCTATATAAAAATGACAGAAAACCACTGTCATGCCACCTAGTGGAAAACACAGAACCACCAGAATGGCCAGCAGGTGACTGGATTCAGTGCTAACACACCAAGAACCAGCTACCTCAAGCCTAAGACAGAAAAGAGGCACCTTCTGATTGGATCAGATGCTTTCCCGCCTCTCTTTGTCTCGGTCTTGACCAATAAGAAAGCAGGATTGGACCCACTTGACTCCACACAACCAATAAGGAAAGGGTTGACAACAGACATTAACATTTTTTCCTCAGTCTGAACCTGACAGGGAAGAGAGTCTAGTTACATACCAGCAGTCGCTGAAGCGATCACATCTACATTTCATACTACTTGAATAATTATCTCTTACTTATGATCAAATAGAATTGCAACAGATCAACTTAGAATCAAAAGGAATAACTTGCAATGAATCAAATAACTTAGACTCTTAACTTGGAAACGAAAAACACTGCAACTCATTATCATATGGAGTATCATTGCTAATTTCATTACAAAAATAGGCAACAGCAGTGTATATATATATAACAAGTGTAAAAGAAGTACCACACGTTTACCTTTGAAAACGGACACTACACGGACACTACAGAACATTTCGAACACCACCGACAACAATAATAATCTACAAATAATATTAGTAATTATAACAATAAGGTAGATCCTCCACTCCTGCCACTCCAGTGCACCTGCTGCTGAATTGAAGTACCTCTCAAGGTACTCACACTGCTCCTAGGCAGTCATAGTGTCTCTGTTTCACCTGAATGAAGGTTGTACAACATCTTCCCAGCATGCCTCTTGCCTCCAGTGAGCGGGAATAAGATTGTGGTCCACATTTTCTTGGTCGTCCTCGCTGACATGTATTGTCAGGTACTGGATTCATAGAGGGTTGTGCAGCCTCGATCATATCCAGCACTGTATCCGGTTTCAGTGTAACAGTGGAAGTGTTTTGCAAGGATACCAAAAGCATTCTCCACAACCAGCCTGCCATGGGAGATGCAGTAGTTGTAGACCTGTTGTTCCTTTGTTAAGCCCCTTCTCCCATAGGGCTTCATCATCCAGCCCCTGAGAGTGAAGGCGTTGTCACCCAACATGAAATAAGGAGAGCACATGGAGGTGGCATGCTTATTGTCCTTTCCTCAATCATTTCAGCCACTTCAGAGTCATTGAAGATCTGGGCATCAGGCATGTGCCCTATACCACTAACTTAAATCCATGTGAAACGATACTGTGCATCAGCCAAGGCCAGAAGGGGGATGTTAAAGAATTCCTTGTAGTTGTAGAACAGGGAAGGAGTGTTTTGGGGTTTTGTGATGGCAGCATGCTAGCTGTCAAGTGCACCAACTGCATGTGGCACATTCAAACATTCCTCAAAGTCCTTGGCAAGGGATTTCTAGTCTTCTGGTTTCTGAGGAACAGCAAACATTTTCTCCTTAAATGCCTCCAAGATGGCTCTTTATACTTCTGGGATGATATTACTGATGGAGTATTTGTATGCCAGCGTTGGATATTTATCACCAGTGGCCAGGTGCCTGAGAGTGACAGACAATCTAAAACCAGCTGGCAAAGCCAAAAAATATTTGGTATCTATTCTTTCAATGGCAGGCTTGATATGGTCCAGTATCTCGTCAAAAAGATCAGGTGGCATTCCCCCGAGTCAGCAAAGTGGCAAATTGTCCATATGATTGGCTTGTGGATTCACATAATCAATCACACACCCAGGTACTGCATTTTCTTCTGCGAAGCTTCACGCCAGGGTTTCCCTGATCCTTAATTGTGTGCTGAGCTGACAGAACTCATGACTGGGCTTCTGCTATTGGATAAGAGAGGCTATGAGTGCTGCCAGTATATGTACAAGTACCACGTCAATGTCGGTTACCATGGTGAGGTGTTGAGGAGAGGTGAGGTGAAGGCAAGGTGAGGTGTTGCTCCACGAACACACTGGGAGACACTGAGGAAGCCTCGCGGAGCACAATTTTATACATGGAGTACACTGTCGGGAAGCTGCCGTGGAGCTGTCGGTGTGTGAAAAAGAGGGAGAGGTCTACGTTTGGCCGTAACTTACCTTAAGTCACCTTAACTTGACCTGTCCATCATGAGTAATAGTTACTGATCAATGTAAGTCACCGTATATCGATGTATATCAACGCGAACGTAAGTTGACACATGGCCGAGCCATGGTGGTGTGCTGACAAGACCCTAACAAGACCATGTCAATCTACAACAGCCTCAACTCGATGTGGTGCGCCTTAACTCAAATGCTTATTTTAGGCCAAGTGCAGAAAAAACATTAAAATGCCTTAAAAGTTCAACATCGACTTACAGTTTGCCCAAAAATCAATGTCAGGACTGTTGGGGTGATGGTGTAAACCTAGTATTAAATACACTGTGTACACCATTAGTAATGGACAAACTATTGCTTCCTCAACTTGGATGGAGTCCACGTGGAGTAAAGGTCAGGGAGTTATACCGTCATCTTTATTAAAAGCAGTTCCAAATTCACTTGAGAGACTCAGTAATCCTGCTTACAGTAACTCACATCAGTACGAGATAAACAGTGACGACATGTGTTTTTTAATGTAGACAATAAGCTCTTGATTCGCCAAGGCTTATAAAATCGACCCTGTTTGCTTCGGTAAATGATGGTTGTTAAAGCGTGGGCCCTGGACGCTGTCTGAATGTGTTTTCTTGAGTGGATGTAATTCAAACCGAACAACATCACGTTACATTAGGGCACAGGCTTTAAGCATCAGCAGTTTGTCAACGATGTCAGAGTACACAACGCTCTCCTGTGGTGGATGCTGGCCACGAGGCCGAGGCCATTATTATGGCAAGCCGGAATGGCGTTTTGTGCTCTATTCATTCATTCATTTTATTTCCTACTTTTTATCCTTTTCTTGATTATGGCTTTGGAACTCTCAATCAAGAACAGTTTACAATAAATATATTTAGGGTATGTTCGGTTGGATATGGTTTCAATTGTATACATATAGCTATAGTATGATACATTAGATTAAGCTATATAGCGGGATTGATAAGGAAAATAAGTATACAAAGCAGGAATGTAAAATAATGTAATATGGTATCCCATAAGCAAGTGTATGATTAGATAGGAAAGGACCATTGGTCCCTGCATTGCCGCGTTGAGCCCAATTAACCTGCTCTGGCATAACCGCGTTCTTGTCGTTGATATCTTAGAGTTTCTTATCAACTAAAATAGTGATTCTATGAGGCCTTCAGGCAGGTAATGTCTCATAAAAACAACCTTCCTATTACCTCCCCCAGCAGGAATCTTATAGTCCTATCTTCCAGGGCAGATGCAATACTTAACTCTATGGCTGCAAGCATGTTTAGGTGCAGATTTCTAGTAGGCTCTATTCTCACTGTGAACGCCGCTTCGAAGGTTTTATTTCAGATATCAGACCATCAGTAGATTTTTTTAAATTGAAAGCTATTGTTGATTTTGATTATATATTCCGAAGTACCTGCAGGACAAGATAGGATGCTGCCAGAAAAAATTGCATCACATAGCATCTTATAAATATGTGCCCCCCTCCCCCCGGAACTCATTAGCTGTTTTTAATTAGTAAGGTTCAGACTAAATAGAAAAAAGACAACTGAGCTCACACTTTGCCATCTACTGCGTAAGGGCCTACAGTGTCCAATTAGCTAAAAGCTGTAACATGTCTCAAGATGACGATATATTGGAGTCAGATATAAGATATGAAAAAAAGAATTATCATCAAATTTACAATTAATGAGCTGTAATGATACCAGTGATCACATGCAGCGGCAGTTTGAAAACATGGAGAACGTTTTCCCATTGCTTTGCCATAGTTCCTCGAGTAATACGGAGAGGGAATGGGTTCACTCAGTTGCTGGTTCCCCCTAATCCCACTTCCCTAGTTCCCACGGTCGTCAATGCCAAAACATGCCCGCTGCCATCGACCTGCCATCTGACGGCAGCCTCATTACTCCTACCGTAAACACCCTCTGTTTATACAGGAATTGAATAAAATAAACACTTTCCATCGGCATCTAATTTCAGAAACTTGATTTAAAAAACAGCCTGTGATGATGATCGTTTTGCGTTGAAATCGAATAACCAGAGCGGTTCGCTTTTAATGCCTAATAAGGGTAATCAGGATCTCTCTGTATTTCTTTTCCTCTGAAGCCTCTACACATGAACCTAATGTTTCTAGACCCTCCATGATTATAAGGCCTGGCTTCCACCTACTTCGGTACAAATTTAGACCTCCTGATATGGCTCCGATACAAAAAGTAAAAATCGTAGACTAATCGGGAAGGTACCTATCATAGACAATATCTAGACAGGCCATTTAACCACGCATGGTAAGGCCATGTACCCAAAACGCCGATGCACCACGATGAACCTCCCGATACACTACGACTAGAATCACCTAACACTAGGGCCAATGGATCAAATTTTGGATTCCAATCGGGAAGTCAATTTTAAGGCCTATAGGAACCAGAAACGGTGCTGGTGGCTGCAGGGCCTAAAGGCCAGCCCCCACATACTACGATGGTCTACGACATACTTCCCGATGGCTACGATTTGAAATGCCCAAATCGTGGCCTATCGGGAGGTCCCCGATAGTTCCAAATCGTGGACATGGTTTGAAATCGTAGAGCGTAGAAATGCCTTGGGAGGACCAAAAACATAAACCATGGTCACAATTGGCTCGAGATTTAATCGGTGATTCAATGTAGATCTCATGCATGATTTTAATATTGATATACTATAATTTTGGAAATATTTAATGAATAGTTTTCTACAGGTATTTGCAATATATTATGATATCATTTCCAAACACTAAAACAATCAAATTGAACAATATAACTCTGGTAGAATGATAATTCTGATATGAAACTATTATTTTCAGACTTAAACTTCATCAAATAATATCATATTTACAGCGATTATATATCTATATGCGCCCTACCTAATTCCAGAATTTCATATTAATTATCTCACCCGGGGCCCGGCTTAAATCAGCTCTATGAAAAGAGAAAATCATGGTATAGAGTTTGAACAACAACTTCTATTCAATTTTGGTGGTTTGAAGTATCATATCCAAGATTCGTATTTACTATCCTTCAGTGCACAAGAAAGTCCTCTATATACAGCTAATATCACATACATTAAATCGGAGGATAAACGCAGCAACAGTTTTTAGATAATCTTCTATTCTTTAGAAGTCGTTGATGGTGTTCAATAAATACACTATCCTTGACCCTGATGTGGACCAAACGAAAACGGTAAATGTAAAACTGTTAAATACATAAAACTGATTGATTAATGATATTGATGTCTCGAGATACACGACACATGGGGGATTATCTTCATCCCTTTGGACTTCAAGGTGGAGGCAATTTGAGATACTTGCAGGATATCAATGTTTATACACACGTATCACGTATAGAATCATATATATGAGATTCTTGAAAACAAACCTTGTAATAAAGTAGGGATCATTGATATAGTACTGATTGGGATAGAATTATATACTCTTTTTCTATATTCTCTATTTTCGCTGCAAGGATGTCAGCCACGGGATCGGTAAGTGTTGTCCGTACCGCATTTTCTCGATACAATCGCATACGCCCTATCATATCTTACTCAAGAAATATAGTCTTTGTCTGATCAAGTTAAGAAACTGATATAAAAGAATAATAGGTGTTAACTTCTATATGAACTATGTAATAACTATGAAGAGTAACAAGGAATACAACTTTGATATGGGTCATTAATAGAACCTTTGTAACCTTAAGACTAGGCTTTCCGGTCTGCTAACGAGGTTTTCAGTCAATACGAGTTTTTTTCTAGCAATAAATAACTAGTTTTTTTTAATAATCTTCAATCGTAGGATATCGTCCACATATTGATTCATCGTCCATATATAGTTGCAGAAAAATCTGCTTATACATTTATAAAAGATATGAGATGATAAAATAAGTAAGTACATAACAGTCAAAAGTTGATAGCTTTTGCTTATTTCCCAGCATAAATGACGAACTGAGTTGTCCTGTACTTTGTAATGTGTCTGTTATTGCACTTCAAATAACGTCTTATACGTCATCTACAACATAGACTGACGTAATGGGCCCCGACGTCATTGTGCGTTGACTAGGGTCGACCTACAACTCCAGCGACGCACTCACCACCACCTCACCAAATCCCTTGCCCCCAACACAGGGCTTAACACGGCGGATTATCTCGTCCCGAGTCTCTGACGTCGGGGCACTAACCACCAGTATGGGATTAAGGCAATTCGGCCTGCTCCCGCCGTGCATTTAAATAGGTTTGCATCTGAAGGGCTTATCGCGTCTTTAGTCTGTGTGGCGGGGCGTTAATGAAATCACGCCCAGATAAGGGCCTTGCTCTGCCGCCGCCGGGCTCTGCAGGGCCGTGGTCGCGACAGGCATGGCGATGTAAGCTGCAAGGCCCTGTATTATCGAGGCAGATGTTTAAATAAGTATTGTGGATGCGTCGCGGAATATTAAGTATCGTCGAATCTGTGTCAATATAATTCTGAATAAGGAATGGGAAGAAGATCAGGTATTTGGGATCTAGAAAGGGGCCTTCATAAGGTCTATTTTGTCAAATAAATCATGTGCTTTCCGCTATGTGCCTTGCCTATCACCAATAGAGGAGTGGGATATATGTATCACTCTAATTGGCCTAGTAAATCGAAAAGCGTTTCTCGGAATAGTTCACACATAGCTGTTTACCGTGTTTTTATTTCAGATAGATCACTTGTGAAATATTGTCTAATCAGAGGTGAAAACCCTGTGATACATATTACACTGGTATTAGATTGGCCTAAAGAATAGATTTCTACTAGTTTCCTGAGGCTCAGATTATGTAGAATATAGCGGAGTTGTTTTTTATAGGCCAACGTATAGATTTGTTATTTGTCTTTATTATTCTAAGAATGCTTTTAAAATGTTACTTTATATGCTGAGTCAGCATGTTTGTGTATGAAGGTGCAGTCCAATAAATGTAAGATCCTATTGGATCTTTTAGCGGCTGCACATTGCGTCTATATTGGTCTTCAGTCCAGATTAGTAGAAATGAAATCACTAAGCGATGCATCACGAAGAGCCAATATTCCTTAATGAGGAAACTCAAGAAAGGCCGTTCAAGAACCAAGCATTTCTCTGTTTACACAAAAAGGGGAAATTAATTACAATGTTTCAACGTCCCTGCCCAATCAATTTGGAAATCCTAGTTATGCCGTTTATTTAGGCCTATCTCATTAATGCTGCCTAATTCCGCGGGTTTGTAAAGCAATGATTGCAAATCCTAATGCCACACTGAGAATTCAGTTTGAGCTGAGAGAAATTGCAAAGCTAGTGAGACACATGCAGTCGCAGTTGAGCGGCCGTCAGGTTGCTCTGTGTGTGGACACAGCGGCGGCGCTTGGCGGTGTCCTGTAAACAGATTATCCAGCAGGCCACCTGCCGACGGACGTTAAAAGCGCTAATTACGCGCGCCTTGTTTTGCTGGCTCGACACGGCTACATTTACCAACAGATATCAGGTGGCTACTTCCCGGACGAAAATCACGTTCAATTAAATCAACCTGCTCCCGCTTGACGACGATAGTGGAGCGTGCCATATTGCTGTACAGAGATTGCCAACGGCTGCCTGGCTCGCCATGAAATATTTGTTTCCTGTCTTGGCAGTGATACCCGGACGTACAAATTATCCCGTCTCACGAATAAGAGTGATAGTCAGTGATGGTGCTGTGATAGGGAGTCCTATAGTAGCAAATTTGATATTAACTATTAATGTGGAGTAGACAAGATTTCAAGAGTTTCCATCATACAGAAACGTAAATGGCGATAAGCGTGCATCTTTGCAGCCCAAGTCGTGAATTCTGAATGGGTTTCCGAATAAAGATATCACATATATTACACATATGTCACATATCGCATGTGAAATCTAGATGTATTCCAATAGAGCACGATCATTCTAGAACTGTTTATTCCAAACAAATTGCAAGACCAGCAGAATGAGTGGAATCCGTCAATTAAAAAAAAATATATATACTGGTTTGAGTAACACCATGCAGTCTTCCTACTCACAAAGGTAAATTGCACTCACTAATTCACTGATTATGTAATCACCCATAGAACATCTCCTCACTCATAAGCAATTAATGTACTCCTTAAAACACAGATAATGTACTCACTTATACATAGATAATGCACACACACAGATACAATGAGCAGTGCTGTGCTTATACTTTCCTCATTCGCACACAAGTAGCTTTGATACTCATACCAACGAACTAAAAAAGTACATAATGGGTCAGATTTTCTCAAAATGTACAATTCGGACTTCTGGGCCAACACAAAGCAAGATTAAAAAATTGTAAATAATCAATTAAACAAGCTTTATTTCTTTTAGTGAAACATCTCAGCAGTATGTAGATTATCAAGAGACGTCACGAGTGTGAGTCTGAGTTTATTTATGCCGCGCATTTTGTTGGCTCCATAATTTAGAAGAGTCGAAGACGAGTGACATTACGGAGCCATGAGTGGCATAAATAAGCTCAAACTCAAACGAGTGGCGTCTAGATTTTATCCTACCCTGTTTCCATATTTTTTCAGTATCAGAAAGTAGTGGCATAAACAACACTTTATGTCACACCCGTGAAATAAACAAAGCCCATGTTAAGCCTATGGCGTTTTTTTTATTAGGGGTAGGATAAACTAATTATACTGACTTTCTCCAAGCAGTTCAGTTTTTACACTTACATGGCCTGAAAGATTTGGAACATGCTGTCGCTGGAAATACTGTCTAGTGCTTTCTATTCAGGGTACAAAGACATAATTCACGATAATGATAGAATTAATATGAAACTTTATGTGTACCAAATGTCGCCGAGTTGCTGTGAATATTACCATGTCTATCATATGAGAAACTTTTACTCACATTTCAGAAAAATTGAATTTAAGCATCACAAAATAAATAACATTTTTATAATTAGTCTACACTAGCCATAACCCATCTAATCGGGAAAATAAGCACTTCTACACAAAGCTATACATCCCTACTGTACAAGGATACAAATATCAGAAGTTACTAGTATCAATATCATACTATGCTATACAGCTCATTGAACCCATCTTTCAGATGTTCCCCAAAACCTTGTGCCCGGGACAAGTTTGCTATGTCCACACAGAAACATAGCCGTTAGTCCGCACCATCAAAGAGATGCAATGATTATCATTTCTACCATTATCCTACATATATTCCTCCTTTTCTTATATCAATGATGTATGTTTTCTGTATTAATGTGCAGATTATCATGCTTGGCAAGAGTGCAATAGAATGAATGAAAATATAAGTAAAATATGGTAAATTGTGTACAGACAATGCCCTAATTCGCACACCATTAGCATCATTACCCACTCCAAGCCTTTACATTTCTATGTTACATAGAGATGCAGACTATGCTCATTCCAACAGCTAAGACTTAATTGACCAATTAAATTGGACGTTAAACTAGCCAAACAAGCCAGAAAACTCAACCATTCCTCATTCCACCCTAGGTAACCTCCAGGTACATACTCAGATACACGGCACCCCCACTGCTCCTCCCCCAGCAGTCCTCCAGTGGCCTTCACCTGGACACGAGCAACTCCTCCGTGACCTGCCCCTGACCCGCGCGCCCTGGAGGGGGCCCCGAGGACCGGTACAGCGTTTACCGGGCAGCGCCAGTCACGGAGACATCCTCAGAAAGGGCCTTATTAGCGTGGCAATCACGGTAATGGCGGCCCCAGCACTGACAGACCCGGGGCACCAGTGGGGGACAGCTAGAGGAGAGTGTAGAGAGAGGGAGAGGGGTGGAGTGTGCACAGAAATTGCAGAGGAAGAGAGGAGAACGACTTTCACTGTCAACCACTCCCAGCTGAAATTCTATTTCTTAACGTTGATGAGCATTTCCCTCCTTCTATAGCTCCCCATGCTAGTGTTTTGTGTTGATAGAATGTTTTTGGCCGATTAGGCACCAGTGGGACATAATGGCACTCAGTAGGGCTAATTGTGCTATTGAGCTATTATTTGTGTTCATCTCATGAGTCGATGTATATTGGGTTATTGTGTATACCTGAAATATTCTTCATAATGGGAAGTACAGACACTGCCACTCAAGATGCTTGTGGCATACTTACAGGGCAGAACCATCTCTATACAAAAACATCTCTTTCTCCTGTTGCCGGGAATGGAAGGAGAGAAAAGTAAGGGAATGGCTGTCCATGTTATAGCTATATCACTAATTGTCCCTAGAAGACTAATGTGCTGACATTGAATTGAATAAAGATATTTAAAAATGGTATGAAGCTTCGTAGACGGCACAGCTATGTTTCCATGGTAATTAGGTTTAAGTGCCTTATAGTAAATGGAAATGAATGATACTGCAGCGGGGGCATTCTTGGTCCCATTAAAGTGAGTGGAACAGAAAAGGTAAGTCTTGGAACCTTGTCGCTAAAGAGAGGCAGAGATGGAGCATAATTAAAACTTATGAATTCAACGTGTGATTAGGATGTAAAAAAGAAGTCCATGATATGATGCACATTATCTTACGTCTATTCCCTATAGTGATTATGAAAACCATTGTGTTATGCTATTGGTACAGTTGTGAACTCTGAACCACAAATACAAAAACAAGTACATATATGCGTCCCTACGCTGCAGCAGGGATTGACCAAATATGTAAGCTGCATCATGGAAGTAGGGCCATCTGGGTCAGCTCAATAGCTTGCCTCACACGAACCTGCACTTTCCAGTTTTTTCCATGATGTCAACTATTGCTCCAGGCTGTGCGAAATCGAATCAAAGTCGGTGCCTCGCCCATGGCGTTGCAGCTCGTCGTCTGTATCAGCATTTTATGAATGGCTTTAATTCCTCCAGGCTAAACAGTAGGAGTTTAGCTAGCATAAGATAATGGGGGAAAAAATCTTAATGGTCCATTATGACCACCGTAGTGCACAGGACTGCGGAGAAGGAAGCATGATCGTCGGAATGCCATAAATGCATTAGGCTAGGGTATATGTACATAAGACATTTCTGTTGAATGACTGCATTCTTTTTTCTCTCCTTCAGACGACTGAAAGTTTGATGCGTGTATCTTAAAATAGCCATATAATGTGGAAGCTAAGTAGCACCCAGGTTATGTATAGAGACTAGAAGTGATCATTGCTTGATGTGCTTTTAGAATATGAAAATTAGAATATGGATTGTGTGTCGGACAAATGGAGTGTATCCCACTTTTTACCGCCGGTGGTATGTACAGGAACACGCACTACCACCTATCATCTCTACCACCGACATGAACGACTTTCTCATCGCTGGGAATAACGGGTAAGGCTCTGTTTACTGGTCCTCTTGACTTCGACGCAGCGAGGCAGTCAGTAGAAACTTGATGCTGAGTGGGGATTAGTAGACTGTTGTCAGTAGTTAAGAGTAAAGAAAATAACCGACTTTAGCAGGCCCAACACATTTGCCACAGAATTGTAAGGAGTGGACACGTGTGCATATATGTGTAATATATCATGTAATGGGACTAACGGTGGTTCCCATCTACCTGTACAAGGCAATGTACAGTAAAACATCCGTTGTAAGGTAGTGTCATGGAGATATGAAATATGGTCATCGCTTTATGAATTATACGTAGCAGATTAGATTATTAATGGAATGTATTCATGTAAGAAAGACTACATGATTTTCTTTTGTATTAATAGAATATTACATATCATTCATTCTGTCTAAGGTAGATCTTTTGAAAAGTTTGTGAAAAAGAGAGAACATGTACAACATCAGAATCCAAGTATACGTAGGGTTTCAGTGTAGAGATTTTTCTCTGTCTACTGAACTAGACCCCCTTCCGCTTCCCCTTGTGGGTGGGGGTTTGGGATCGGCAGTTCTGTTCCAGAAATTTTTTTTAAAACAAAAATAAGGTAAAACATAACATCACCAAAGATGAACGCTACGCATTGCGGAAACTATCGAAGGACTCCACTATAACAATCAGACCCGCAGACAAAGGCGGGGGGTTGGTTATACAGGACACTGTAGACTACGTCCGTGAGGCCGATAAACAACTCGGCGACACAAAAACGTACAAACAGATGGAGAGCGACCTAACGCAGGTCCACAACCAGGAAATAGACTGTCAAAAACGAGTGAACGAGAAAGAGAGACACAATCTTTTACAGAAGAGGATCAAGGCCGAGAACACTGACGAAGAAAGAACCTACCTAATCAGTACATTCAGGCAGAACGATAGAACACTACCGAAAATTGTAGAAAACAATTGGGAGATTCTTGGCAAATCAACGACCACCAAGAGCTTGTTTGAAACAAGACTCATGAAGGGCTTCAAGAGACCGAAAAATCTTAAAGACCACTTGGTGCGGGCCCGAACAGATTTCCACCCAGAAAGAGGGGTGAAGGAGAGAGAAACCAACCGCAACATTTGTAAGAAGAAAGACTGCAAATATTGCAAAATTCTCACCAAAACTGACAAAATAAAGTGCAAAACCACAGGGAGGTACCACACTGCAAAATACAACGTCACTTGCAACAGCTCAAACGTTGTATATTGCATAACCTGCAAAACCTGCAATGCACAATACATTGGCCAGACAAAAAGAAAAATCAAGGAACAAATGAGGGAGCACTTGAGATTGATAGAGATAAAAAGCAAAATCAGTGATGTGCCGAAACACTTCAACTGCAAAGACCACCATGGAACGAAGGATGTAGAGTTCACCATCATTGACTTCATCCACAAACATCCTGACAGCAAACGGGCGAAAGACCTGAGACTGAAGGTGGAATACGACTGTATCCACCGGATGAAAACACAGGCACCATTGGGTCTAAACACAATGGACAGTAGGTACGGATAGCAGGACTCTCAATGCCATGTCAAAATTTTTTTCTGGAACAGAACTGCCGATCCCAAACCCACACCCCCAAGGGGAAGCGGAAGGGGGTCTAGTTCAGTAAACAGAGAAAAATCTTCACACTAGATTACACCACATCTGGTTTTGCATACAGGGACACAAAATATGGGTAGACTCATACCCAATAACCTGCACCTACAACAGGTGTGTTACAGCCAATCTGCCCCAGACCCTCACCTGGGCCCTAAAATGATCAGCAAATAATAGCCTGAATGAGATTAACTATAATCGAAACTGCTGGTATGGTGAGAACGGAATAAAAACCACCTCACGATACAGATACAATCCCCTCACTCTAGAAAAAGACAAATCCCCACCATCAGCCACCTGGTTGAGACATGGGAACTAACATGGAGATACACACTAGATGGCAGCAGCCAGAAACCCCACTGGACTGGCACCCTGCCACACGCATTCCACTGTAGTAGAGATCTTTGCATTGGTCAGCACAGTTTCCCGCCTCTCTTTGTCTGGAATCTGCACCAATGGGAGTGCCCAGATCGAACCAGTTGACCTATCAGGGGACGGCTAACAAGGTATAATGAATAATTCATGAGTCTGCACCGCGGACTCGCAAAGCCTACCCACATATCAGCAGTCGCTCAAACTGATCGAACGTCTTTACATACGTAGGGTTCCAATATGATTTTTGATTGTATTTGATTCCTCTATAAGGACGTGATGTCATGAGGTATCACTCTCCTAATGTCTTAAGTTTTAAAGTAGCTGACACAACATAAAGTGGTAAAATTACACATAAAGCTGAAACACTTGATTATGATACGGAAATATCATCTACTGTCCAGGGAATGAATATAGTCGTAAATATTATAGCTAATCGTGTTGGAACTACGTGGTTTCTGTTCTATTGGTATTGCTATGTAACTTATCTGATTGTGACTACAGAAGGTATATTGAAAATACACATCAATCGGTGTCTTACTTCCCTAAGGAATCCCTTTATTCTAAAAACTGAGAAACAATATCCAGCTATACAACAACAATAAAGCAACCCCATCGTGATTTCTGTGCTAGATCCTTTGTCAACACATGATTCAGCGTGACAGCTTATGATATTATCATTATGGCTTTTGACAGCACACTCTCATTTCAGCCTCTATGCCTAATACCCAATGTTATTAAACAAAAGTTCTTTTGTTAGTGCAGAACGTCATTGAATCAGATTACGGCACGTAGTATAAAGATCTTTGAAATTTAATATACACCTGCCTGCCTTAGAGATGCATAGCATCATTGATTTTCCCGATCTTTTCTTCTTTACACACGACATCTAGAATCAGAAAGTACAGATAATCTCCCTTTCCTTTGGGATTCGTCCATTATTTGAGCACCCAGTCTCCTCTAATGTATATTCAAAGACTTTTCCTTTGCCTGAATGTCTATCAGTGACTTCAAAGGTAAAACACTGAATATCTCCGGTCTGAAGTGTTAAACATATCTAATATTACATAATACAGTTAGAAATGTGTCTTAGTCTTATACTACGGTCGCCTACAAACATGTATGAGTATTGCTAGACTCAATAGCGGAGTCATTTATATTGTACCAAGAGATAACATGATAGTTCTATCAAGACAGTGATGCAGACACAAAACCCCTCCATCAATACTGTATACAAGTGTTCATCCCCGCCACGCAAACAAACATACATGTACGTTTCCTGCCAAGCGGTTCTTTCTGTGGCTACTAAAAGCTTCATAAACTACAAAGGGTATGCCAATCACATCACGCTAACTCCATACTGACTGGGAAAAGAACTTACCTCGGCTTTATCTCTAGCTAGCTCTGATCTGAGCTCCTGGCCTGGTGCCCCTGTCCTTGGTCTATGATGGTGGTGATGGTGGTAGTGGGTATAGTGGTGTCTGGGGGTGGCGTGCTCAGGATGTGGTGCATAGGGCGACGTAGCCTGGTGTTTGGGTCAAGGGACAACCATATGGCCCGAGGCTTGCCAACAACTTGATCCCATCACTCAGCTGACGGGTGGTGAGCTACTCGACAGGCACGCTGACAGGCGTAAACAGTGAGCAGCTCATGGGTCCCACTCAGACCCTCTGGCATGTGTACAACAGGCACCAAGGAGTCGGGGAATGACCACCACGTGTGGATCCAGCCACTTCTATGTCGCATGAATCATGCAGTGAGGGTGGAACATGTATCTCATCAAAGATTCCTTCAGATGTTTGAGACTTGGATGTTCATCACACGAAAACAGTTCCGGCGATAAGTATTATGGTAAAACTGGATGAGTTTTAATCTTAGTCACCGTATGCCACGACTGGAGTTTGGCAAAGTGACTTCATGAGGCGAAGCCGAGTGAAGTCCGGAGTCAAAACTCCAGGAGTGGCATGCGGTGGCCAAGATTAAAACAAATCAGGTTTTGATTTTATCCTACCCTGTCTCCTCGATTTTGGAATATTACGTGATAATAATTCTGTATGCCACTAGTGGCATATAAAA
This sequence comes from Alentia gelatinosa, assembly GCA_950022655.1. Lineage (NCBI taxonomy): Eukaryota > Metazoa > Annelida > Polychaeta > Phyllodocida > Polynoidae > Alentia > Alentia gelatinosa. Next base: position 21,025,382 of record OX465586.1, on the reverse strand, counting down.
CTCCGTATGCCAGTCAGCGTGGCATACGGAATCTCAATGTTAAGCCTATGGGATTTTATATTAGGGGTGGGATAAATATATATATGCTCATCTGATGCCTAGAGAAATTTCAAGAGGAAAAATATATGGTATAGTGCCTAAAGTTGGGAGTTTTATATGTATTACTGATCTCCAAATGCAGTTGCCCATAATGTCCTAAATGCATGTACAAACTGATCGGTGATTATGAGACAATAGTCCCCTTTCATACACATATAAAACCCGGATTATTGAAATTGAGATTTTGTAATATCTAGTCATGGAACACAACTATTAATATAATTTGTTATATATATAGAAGGTGAAACTCCGATGTAAATCCCCAATGTTGGGAGACTCACTCATACCAGCTAACCGCTGACGACTGTCCCAATGAAAATAAAGAATTTCAAAAATATATATATATTGTGAGGAGTTCGTCATGGTACGTTTATGTGTGACATCATTCTACATGCGAAGACGAGGATTTCCCTGTGCTCAAACATTTGGATATCCCAAACATTGGGATATCCCTTCATGAGTGCAGCGATTGGGGATCCCAAACATCTTCATTTTCGCATACTATATAACTACACAATGGCAGAATGTATCAATATGATAACTTTCTCCTGATCGAAATCATCAGTGTTCTCCCACTTTCAAATATTCAAAGAACAACTTGACACAGTTATTGAGACTGGAGTGGAAGATTGGCACCAACGTTATGAAACCTAATATGGGTCTGGCTTTAGTCTTGCCTTCGAGCGTACCAATCGTCCAGTGACAGCTCAGCTCTGAAATGTTTCCTGATAGATATATTCCCCGTTTTCTTTAATTTTGCTGGTTTATCACTGACAACAGTCATTATTAGAATTCAGCAGATTCCCTAAGCCACAGCTTGAATGTGGTGTTTCGCAGAGTATGGGATGTTTGGGAAAACTCAAAAGCTGATCTTTCTTTCTTATGACGCCTCTGCATCTATAGAAAAGAACAACTATCCGTACAGATTTTTTTTATTGGAAATACAGCCATATCTGAAAAAGATCGCTCTCTCAACAGATTATAGTGGCATCTTCAAGTATTACACATATACATGGACTTCTAAAGATGTTACCAAGTTCTCATCCGTGAATCGTAATGATAAATAAGTTAACGGTATCTATCTGATCCCGCACAAGACAGGCGCAGCGATTGATAAATGAGGTAGTGTTGGTGTAATGGAAACTCACTTTATTAGTCTTAGCAACGTTAATCACGAAAGGCTTAGCATTGGAAATAGTTCAAGGTAGTATTAAGGGGTATTGATACCCCTCCCTCACACAGACCTGGGTAGTGACAAATCTGGGCTCTAGTCTGTCAAACGGCATGGCCGATGATCCATCTTTTCGTGGGCAGATCTGTTGCTTCTTCAGTTGTTTGTCAATTCATCTCATTATACATTTATCATTTTTCATATCTATTTCTAATACAGGAATAGAGATGTCGAATACCACTTTCATAAGTCGTGAAATGCCTCCTCCGCCTACGCCCCAGGCCTTTTTGACGCCATATTACTCTGCCCATAATGATCGACATATTCGAAGATATTTCTCTATTTTTGTCAAACTCAAACACTAAGATATGCATATGAGAAGACATAATCAGAAGTATCGAATGATTTATGGAATCATCACTATCCACCTTCTAGTGCGATTAACCTAATTCCACAATAGTTTCGGCATAAGGATGCATTTCTAGAAGGAGGTAACTCGGAGTATAGGATGCATGAGGGAGACGGGGGGGTCTACCAGGGGAGGGAGACCAACTGGGGTCCTGGGAATATTCTCACCACCAGGAGGCGCAGCGAGCTGCCGCCGCTGGTCCCGTTCTTGCTTATCTGACGGAAGCATTAACCCCCGACCCTGAAACAGGTACCAGCACAATCATGTTGGGGGTGAGGTAGCAGCAGCCATTCTCCACTGCCCTGAGGGGTGGGGCCGGGAGCGGATTACCTATAATATCACATAATGACACACCCATGAGACGGATTTTACATTCACTTTGTCTCTGTTCGTTAAAAGGCCTGAAGGAGATATTAGCTCTACTAAGTGTGGTACAGCAAGTAAATCTCCCTATGCACAACCTCATATCATAAAATAAAACCCAAGTAAATTTAGAATGTGTATCACAAAAATGAGCATTTGATCATATAATCAAGGCTTTCAATTTATGTTTCAATGGTTCCAAGGATATTCTTTTATCACGATGATCATGAAAAGTATTAGAAATCTGAAGGACTTACTATCATGAAACTGGATGAGTTTTAATCTTGGCCACCGTATGCCACGACTGGAGTTTGGCATATTGATTTCACGAGGCAAAGCCGGGTGAAGTCCGGAGCCAAAACTCCAGGAGTGGCATGCGATGGCCATGATTAAAACAAATCACGTAATATTACTCGATTTTGGAATATTACGTGATAACAATTCTGTATGCCACTTGTGGCATATAACACTACGTATGCCAGTCAGTGGGCATACGGAAATGTTAAGCCTATGGGATTTTATATTAGGGGTAGAATAATATCTAAATATCCATGCTATTATAATTCTCACAATATTCAGCATTTACCTCTTTCAAACCGTTCGTGAATATTTAACTTGACAAAATAGAAAACATAACAGTGAAGACGACCCACATTTCGTTAGTTCACCCCTACAGACTACCAATAGAGGAAAGAGGATCTCCAGCTACGTACTTTATTGACTTAAGGATGACATTAGAAGGCTTTTCCCGGGACATCCTCTGGCGCCGAGGACTCTGTAACTGATCCTCAGATCAATCATTCCTCACGCTTCACCCCCTTATCTCTCCCCGCCACTCCGCCCTTGTGACACCATGCACTGACCGATATTGACACACCTGGAGACAGCCAAGCCGACACTATTCTGCCATGCCTGACGCCATATTGCTATGCCTGACACTAATCAGACCCATGCCTGACATCATCTAACATGCATGCCACCATCTATGTATACCTCACAATAGCCTTATATGCAGGGTACCATCTTCCATTTTGTGCCACCACCTACCTATGCCTCAGACTACGCCTACATTTCCATGGTAGAGATCACAATAGCATGCTGGATGTAACGACCTTGCCATGCTAGACACCACCTTAACATACATGTCCCCAGTTATGTTATGCCTAACATTTCACTGACACTGATTTCACTCTCTGGATTTCTTAATGATGTCCATAATAAAAGACTTGAGCAAGTCTAATACCTACACCACTCTACCATGGAAGACATTGACAATAATCGATAAACTTTTGGACGCGCGGCCGTAAACCACGAGAGGTTGACACCTAGTAATACACGAGCGATAGCAAGTGTATTTATGTAGTCAACCTCGAGTGGTTTACAGAGCCGACCTCTCAAAAACCATCGATTGTTGTATTTCATACCTATGGTCATCAATGATAATTTCTATTCTTAGATAATGGGTTTGGAAAAGTTTATACTCATTAAACCATAGGTGTGGTTTATGGATACCAATAGACGATAGGTAGTGGTTTACTGGGGCCTATTGTCCCGTAGAATATATGTGAAATATACGACAATTTGTACGAAAGATTCACGTATCTCCCTACGATTTCATAATATGTAACGATATTGCCATGGATTGTGTGCGAGGTCTTACATCTTTCGATAGATCGTATCGTCCAGGCATCGTATCGTACATAACGAGTGAAACGCCCCATAGAGTCGTTGACATTCGTAAGTTAGATAACAATCAGGTGAAGAAAAGCAAACTATTTGTAAATCATGAGTGACACACCAAGCCACCGTAGACATCACCCATCTTCTAAATGGCACAACATCGCAATTCTAGCGTTTTCACCTATAAATTCCAAGCATGACGTCCCTTTGTCAACACCACCACACCATACCGGACCTCTGCCAGCCAGAACATCAATAATTCAAGGATCTGTTTACAAGTATGGACTGTATGCTGGTCATGAAAGTGCCTGAAAGCTATTACGTAATCACTTGCTCCAGTGCACATGGTCCACGATTCCATTGTTCGGGCATGCAATACGTCACTCATCTATATGTACCCCCTGCCATACCCCCGATAATGCTGTCACGCTTGAACCACGATGGTTTGCCCTCCGATGCCCATTATTGCCATTATTGCATCACCACACATTGCAAGCACCTCCGAGCAATAGGTTACACCCTGGCCAACGCATTCATGTGATGACGACCACTTCACTACACCAGAGAGTATCTCTATACTCCTTGACTACATCGACACTATTTATATAGAAAAACCTTACCATGGTCGTACAGCAGACAAAACGAGATGAGCATTGATGTTATTTAGGGAACGAGCTTCCATAAATAACGTCAATCTGATCGAGTCTTGTCTGATATATAACCGTGGTATGTTCTTCTATATTTATGATACACCTGAAGTTATATCTTACCATACGGTTACAGAAAAACCATGTTGAAATGATTGTTCACACTCCGCTTATGTATGAAGGCATTCCATATATCAGTGTAGGACATACTTAGTAGAAACTGAACGAGAGTTAGACTTGTCAGTGTTTATGCCACGACGGGAAGGTTGTGTATTACTACGCGTTAGCTGAGCGTAGTGAGGAACAGACCTGACTAGAGTGGCATAGACACTGACAAGTTTAATTCGAGTTCGGTTTCGTATTTATCCTACCCGTCTCTACGCTTTTGGAATACCAAAATACAAATATCAATTGACCGACCAACCCAAGTCCAACTTGAACTTTTGAGTCCAACCAGAACTTTTTTCGATTCAGCTCACAATCTGGTCGCTGATTGGTCGACTTTTTTATGCCCCTAGAGGCATAAATCGCACTTTATAAGTTTATGTGATGGCATGCCACATAAAATTTGCCTATGTTATGCCTATGGACTGTTTTTATTAGGGGTAGGATAAAGTGTCGTACAGAATATATGCGTTATTTAGGGAATACTAATTTAGTGTGCAAGATGAAGGATCCGAACCAGGGTGCCGTTTAATAATCTAGGATCGTACACGAAGACCCTTTTCTTACCTTGTAAAGGGGTTATGTCTAATAATACTTAAGTCTGCTCGCTAAGACACAGTATTAGCCACCCTTAAAGTCGTTCATAAGAGTTGAATAAAGGTGACCCACATCGTCACTTGGTATCTATGACATGTAGAGAAGGCTCTTCATGAATGACCCTAGATCATTCAATGAGCACAGGGTCCGATTTGGTAATCTAGGATCGCACATGAAACCCCTCTGTAACATGTACAAGAGTTACCTTTTAATAATATTAAAGTCTATTCGCTAAGAAAGTCTTAGCCATCCATAAGGTCATCCATTAGTGTTGAATATAGTTGACTAATAACATCCCTGAAGGTCTACATGTACGATCCTAGATTATTAAAAATGGGCCCCAGTTAGTCTACTAAACTAACGAGTTCGGTCCATAATCTTGGCATACTATATAAGTATTAGTTTTATCATATACCTATCATTATCGATAAAATTTATAGCTTTAACCTCATTCCGCTGTAATTAGTATGTATGTACATACATGTTGTGCACAGAACATTTCTTCTCATATACGCTTGGCGGCAAATACGTAAACATGAAAAAACACATCTGTATACGACACATACGCTGGCGTGAAATGTGGACGTTTATATAAAAACACTTCAATATACATTGTATGGGTAAGGCTCACAAAAAGTGTACCATTTTTGTCCCACCTCCATGGTACATATTTCAGGCTAGTTTTGAATAGATCCACATAATTATTATTGCATCAATTGATGTTTCCCATCAATCAGTACAACTGGGCAGTATTCCTGAATAGAAAAATTATCAGTTTGGGTAAATCTATGTACCATATTTTTCAAAATGAAATTTGTCTCACTAAATCATGTTTTCTACGTTATCCAACTTCTCAAAGCTACAGAAAATAAATTTGTATGTGTTTTAGTGAAATGAGTGTATCTTTCATTCATATGACACCTAGAGAAAACACATGAGGAATTATAATTATTTTCTCTTCATAACCTGGTAAATATCAACAAAATAACTTTTTAAAAGGGACAGTACTATTTAAGGATATTTTCTACGTTATCCAGATATCATTGGACCAGATAATTGTATAGATAAGGTAATTTTATTTTCCACAAGTCTGAAGAACATTGCTTGACAATATTTAATGCATATTTTCATTCATAATGTTAAAATCATAGTTAATATTGCCAAAACAGACCTAAAATGTGTTATACGTTATCTGTTTTCTACGTTATCCAATGGTTTAAAAAGAATAAAACCATTACCCCATATCCCTGGATGAACGAAGAGAAAGCCGGAGTGGGCTAATAAAATTGTATTGAATTTTATAGGTCTTATTAATATGAATAAGGGATAAACATTATTACCATGAATATTAATAATAACAATGACAATAGATAATTGACATATATGTTTGATGTCAATTATAATGAATATGACATAATAAGTATAGTTATTATGAGTTATTACATAGGTGTGTAATAAAGTAATAATAATATAATAGCCCTACGAGTGAAGTGAGTAGGAGATAAAGGTGCGGGTGGGTGGGTAGAAAAAGTACTTGTGTACGGTGAGAGTGAAGAGCGAAGTGTGAGATAGAGCTGAGTGCGCTGGTTTCCCAGGTTGACTAGTGGTGCAGAGAGAAAGCGACAGGTGGCGCACGGGTGCGCTTCAAGTGGTGAAATGCGTCACCAGGGGGGGCAATGACCACTCCTGACCAAAGGCCATGAGTCACCAATTAGAATACAAGAAAAAGGGGTTTGAACCACTTGATAACACATTCACAGACTCAAAATCCATGTTTTTGGTAATCAAATATGTAAATAAGTGTAGATAACTGTTGCAAAAAGAAAGGATTGCCCTTTTTGCAACACTCAAAGTGTGTTTCAAAATGGTGTAAAATCACAGCAGGATCTGAGCAGATAGACAAAAATTACCTTTTAGATAGTAAATATATGCAAAACCAATTTAAATGAATAAAAATCCTCACATTTTTCCTGAGCCTTACCCGTATACGCACATTTACGCGGTGGCGTATACATATGAAATAAATAGGGGTTATCTCATTATACACTGACCCGATAGAGGTCTTTAGAATCCACTGGCACACAGTATTCCCACTAGGTGGCATCATTGAGATTATAGGAATCTTTGGGTTGCATTGATGTACGTCTTTAACACGGGAAGCAGGCCAGTGGATTCTCAAGGCTCTAAGCCTATTTCGTTAAGAAATATTCTCCCATAGAACGTAGTGAGAGTACAGAATACCACTTAGAGAGTGTGAGATCTTATGAGAGGGGTGCTTTATAGGTCAGTCACTACCCTCGCATAATGTTAACACAAATGAGACTAACTTTGTGTTTTTTGTTTTTTTTTAAGACGTTTATTTATTCTGGGGTAACACTCAGTCCTGATGGACTGGTTTTAACGTGTTCCCAGCATCTATTAATCTTTTTCTTTTACTCTTCTTTGCTCATGTGATAATGCAACAAATCTCCTGACCTCACTTAGGTAAGGCAATTGCACTGATTTCTGGAGAAGCCTTACATTAGTCCTCGGACCACTTAACGTTATTAAGCGTGCGGCATCATTTTGTAAAATTTGGATCTTATACAAATCTTGTCCACTACAGGAATCGTAAAGTACATCTCCATAACTAATTATATGCAAGATCATTGCTTTATGAATAACTGTGCAAGCATAGTCTGTTACTTACAGGTAGCTGTATTGCTAATCTTTCGATACTTTATCGCTGATGTGAGTCAACCTTTATCACTAATGAAGCGGATGTATTTGGAAACTAGTGTGACTATAGAAGTGGTGCTTTAATTGCAAGTTTCATTATCCTCTCTCCAATGTACCCCTCTATCTCACCCCCTACACTTCTCACCTATATTTTCTTATATGTGATTCAATATTCCAATACTTACCCTATCCACCTCTCAACATACACTACATATACATGTATATGCACTTTCTATATCTCATCAGTAATTGGCAAAAATGTACAGGACAATCGTCTGATTCCCCGGGATGTGACGTCAACATGGGCAGGAACACTGTTTAAAATCAGTATCAAATGTGTGAAAACGCAGCAAGATGCCTGCTAAACTGAGATTCGATGTCCTCAAATCGCTCCAAATAACCGTCGACCCGGCCTGCAGATGTAATTGCCGATTGCGGTGCAGCGCCATTTTGCAATATCAATTCCAATTTCGAAAGCAATTACGCTTTTCTCGGGGCAGTTTCCCTTTGGCGCGTGAGTTCTTGCCGCCAAAAAGAGCATCGATTGGCGGCAGAGGGAGAACAATGATGACGAGGAGGGCGATTTGGTGAGAAAGGAAGAGGGGTGTTACAGCATGGCACAGAGGAATGCTATGAGAAATTCATGTAGCCTGGCCCACTGTTGAGCTTAATGACTTGTGGAATGCTATTTTATTGCCGTGAAACTTAATTATTATCTCTTCCCGGAGTATAAAGCCCCGAGGATCATACCTAATGGATAGGGATTCTATATTATCTTTTTTTCTTATGGCAATATCTTTAGGCTCGGTGATATAGCAGTCTGTAGATGAAGGCCCCAAGCTATCTGAGTTATGACTTATTTACGAGTGAAAAATAGAAGACCCACATCCTTGGTGATGGCATGGATGCGCTTGACTTTCGGTGAGGACGAGGATTTGATTAAGCCAGTCAGCGTTAATCCCCACACCCGTTTCGGATAGATCTGCCCTGAGCAAGCTTCTTTCTGTAAGCCGATTTATCTCAGCGGTAAATGTGATCGTGCCTGTTCAAATCTTATCTATATGGGACTATTTCATGCGCCAGACCTGACTGCCGTTCATGTAATTGGACAAAGCGTTGTGGAAATGCGCTTAACGAACGGCTTTCTTTTTACATACTACATGTACTTCATGTATTACCGACGGAATTTCTTTTTTTATATAGTTGTAGAAGGTGGCAATTGCTCTAAATTCATGCGATATTCACGCAGATTCCCAACATCACTACATGGTACCGACACTAGCATGTTACTGCACATTCGACAATACATTTCTAAGGGGTGCTCTCTTCCTTGATGGGAATCTTTTTAATGGATTTTCTTATATCAACGTTCTCCCGTGTATATAATGATAAAATAATGTTCATATTTGATTTGACAGGCATGATCTCAATCTTGGTCAGTCTCCATAACAATTGCTGCCACCTTATTGCTCAGCATATGAATCATTTCAAGCTTGAATTGATATGATAAGAGAACGCGGGTTTTTTCTCAGAGCTATACCAATTTTATATGCAATGGAATAGTCATTAAAATCCCTAAAGTAATGTGCTTTTTCATTACATCAAGACTAGAATAGATTCCTATAGCCATGACTTCCGTCAAGCTTTGTCTCATTAACATTCTGGCTGTTCAAACGAGTTTACAAACAACCTCCTCTGGAAATCAAGCCTTATTTATCAGGCCGTTGGCTGTCAGATCCCAGACAAATATTCACCGACACTTCTGAATATCGGCAATCAACTGCATTACGGTATTCGTCGAGTGCCCGTAAAACACGGTTCCAGACTAGATCATCACGAAGGCGTGCTTCCCGGCACGTTCATTATTTCACAAAGCAACAACTCATACACCTTTTCCATTTTAATGAGGGACTCTCCCCGAGTGCTTCTAACACGGTGGCGTCACAGATAAAGGCCGTAATATTCCACACGTTCTGGCGAATGATCTGAATTAATCCAACCACTGTGTGCTCATATCTTTTTTGTATTTGTTATTTATTTTATACAACGAAAGATGGAACCTTGATACCGTAACATTATGAAGATATATGTATTGTTGTCGACATACTTTAATGAACTATATGTTGTGAAGATATATTTCCATTGATACGTAAATCAGCGCACTTTATGTGTGATTATTCTCCCTCACCAGCCATGCCCTCGAGTCTTTTGTCTTCTTGAGTCCCTCTTAGCTTGTCCCGAGCAGCTCGTTTGTTCCTGACGAAGCCTCCATGCTGGGGAGGATTCACAGGATCACTTTATATATGTCATATCCAACAACTAGATTCTTTACAGGAGACAAGGTATATTTCGTATTAATCCACATGTAATAGATCCGCAGTTGTTACCGAAGTAAAGCTCAACTAATCTGTCTATAATAGATACTATAAATCTTGCTGCACGACGGATATCACCAATGGTAGGAAGTTCGAACTTCATTTTTTAAACCTTTCTTTGTTGGTACCATAAGGCCCGTTTCCATTGGACGACGAAAACGATGTAGATTTTCATAGTTCTCCTAAAATGACCGTCAGCAATCTGTTGTCAGGAACCATCGACGGACATTTATCACTGCTGAAGCACAATGGAAATGGCTATTAGGAAAACTCATATAATCTGCACCGTTTTTGTCGGCCAATGGAAACGGGCCTATAGGGTTACTTTCTTTGATCCTTGTTCTATCCCACATCTAGTATTATTTCCCATAGATTAATATTGGAAATTCGTACTCAACGCCCGTGGAATATCGTAAGATACCACTCAATGGGCAATGATGTCACACATAGCTACTCGAGCCATAGCCACAGAAAATATGCAATGATTTTTGTTGCGGGGTAATCTCACGAGGCAATGCCAAGTGAGATTATATAGCAAACTACGTAGTAAACTCATGGCATATTTTCAATGTCTATGGATCTTGATACAATTCCTTCTTAGCAGTACCAATAAAGAGGAGACCCATCAGACCCATAGGTCTTATTGGCCATAAAGTGATACGACATAGCAAGGCCCTTCAAAACCTCACGAGAGGCTTAGATAAGCGGAAGATGCGGCAAATTAAAAGTGGAGATTTTGCTGGAAATAGTAGCCATCAGGAGAGCAGACTAACATGTCCTTTTAATCAGCATACCTGTTATGATCTGATTGATAATGGCTGGTCCCCCTGCTATCACAACCGGGTTATTTAGCCTATTTCTTAATATTTCCTATTGGTAATTAGTTTATACAAGGATTCAACGCTGCCTGGCCTAGTGGCATGTCAATATAAGAGGTCGTGGGGTGCTAAACTTGCAAATCCCTTCACTGAGAGCTACGGAAAGAAGGGGTACAGGTTCCTGAAATATATGTGAATTTTCACCAAACCAGACTAGAATTACCTGGAATGGAATGAAATGAACAACAACAACGTGCCAAATTATCAAACATTCTGACGGATGATTTCAAGATAATGATCATATATGATTTGCAACTCCATTTTGTCCAATGAAATTGTGAATTTTAACACAGATAACATCACCTTCCACATGTATCTCTGGGGACTGGTTTTAAGAGCTTATCTGATTCTGTACTTTGAAGCTGCCCTGTGGATATAACAACTAATGACTGGGTTCCAGGGGGGAAATGCCGACAACAACAATGAGGGTTGTGTGTGAGCCTCCTCCACCCTCTCCCAGTCCCGCCTCCGCTCTTACAGGAGGCTCGGCAGGCTTTGATCGCCTCTGATCCCGGATCCTGCCGATCTCGGACACCGGGCGGCACTGGAGAGGGGTGTTATTCATAGCGCCCTATAGAGTCGCCGCTAGCCCATCTCCCCAACCTCCAAATCCCCACCATCCAGCGTAACTGCAGCCTCCAACCTAGCACCAGCCCACCCGGCCCAGCCTCCCTCCCATCTCCCAGTGCACTTGGGATATAGCGGGCTGGTGGTTAGAAAGGCCGGCTTTACGGCATAGACCTGCTTTCAGCTTGCTTTCAGTGGTCGACCCTATCGACCTACACATTGATTGGTCAGCGTGGCCGCGTGACCTTATCTCCGCCATGGCGGTCTCAGGTGCCCCGAGTGGCGCCCCGACCCGCGCGATTATCGGAGTATTGTGGGTGTGCGTCGACGCCGGCGACAGACCGGTCAGAGGGTCGGTGACCCCAGAACTACGCCGGACTTCGATTGTCAACGCTCTCCTCCACGATAGAGAAAAGGGCAGAAACGCGGAGAGATAAAACCTTGGGATCAGCTTCGTTTTGGAAACGTTTTTTCTTTACGCATGCGTCATCTGGTCGTCGGGAGCGCCATCTCCCGGCGAACGCTAGATGTGCCCGCTAGGTGTCACCACTGTGGAGTCAGTGAGACGCCCGCTGTCCTAATGGCCAGCCTTAGGAAGGTAAACCTTGCCTGTTTGGTGAAACAGAAAAGTGGTGTCAATTTTCTATAATGGTTTTTCTCGGTATATCGAAACTAACATCAACATAGATAGACACAGCTCTCGTTCTATAGGGACAAGTTGGAAATATTTATCACAGTTCGTTTTTATGGTCCTACTTGAGGTGAATTGAAAATTCGCAAGTACTTATACGAGGAGAAATGATACTCTCTCGAAAGTGGCTAGACGCATATTTCGAGAACAGGAACCGCCCACAGACGCTCCCGAGATATTTGAACCCACCCTCCCACACTATGAATATTCAACCACTCATATAGGGCTTTGAGCTAATCGTGTCATACCCACGGCATAATTCCTAACTACGGAATGTATAAGAATACATATGCAGCCATAAAAAAATATGCTGTAAATTAATTTTAAATTCTAGCTCGCATCGAGTTGTAATTAACCACCAACAATAATAGACACGGACTGAATGGTCTGCTACAAGATTTCACTGACTGTAGGCATAACATATTATCTGTAGAAGGGCCACAGCCTCGTGTCGTCGTCTCATCGGTCGTATCGTGTCCCTGGGCGGCACATAGGTGGCGCTGATGGGATTTGGCGCGATCTTCTCCGCCACCCTCGTCTTATTAATAAACCCCCTCCGCTTGGGCCCCAGTGTAGGCACATATCCCATCGGCGTGGTTGGATGATAACCACACTTTGAGTATTGCCTGGAAAGGGATGTAACGTATTTGTTTGGTGAGAGATTACATCGCCCTATAGGTAATACTTTATGAATCAACGGCAATACGACTACGTCTGTGTCTTGGGGGAATGTAGCACTCACAGACTCTGAAGGATTTAGAGATAGGGCGTCGACGATGCAATGGATTATTGACACCCAAATGATTGCCTCTATTCACCAGACAGCATTCCATTCCCAGTCTGTTGTTAATATCAGAACATGCATAGGTGGCCAATATTGCAGTTTTCCTGTCCATTCCCGAATAACTTAATCCTATCTCTCAAACCTCATATTTCTTGTTAAACATATATTTGGATATATTACAGTTGGCCCCACAATTTCCTTTATCCTTTTGGATTGTAATGCTCGTATATAACTATGAATTTGATAGGCTATTTCTTGCGTATAATTATATGTAAACATTTATTAATCGCTCCGAATAATGAGGTTTGCCTTGTATATACAGGCAACCACTTTACATCATGTGGCATCGAGGCAAGGTAATCGATTGGTCAACTTGCGAGGTATACAATCAGCAGCACTATCACCGGGCACCCTGTCATGTACCGTTCAGTTATCATTTATATTGTTTGCCCTTTCTCCATCCTCATCTATAATCCAACAAGGATTCCCATATCTCACAAGAGCTAACAACCTCCTGTGCTTACTACTCAAATATTCTCCTGGCTTTGCTCAAGTATACTGTGTAAATCATAAGCTACAATGCATAATTATTCGCAGAATGTTGACTCAACGAAGCTTCATATGTAACATTATACTGATATAATGATAATTGCGGCCACGTTATGGACTAACCGTTTCCATGTTCGTATCCATCAATCACAGGTAACCCGGTAATTGCTGCGCGTAACCAGTGACGTCGTGAATTCCAAACGGTTGCGACAGTTGCTCTCTTGTCACTAACTTGGACAAACGTATTTTTCACAGTGTAGAAATTTGTCTAATTTTACTGAATAAAGTCTTAGTATGTTATGATATTCCACCAAACCAATTCACTTGTTTGGTACCTGTGATATATTAACTATTTATAATAAACTTCAAGCCGTAAACTTAAATAATATATCTATGATCTTGTAAGCCTACCAGGTAGGGGCCATGCGGTAATGGAATCTAAACCAGGAGCCACTGGAGGATGGGGTAATTAGGTGTTCCTTAAGCGGGTGACCCCTGAAGCGGGGTTAAAATAACTCTTAAGAGAGGAAGAAATTTCGGTTCCGAGCAAATTGTCCCCTAAAGCGGGTACCCCTAAGCGGGGTGTCCCGGAAGCGGGGTTCTACTGTACCCATATACTCCGGTTTTGCACCGTTTCGCATGAAGACTATGTGTTAATTAGTATGTGTCTAAAATCTGGTGTAGATCGGTGAATATTTAACAGCGATATAGCCAAAAATGTAAATACCCATGTACTCCGGTTTCGCACCGGTTTCAAGCTGGTATCGCGACGAGACAGCGGCGCAGGTATCACACTGGTTTCACACTGTTAAGGAAGTTCTAGTCAAGTATTAACAGAATTACTCATAGACATAGCATTGACAATGATAAAGGGGGTTATTAGTTCCAACTTCTGCCAATAGAGGACATCACAATCTGATTTAAAAAAAATCTTTGGTGAAAGGTGAGACAAATCTGTGAAAAAAATCAGTTTTATAAAAACTATTCAAATTATAAAACCTTGCTAGATAACTACAGAACGTTCATATAATCATATCCTATTCGTCTGGAATTTGAGACACCACTTTTAAGCCGCCTACTCGGTAACCAAGCTGCCCCTTGGTACATGGACTGTGAAGGTTTAACAGGACATGGTTCCTTGCATTCTTTCTATTAGGGCAGCACACAGTAAGTATTATTACTTTCTAAAATTAAAGTTAGACATCTTACACCTACAACCTATATAAAGCTGGTTTACTTATCTACCAAACTGTTATCCAACTCTATGTACCTAGTCTACATCCGTTCAAGCACTCACTGTTGGAGTACGGGATTTTTGTTACCCAACCCACCAACACCATATATTATATTCATTCTCTTATCATTCCCTTTAATAGGGCTTACAATTCGTAATTTTATATCACCTATATATTGAATCTTTTAAAATGTATTTATTTATGTATTTTATAAACATGTATTAATGTTTTAAACCTTTACACCTATAATAGATACATTTTATTGGCAGCACGGTAATATCTTAACTATTGATCTGAATCCGGAATTTTCTCATCTCTACAAGTTCTAAACAAAGACTGGTAAGACAATAGTCATTTGATACTTCTCTTTTTCTTTGCTCTACCAGTCTTTGTCTCTATCTGACTCTTTCTTTCCAGATGACCATGGCTAGCTGCAGAGGGGTGGAACTTCTTTGGCAGCTCATAGGGACACCTTTTGTCTCTTAAGCCACCCTACTTGGTAACCATGGTGACATGGACGGGACCCTGCAGTGGTCATAGAACAGCCATAGTTGTCTCTAGATGGCAGCTGGTCCAGTGGTAGCACTGGTGGTGGTGTCAGGGGTCGCTGTAAACATGTAGCGGTGGATGTAAATTTGTCACCACTACAGCTGGCAGGTGGAGCTTGGGGAGTTGGTGGCAGGGGCGTTGGCAGGTGTCATAAGTGGTGGCATGGATTGTAGAGTGACCAGCTGGGATGTATTCCCTTTGAGCACTGTCAACGTCCATATCTACCACCTTCCCTGTTTCCTGTGGCGCCGGTGGTGGTGGTGGTGGAGTTGGAGGGGCCACCTCGCTGTCTTCCTCTGATGGTGGTGGGGGTGGTGCTGGCAAAATAAAAGAAACATTTGAACTTGTTATGCTCTCACTGTCTTCATAGTGTGTTCTCTTCTTGATATATATTCCAATGCAAATAGGGGTAAACACAGCAAGTCCAATAAGTCCAGATATACTAGATATAGCTATAGTGACTAGGTGTGTTGTATCCACAGATGGTGCAGCTGGTGGATAAGGTATAATTAATACTGATTCCTTACCACATTTCCTATTTGCACTACCAGGGCTTGTTCCCCGAGTAGTATTTAGGCCTGTAAGCACAAGAGTCCTGTATATTATAAATAAACCATGTTCCCGTGTTGCATTGGCGGATTAGACGATGCCTCGTTGATGAGGTCGGCTTATTTATTACATAATATATGAAATACAATAATTATTGAACATAAAAGAAAAAACACCCCCAGGCCCACTCGTGGGCTTTGGACAGCGACTCTTGCAGCTGGGCTACGTAGCCTTCCCCGCTCAACCCGAGTCCCTCTGGATAAAGTACCTCCAGGGGTATACTGGACTCCCTGCCCAACATCATGTGGGCGGGGACACCCCGGTGGACGTGTGTACCAACGAACGATATGCACTCATTACAAAGGGGAGGTGCCTATCCCAATCCATCTGGTCCCCCCAGATAACCACGGCCAGTAGATGTTCGATGGTCCGGTTAGCCCGCTCCACCATGCCATCACTCTGTGGCCTGAAGGGGCAAGTCCAGGTCTGAGTGGCCCCTAGCAAGCACACTACCTGGCGGAACACCTCCAATTGGAAATTACGCCTCTGGTCAGAGTGGACCACCCGGGCGCCCCCACTCGACACACAAATTGCTCTACAAAGGCGCCCGCCACCCTCCCCGCCTCTTGGTCGGGGATAGCTATGCCCTCAGCCCATTTTGTAAAATAGTCCATGACTACAAGTATGTACCGATTCCCGGTTGTAGTCCAGGGGAGAGGGCCCATTACATCCATGGCCACTCTCTGGAGAGCACTTCCCACAGCCACGTGCCCCATGGGAGCCCGGTGCGGGGGAGGTGGAGGCTTTCTCCGGAGGCAGGCAGGCCACATCCCTCCTGAACCCCGGCCAGTAGTATTGCTCCTGACAACGTCGAGTGGTTCGGCACCTCCCGAAGTGGCCCGCCAGGGGCGACCCATGTACCTCTCTCAACACCCCGGGCCGCAGCTCTGGGGGGTACCGCGACCTGAAAGGTCTGGCCACCCCCTGGCACGTACCACCAGCGTCCTAAGAGTCCTCCCCGGATGGTTAGTCTCTCACGTTGGGCCCACCAGGTGCGTATTTCTTGTCCGTCCGCCTCCCCTGGGGCCCCCGGAGGACACCCCACCCCACAATCCACCCAGCCTCTCATCCTCGTCAATACGGCATCGGCCCATTGTGCCTGGCCCATATCCAGGGCCTCTTCGGGTGCCCCCAGGGGGGTGGGGGGGAAGGATCCGGGGCCCTCTGTGCTGTTCTTCGGGGTACCCCAATATCGGGGCGGAGGTCAGTCGCTCCTTCAATCCCCGGAAGGCCCGGTCGCAGTCAGGGGACCATTGGAAAGCCCGGCCCTTCTCTGACAGCACCGTCAGTGGCTTAGCCAGTCTAAAACGAATCCCGGAATGAAGGCCCTATAGTACCCCGCGAGCCCGATGAAGCTCCGGACCTCCATTACATTTCTGGGGACCAGCCACCCCGGCACTGCCTCCACCTTAGCTTGGTCTGTCCCCACCCCCTTTTCCGACACTATGTGCCCCAGGAAGTGAACCGAGGGTCTGGCCAACTGGCACTTGGAGGGCTTCACCCGGAGACCAGCAGCCTCCAGCCATTCGAGCACCGCGTCCAGGCGCGACAGGTGTTCCTCTGAACCCCGCTGCAAACACCACGATGTCGTCCAAGTACACCAAACAGGTAGTCCAGTGCAGCCCCTGCATCGCCACCTCCATAAGTCTTTCAAAGGTCCCCGGGGCATTACAGAGGCCAAACGGCATCATGCTATACTGAAATGACCCGCGATGGCTGGCGAACGCCGTCTTTGGCCGGTCCGCCTCCATCTCGACTTGCCAATACCCACTGAACAGGTCCAGGGTACTAAACCACCGGGAACCGGCCAGCGTGTCCAGCGAGTCATCAACCCTGGGCAACTGATAGGCAGACTGAGCCGTCCTTCTTCTTTACGAGGACCACCGGGGACGCCCAGGGCCCTACCGAGGGTTTGATTACCCCCTCTCGCAGCATTTTTGTTACCTCCACGTTCACCTCCTCCCTCCGGTGAGGGGCGAGGCGGCGCGGTGGCTGCTTAATTGGGGCGGCCCCCCCCCTCCCGGTATCTATGGCATGTTTCACCAGCGTGGTTTGTCCCCTTTGTTCCAGGGCCAGCTTGGATGCCCCGGCTCTCCGTTGGAGGAGTTGGGTGAAAGCATCCCTACAGTCCCCGGTGAGATGCCCCGCCAGTTCCTCCAGACCAGAGTCCCCTGTCTTCCCCGATGGGTGGTCCCCCACGGCACGGCATACCTCCTCCAGACGACCCAGCATCATTCCCCGGTACACCAGTAGCAGGTCCTGTCCTAGGTTCAGAATCTGCACCAGGCACATACCCTTATCGGGGTCCACCAGGCACCTCCCTATCAACAGCCCGTCCCTATTCTGACCTAATAGGCCCGGACTTGTGGATTCCCACATCCCCCGCACTTCCCCCTCCACCATCAGCTCGGAGCACCCGGTACAACCGTAACCTGGAGGCAGGCTACCTGGCAACGCTCCGGTGACTCCCAAACCAACCGACTACGACTGACGTCCACCCATACCCGATTGTCGTGGAGAAACCGGGCGCCCAGGATGGCCTCGCTGCCTATGTCCGCTACAACGCACTCCACCGGGACGGTCCGGGCCGCCCAGGTCAGGGACGCGGTGACTCTCCCCCGGACATCCAGCAGGCGCCCATCCGCACAGGATAGCCGACCTGGGACCTCCTGCAGCTCCCCGGGGCAGCCCTGGAGGCGCCACCAGGAGAGGGACAGCAGGTTAACGGTTGCCCCTGTGTCCACCAGCATCCACACTGGCCTACCCCACAGGGTCCCCTCCACCTGCAACCCGGGACCACCCCTCTCCCGTACCGCCTGAATGGTTACCACCCTCTGTTTCCCCCTATCGACCTCTACCTTGTCCCTGGTAGAGGTCGCTACTAGTTTCCCCGCTCCGGAATCGTTTGCCCGACTGCCAGGGTGTCCCCGGCCAGTGTGTGGGGTGCCTGCCTCTGCGGGCAGTTGATCTTGATATGTCCCTCTTGTCTGCAAAGGAAACTTTTGTGGGGTCCAGCAGCCTGCAGCGGCCTGGTGAGTTGTAACCTCAGGCTGGTCAGCTCCTCCTTCAACTTGGCCATCTCGTCTGCCATAGAACTCCCGGCGGCCCTTACCACGCGGTGGCTGCCCCTGTCCCTTTTCAGATAGGCCTCAGCCTCTAGGGCTGTAGACACTGCCTCTTCCATAGACCGGGGCTTGCTCTGGAATATCCAGTGCCGTAACTGGTCTTCCCCCAGCCCTTCCACGAAGCCGTCGCGGCACATGGAGTCAACGGTAGAGGCATCGGCCTCCAGGTAGGCCAACCTGGTCAGCCTCCACACCTCCTCCCTTAACAACTGGAGACCCTCCTCGGCCCCCCTCTCCCTGTTGGGGAGGAGGGCCTTGTAGGTCTCACTCTGGTTTTTTGGCTGAAACCTTCTAAACAAGGCATCACGTAGGCACTCATATCCCCCTGTGACTCCTGGACTGATACCGGTCAGGACCCTGCGAGCCAACCCCGAAAGCGACACACCGAGGAATGTTCCCGCCTGGATCGGGGTCCACCCATTAGCGGCAACACACAACTCGAAATGAGTCATGAACTCATCCAGGTTAGTAGTACCGTCATACTTAGACGGCATCACCACCGACTTTGAGGCAACGGGCCTTCCTGAATTCTCCGGGGGTGACCTGTCTTTTTGTAGCGGGCCGTCCCCCACTACCCAGGCGACCCTGGGCTGACCCCAGAGGACCATGGCCAAGCGGGAAGGGGGGCTCCACCACCTGACCTCTCCTCCCCGAGGGGACCTTCTGGGAAGCCCCACGAGTCCGACACCCTCCGGGCTTCACCCCGCTTAAACACAGGGGACGCCCCTGACAGCGCGCCCTCATCGCTCCTCGTTCGGCCTTCCCCCTTTTCATCGAGTCTCCCCCTCCCCGCTCCAACCTCCCGTTGCCAACCCCCTTCCTCACTCCAGAGCGAGCTGTTGCCATCGGGGCAGTCCCCACCTAGGAGACACCCACACCCAGCATCCCCATCCACCCAGTGTTGGCATCGCCGGCACTCCCCGGGCAGGGATGCCAACCTTCCTCCCCATATTCTACCAACGAACCCCGGACTCCCTTCTCTAAGTCAGTCATCGTCCGAACTCGTCACCGCTGCCACCAATGTAAAGAATGACAAGTCCAGGAAATACAGTTCACATAAAACGTTGCTGGTGTTTATTCAAAGTAGCCTATGGATACATCCAACATGCTAAACGGTGCTTTGTAGCTATCAGAAGGGTGACCTCACACTCTGGCTGGCACACCACCAGTGTCCTCCGGGGTGGCAGCGCTCCACTTATTTAGGCGAGACGTGACGTCACATCTCGCAAGTCCTCATGTCCTCACGAGAAACCCCGGTAGACCCCCGCTAGACCACTGGGGACATCCCCGCTAGAGCGCTGCCCCCCCAGAGGAGACACCCTCTTCCGCCTGGCCGCTACAATATTTAGCAAATATCAAGCTGGTTGGCAGCGACCGCGTGAGGTGTACATAGAGCAGAGCAGCCTTGGAAATCCTGGAATTATAGAGTGTATGAGCATAAATGATACATGGATTTGACTTTAGAGGATGTCTAAAGGTATCTGGACTTGGTTAGGGTGAATCCAGAAGAACAATGAAAACTGTAAGTGGGTCTATTTTTCAAAACCTGCATTTTCCCTACCCAAGGACAGAAAAAGACCCCAAAATATAAACTTGAAAACAATTGCTTAATTTATACATTTCCATTTACTACAGATATTTAGCTATTTCAGGCAATATATTCCAATAATTTCTGAGCAGATGTTATGATTTTATACAGATTTAAAGAAAACTGTTACGTCCGACACCCCTGAGAAGGGAAAGGTTTTTGGAATTTCCTAGTTAGATGCACTTATTGATCAAACTGAAACAATAACATATATAAAAGGAACGCATGTATCTATACCTCTATGATATCCAAAATCCACACATGTGAATCTGTCAGATTTTCTTAGACAAACTTTTGAATTTTGTCCAAAGCACCAAAATGCCCAGCTGTTTTGTGATTTTTCACATGACTACTTTTGCATATTACCTCTCTTATTATTTGATAGCTTTAGACTGCTTTAAATATGATATTTCACTAACCTGAGACATTATTTCAGAGAAAATAATAGACTTTTACATGTAGAACCTTTTTATATATGTGTAGCTGTTAGGAAAAAAGGCTTCTCTCGGACGTAACACATTCACCAAATCAGATAGAATATGAAATATAATATATGTTATTACATAAGAACTGCAGAGCCTATTGATATCACATCCCTATGATATAGATGCCATTTCCTCAATAGAATAATGATCCAAATTGAAAAATAATATGCTCATGAAATGTTAGTGAAAATAGTATCAAATCTTTTTGTTGTCCTTTATTGTATTTAGGAACACAATAGAGATCATATATATGTTGCTTGGATGTTAGCAAAATTATTACAAGTAAGCACCTGTATATTCTTTCAAATATTTTGTGTCATATTGAACCATTCCTGCTATATATGGAACCATTTGTCTACATTATGTAGCAGGGGTATCGGACGTAACATTCATTTCCATGGTGACAGCATCATAAGAACCAGCCTGTAGTCCAAATATGAATGTTATCTACATTAAAAGCTCATGTTAATTTATGTTAAACATGATTGGACCAACATGAACAAAAAATCAATCTATATATATGATTTTTCATGATTGCATGTTATTCCTAAAAAGGGGTATCAGACATAACACTTTTAAGGAAATTGAAAATGGTTTTTTTTCTGAATTAAAACTAAAAACCAATATCATATTGGATAGGTTTAGATATGTATAAAACATTTTTGGTTCAAGAATTATAATAATAAATCTACTCAAGTTTGAGGCCTCTTGATAGTTAATTTCTTCAGGGGGTGTCGGACGTAAAACTTTAGATATAAATTAAAAAATCTGTCTATAAAGGGAAATATGATAAAGACTTATAATTATCACATTTATTGGAGAGATTAGGTTTATAGGAAGCATGTTAAATACAAGAAATTAGTGACTGCTTATCATTTTTGAATCTTCATATCATAAACAGTCAATCAGATGAAGGGGTCATGGACGTAACACTTTGTAATCAAACAGGGAAATAGAAATCCAATAAAATTATATTTAGAAACCCTTGTACACATATGTAGCTCGATTAGTAGAAATGTTGACATCTTATGCAAACAGTTTGACCTGCTCAAAACCATTTTGTTGGCTTCTATCATGTATTGGGGTGTCGGACGTAACATAGGGTGTCGGACGTAACAAATGTACTTTTACCTCCTCAGAGGTGTAAATAAAAAGTTCGTCCAAAATGCAATCTACTTTGGCATAATTCCTCCGATATTATAGAATTTATTTCAGCTCTGGCATTATCACCAAGTATTGAATCCAATTCATCTATCACCAAAAAACCACGGCACATGCCTGTAAGTATAAACATATCTTCATAAACTATATCAGACATTTCATGAACCATAGCTGCGATCCGACAGGGAAACAGCTGATGAGGTATGCCGTCTAGTTTATAAATACAGCCACAATTACCATTTACGCAATCGTCGACAATGGCAAAATGGAAACTGTTATATACTTTAACCGACACAATGTATTTGCCGCTAGGTAAGTCTTGTCTACATGTACAAGAAGTACTACAGTGAACCAAAGATACCAGGTTACTTTCGTTTTGATAGTCAATGGGGGTTTCACAGGAAACTACCCGGCATAGATAGTTATTGTCCGTATGGTTATCATCGTGTGACAACGACAAACCACTCTCACTTGACCCAATGGGGGTACTATTATTAACTACATCAGAAAGGTCCTCTGACAAGATCCCATAATTGTCCTTTGACAAGGTAATGTTGACCTCCTCAAGTGGGGTCAATCCTATCGTTCTTCATTACATAACGTGGTTGTTGACAATAACTGTCAGTTTGATAGTTGGGACATACCATAATATCACTATGACATACATTATCAACAGAGTCATTGCATATTTTCACATCGATGCGTTCCGATGAATCGCGTAGTAGACAATCAGCTACCACATTATCCTTCTGTTGGGCACCAGTATTTGTAGAGTTCTGTTGTTGTACCCGACAGGAGTGGTTAGTGGCGTAGCATCTCGAGCAAATATGTGGGTACCGACAAAACTGGAAGGTACAGCCCTCACCATTCCATGCCAGACAAGTAGGCCTACTACCTGGAACCCGAGTGTCTTTACCACTTGACTTCTTGTATACTGAAGTGATTTGTTCCTTTTTTCCCTCGCGAGCAAACTCTGGGCAGAGAAAACGCATCAAGATTGCTAGATCGCCTCCACCATAAGCTTTCAAGCCTATGTCCACTGCTTTGTCGTGAACAGCCGAATCATAATGACACAATCCAGAGGTTAAGTACGCCCTAGTCGACGCCTTCTCTGCTATAAAACAGTTGTGGGCTAGCATTCCCGCGATGTCCTTTCCCTTAGAGTACATTTCCTCCATTAGGCGACCATGGCAAAACCATAACTTCTCTGTGGTCATGGTTTTATCCCTGTCATCCTTCGAAAGAAACCTTGAAAAAGATTGTACATACGTTTTTTGTGATGTTTGCTGTCCTTCTTTTGTCGTCTGGAGTTGTGTCGGCGTCTATGACGGCGCTCAGTAGACTCTGAGCTGGATGACGAGGAAGACCGGCGGTGCTTTTAATGTTTTTCCTTCTGGACCATAAGGAACGACAGTCAGATAAATGGGAGGATGATCCTGACAACGACGATGAAGTGTCTGAGTCGGACGAAGTTCTATATCCCGATCGACCATCTTCAGATGAAGAATGACGACTCGCCCTTCCTTTCGACCTCGGAATATGAGCAATTTCCTTCCCTTTTTTCTTGTCTTTACAGTCTCGTGACTGACGGGGAGAAACTGAGTCCCTCACCTTTGATTGTCCCTTTACGACGTCCAATAAGAGTGTCTCAATACGGCCTAGCCTATCCTCAGTATGGTTTACCTTGTGGGACAGACCCTGCATACAGTTCTTAAAATCCGCCATGTTGGATTTCATTTTTGAGACCTCTGGGTCAGGAGAATGTGTCATGGTTTGACCAGTAGACTTACGTCTGCTCTTGGATTTCCCTATTTTCTTTTTCGGAGACAGCCAAGGATTATCATCGAAGTCATAGTCGTAATCTGCCATGTCGGGATCCCCCTATCGACAAGGTTGGATTGTTCAGCATGGTCCGTGTCACCTGTCTTGTTGGACTCGATAGGACCCTGTGACGCCATTGCTCCCTGTACCGGTGTCGTGTGTGGGTGTGTAGGTTTCTGTAATTCCTCCTTCATTACTTCGCACTTCTTGCCAGTTGGTGCCTCCTGCTTAGTACCACACGTAGCACAAAACCGTATCTGCTTCATTAGAAAAAAGAATTTCATAAAGAAGTTCTTTTTTAAGAGAAGAAGTCTTCAAAGTAAGACTATGGTGCAGTAGGGTAGTGTTCGAGTCAACAGATTGCCGATGAATGTGGTCGGAAACCGGTAGTGTTGCCTGGTGGCTAGTTCAGGTAGCTGAAGTCAGAAGGCACGAATCCCGAAGATGGCGCCAGTGTGCAGTTCCGGACTATAAGTGACTCTACCTTTCAGATAGAGTCTCCTACAATATGACCGTTTTGATGAGTTCTAATAAATGCTACCATTTTCATTGATATTTGATGAACCATCTTGACACAGTAATCAAATATCTGTTTGCGTAGACAACACATGTTTTCATCAGATTTAATTCAATTTCAATATAGATGATTATATTATTCCAAAAATAACTTGCGACAGTAATAGGCGCCTATTCCCAACATTTATGTTCACATTCTCGCATCAGTTTTCCATGGCATCAACATTTCATGTTACCCTACTAATTAGTTCTTTTCTAGGAAAGTAGATATGTTGCACCACAAAATCACTGTGATGAGAATTTTTCGTTACAAGTATGGGCATGTTGCATCTCAAAATGACCCTCTTGATGAGTTCTAATAAATGCTACCATTTTCTTTGATATTTGATGAACCATCTTGACACAGTAATCAAATATCTGTTCTGTAGACAACACATGTTTTCATCAGATTCGATTCATTTTCAATTTCATTTTTTTTTTTTTTTTATTGACTCCGATTCTCACCGAGGTGAGATCTTCCACCGAGCATAAGTTGTACATGGAATCTCATAACAATAATAAACTCCTTTTAGCCGACACTTGAATACAAAATGTGGGTAAGGATATGATGAAGGTATGAAGGTGAGACGATACAATTCCATTAGCATAACATCACTAGAAAACACTCAATCTCATTGATTATTCATTTCCAATCGTATACCGAAAACATAGTTTTAATCTCCTTAGTAGTTATTAACGCTTGTGTTGTACTCGGTAGTTTATCCCATAAAACATTTCCGCGATAAACTGGTGATCTATAATAAGTACTACTAATAATTCTTTCTTTATTAAATCTTATGTGATATTTACTTTGGGTAATAAGTTCTCGTTTATCTAAGTTATCCATATTTGTGGATTGTTTGTGCATTATTTTTAGTATTTGCATATTTCTTCTTGCGTCTAAAAAATCGATATTATTTTTTTTATGTAGACTTTCAATATTTTGAATCCTGGACCAATTCGTTGAGATAGACCTTAATGCTCGATTTTGGGTTCTTTGAAGCGATTTAATTTCTTTTGAATTGGAACCATCAATTAAAAAAGAGCAGTATTCTAATGTTGGCCTGATTATAGTTATATATATTCTCCGTGCTGCATCCTTATCGATATCTTTCCTAATCTTGTTTAATTTAAACAGTCGATAATTTGCATTTTTATTTATATTTTTTAGATGATGTGTTAGGTTCATTACCGTGTCTAGAGTGACGCCTAAATAATTATATTTGTTTACGTTACCTAATTCTTTCCCATTACAACTTAACTTTAGAGGATTCAATAATTTTAATCTACAGTTAGAGCAAAACCACATACTCTTTGTCTTTTTTGTGTTGATCGTCATTCCATTAGTGTTGCACCATGTTGTAACCTTGTTTAGACTATCTTGTAAGTTAAATGTTTTTTCGTTTCCATTCTTTCCTACACTGTAAATTACCAAGTCATCAGCGTATTGCATATGGTTACTTAAGGATATTTCTTCACACATATTATTAATAAACAGGTTAAATAAAATCGGCCCTAAAACAGAACCTTGAGGGACTCCGTAGTCATTTGGTTTTAACTTCGACTGTAGACCATTTATCTTAACTTTTTGTGTCCTATTCAACAAATAATTTTTTATCCAATCTACTATATTTTTAGGGAAGAAAAATTCATATCTAAGTTTCTTTATCAATAGTTGGTGAGGTACTGAATCAAAAGCCTTTTTTAGATCCACGTATACAACAGCCATAATATTACCCCTATTTCTAGCCTCATAAATATCTTTAGTAAATTGAAAAAGAGCATCACAGGTTCCCAACCCCTTCCTGAAACCGTATTGATTTTTGTTCAAAGGATGATGAATTTCGGAATATGTTTCTATATATTTAGCTATAAATTTTTCAATAATTTTTGCAGGTATGGGAGTCAGGGTAATCGGCCACCAGTTTTCAATTTTAGACAAGTTGCCACTTTTGGGAATAGGAACTACGGTTCAAATCTTCCACTTATTAGGCACCTTTCTCAACCTTATAGAACAGTTAAACAGGTGTGCTAATTCCCTATTGAGAATGATGATTGAATCCCTTATCACCCTAGCTGATATATTTCAATGCTCAATAAATGCTACGATTTTCATTGATATTTAATGAACCATCTTGACACAGTAGTCAAATATCTGTTTCCATAGACAACACATGTTTTCATCAGCTTCGATTCAATTTCAATATAGATGGTTATATTATTCCAAAAATATCTTGCCACAGTAATAGGCACCTATTCCCAACATTTATGTTCACATTCTCACATCAGTTTTCCATAGCAACAACATTTCATGCTACCCTACTAATTAGTTCTTTTCTAGGAAAGTAGATATGTTGCACCACAAAATCACTGTGATGAGAATTTTTCGTTACAAGTATGGGCATGTTGCATCTCAAAATGACCGTCTTGATGAGTTCTAATAAATGCTACCATTTTCATTGATATTTGATGAACCATCTTGACACAGTAGTTAAATATCAATGAAAATGGTAGCATTCATTAGAACTCATAAAGACGGTCATTTTGAGATGCAACATGCCCATACTTGTAACAAATAATGTCATCACAGTCACTTTGTGGTGCAGCATGCCTATATTCTTAGAAAAGAACTAATTTGTAGGGTAACATGAAATTTTGTGTCATGGAAAACTGATTCAGGAATGTGAACATAAGTGTTGGGAATAGGTGACTATTACTGTGGCAAGTTATTTTGGGAATGATATAACCATTTATATTGAAAATGAATCGAAGCTGATGAAAACATGTGTTGTCTACGGAAACAGATATTTGATTACTGTGTCAAGATGGTTCATCAAATATCAATGAAAATGGTAGCATTCATCAGAACTCATCAAGACGGTCATTTTAAGATGCAACATGCCCATACTTGTAACTAAAAATTCTCATCACAGTGATTTTGTCGTGCAACATATCTACTTGAAAATGGTAGCATTTATTAGAACTCATCAAGACGGTCATTTTGAGATGCAAAATGCCCATACTTGCAACAAATAATGTCATCTCAGTCACTTTGTGGTGCAGCACGCCTATATTCCTAGAAAAGAACTAATTTTAGGGTAACATGAAATATTGTTGCCATGGAAAACTGATTCAAAAATGTGAACATAAGTATTGGGAATAGGAGCCTATTACTGTGGCAAGACATTTTGGGAATGATATAACCATCTATATTAAAATTGAATCGAAGTTGATGAAAACATGTGTTGTCTACGGCAACAGATATTTGACTACTGTGTTAAGATGGTTCATCAAATATCAATGAAAATGGTAGCATTTATAAGAACTCATCAAGACGGTCATTTTGAGATGCAACATGCCCATACTTGTAACAAATAATGTCATCACAGTCACTTTGTGGTGCAGCATGCCTATATTCCTAGAAAAGAACTAATTTGTAGGGTAACATGAAATTTTTTGTCATGGAAAACTGATTCAAGAATGTGAACATAAGTGTTGGGAATAGGTGCCTATTACTGTGGCAAGATATTTTTGGAATGATATAACCCTCTTTATTGAAATTGAAAAGAATCGGATGAAAACATGTGTTGTCTATGGAAACAGATATTTGATTACTGTGTCAAGATGGTTCCTGAAATATCAATGAAAATGGTAGCAATTATTAGAACTCATCAAGACGGTCATTTTGAGATGCAACATGCCCATACTTGTAACGAAAAATTCTCATCACAGTGATTTTGTGGTGCAACATATCTACTTTCCTAGAAAAGAACTAATTTGTAGGGTAACATGAAATTTTGTGTCATGGAAAACGGATTCAAGAATGTGAACATAAGTGTTGGGAATAGGTGCCTATTACTGTGGCAAAATATTTTGGGAATGATATAACCATCTATATTGAAATTGAATAAAATCTGATGAAAACATGTGTTGTCTACGGAAACAGATATTTGACAACTGTATCACGATGGTTCATAATATATCAATAAAAATGGTAGCATTTATTAAAACTCATCAAGACGGTCATTTTGAGATGCAACATACTTGTAACGAAAAATTCTCATCACAGTGATTTTGTGGTGTAACATATCTACTTTCCTAGAAAAGAACAAATTTGTAGGGTAACATGAAATTTTTTTTTCATACAAAACGGATTCAAGAATGTGAACATAAGTGTTGGGAATAGGTGCCTATTACTGTGGCAAGATATTTTTGGAATGATATAACCATTTATATTGAAATTGAATCAATCTGATGAAAACATGTGTTGTCTAGGGAAACAGATATTTGATTACTGTGTCAAGATGGTTCATCAAATATCAATGAAAATGGTAGCACTTATCAGAACTCATCAAGACGGTCATTTTAAGATGCAACATGCCCATACTTGAAACAAATAATGTCATCACAGTGATTTTGTGGTGCAACATATCTACTTTCCTAGAAATGAACTAGTTAGTTGGGTAACATGAAATTTTTTTGTCATGCAAAACGGATTCAAGAATGTGAACATAAGTGTTGGGAATAGAGGCCTATTACTGTGGCAAGATATTTTTGGAATGATATAACCATCTATATTGAAATTGAAATGATCTGATGAAAACATATGTTGTCTACGGAAACAGATATTTGACTACTGTGTCACGATGGTTCATTAAATATCAAAGAAAATGGTAGCATTTATCAGAACTCATCAAGACGGTCATTTTGAGATGCAACATGCCTTCACTTGTAATGAAAAAATCTCATCACAGTGATTTTGTGGTGCAATATATCTACTTTCCTAGAAAAGAACTAATTTGTAGGGTAACATGAAATTTTTTTATCATGCAAAACGGATTCAGGAATGTGAACATAAGTGTTGGGAATAGGTGCCTATTACTGTGGCAAGATATTATTGGAATGATATAACCCTCTTTATTGAAATTGAAAAAAATCTGATGAAAACATGTGTTGTCTATGGAAACAGATATTTGATTACTGTGTCAAGATGGTTCATAAAATATCAATGAAAATGGTAGCATTTATTAGAATAGGTGGCTATTACTGTGGCAAGATATTTTTGGAATGATATAACTCTCTTTATTGAAATTGAAAAAAATCTGATGAAAACATGTGTTGTCTATGGAAACAGATATTTGATAACTGTGTCAAGATGGTTCATAAAATATCAATGAAAATGGTAGCATTTATTAGAACTCATCAAGACGGTCATTTTTAGATGCAACATGCCCATACTTGTAACGAAAAATTCTCATCACAGTGATTTTGTGGTGTAACATATCTACTTTCCTAGAAAAGAACTAATTTGTAGGGTAACATGAAATTTTTTTGTCATGCAAAACGGATTCAGGAATGTGAACATAAGTGTTGGGAATAGGTGACTATTACTGTGGCAAATTCTTTTCGGAATAATATAACCATTTATATTGAATTTGAATCGGAGCTGATGAAAACATGTGTTGTCTACTGAAACAGATATTTGACTACTGTGTCAAGATGGTTCATTAAATATCAATGAAAATGGTAGCATTTATCAGAACTCATCAAGACGGTCATTTTGAGATGCAACATGCCCATACTTGTAACGAAAAATTCTCATCACAGTGATTTTGTGGTGCAACATATCTACTTTCCTAGAAAAGAACTAATTTGTAGGGTAACATGAAATTTTGTGTCATGGAAAACGGATTCAAGAATGTGAACATAAGTGTTGGGAATAGGTGCCTATTACTGTGGCAAAATATTTTGGGAATGATATAACCATCTATATTGAAATTGAATAAAATCTGATGAAAACATGTGTTGTCTACGGAAACAGATATTTGACAACTGTATCCATTGGTTCATAAAATATCAATAAAAATGGAAGCATTTATTAGAACTCATCAAGACTGTCATTTTGAGATGCAACATGCCCATACTTGTAACAAAAAATTCCCATCACAGTGATTTTTTTGTGCAATATATCTACTTTCCTAGAAAAGAACTAATTTGTAGGGTAACATGAAATTTTTTTATCATGCAAAACGGATTCAGGAATGTGAACATAAGTGTTGGGAATAGGTGCCTATTACTGTGGCAAGATATTTTTGGAATGATATAACCCTCTTTATTGAAATTGAAAAAAATCTGATGAAAACATGTGTTGTCTATGGAAACAGATATTTGATACCTGTGTCAAGATGGTTCATAAAATATCAATGAAAATGGTAGCATTTATTAGAATAGGTGGCTATTACTGTGGCAAGATATTTTTGGAATGATATAACACTCTTTATTGAAATTGAAAAAAATCTGATGAAAACATGTGTTGTCTATGGAAACAGATATTTGATTACTGTGTCAAGATGGTTCATGAAATATCAATGAAAATGGTAGCATTTATTAGAACTCATCAAGATGGTCATTTTTAGATGCAACATGCCCATACTTGTAACGAAAAATTCTCATCACAGTGATTTTGTGGTGTAACATATCTACTTTCCTAGAAAAGAACTAATTTGTAGGGTAACATGAAATTTTTTTGTCATGCAAAACGGATTCAGGAATGTGAACATAAGTGTTGGGAATAGGTGACTATTACTGTGGCAAATTCTTTTCGGAATAATATAACCATTTATATTGAATTTGAATCGGAGCTGATGAAAACATGTGTTGTCTACTGAAACAGATATTTGACTACTGTGTCAAGATGGTTCATTAAATATCAATGAAAATGGTAGCATTTATCATAACTCATCAAGACGGTCATTTTGAGATGCAACATGCCCATACTTGTAACGAAAAATTCTCATCACAGTGATTTTGTGGTGCAACATATCTACTTTCCTAGAAAAGAACTAATTTGTAGGGTAACTTGAAATTTTGTGTCATGGAAAACGGATTCAAGAATATGAACATAAGTGTTGGGAATAGGTGCCTATTACTGTGGCAAAATATTTTGGGAAAGATATAACCATCTATATTGAAATTGAATAAAATCTGATGAAAACATGTGTTGTCTACGGAAACAGATATTTGACAACTGTATCACGATGGTTCATAAAATATCAATAAAAATGGTAGCATTTATTAGAACTCATCAAGACGGTCATTTTGAGATGCAACATGATCATACTTGTAACAAAAAATTCCCATCACAGTGATTTTTTGGTGCAATATATCTACTTTCCTAGAAAAGAACTAATTTGTAGGGTAACATGAAATTTTTTTATCATGCAAAACGGATTCAGGAATGTGAACATAAGTGTTGGGAATAGGTGCCTATTACTGTGGCAAGATATTTTTGGAATGATATAACCCTCTTTATTGAAATTGAAAAAAATCTGATGAAAACATGTGTTGTCTATGGAAACAGATATTTGATTACTGTGTCAAGATGGTTCATAAAATATCAATGAAAATGGTAGCATTTATTAGAATAGGTGGCTATTACTGTGGCAAGATATTTTTGGAATGATATAACACTCTTTATTGAAATTGAAAAAAATCTGATGAAAACATGTGTTGTCTATGGAAACAGATATTTGATTACTGTGTCAAGATGGTTCATGAAATATCAATGAAAATGGGAGCATTTATTAGAACTCATGAAGATGGTCATTTTGAGATGCAACATGCCCATACTTGTAACGAAAAATTCTCATCACAGTGATTTTGTAGTGTAACATTACTACTTTCCTAGAAAAGAACTAATTTGTAGGGTAACATGAAATTTTCTGTCATGGAAAACTGATTCAAGAATGTGAACATAAGTGTTGGGTATAGGTGCCTATTACTGTGGCAAGATATTTTTGGAATGATAAAACCATTTATATTGAAATTGAATCAATCTGATGAAAACATGTGTTGTCTACGGAAACAGATATTTGATTACTGTGTCAAGATGGTTCATCAAATTCCAATGAAAATGGTAGCATTTATCAGAACTCATAAAGACGGTCATTTTGAGATGCAACATGCCCATACTTGTAACAAATAATGTCATCACAGTCACTTTGTGTTGCACCATGCCTATATTCCTAGAAAAGAACTAATTTGTAGGGTAACATGAAATTTTGTGTCATGGAAAACGGATTCAAGAATGTGAACATAAGTGTTGGGAATAGGTGCCTATTACTGTGGCAAGATATTTTTGGAATGATATAACTCTCTTTATTGAAATTGAAAAAAATCTGATGAAAACATGTGTTGTCTATGGAAACAGATATTTGATTACTGTGTCAAGATGGTTCATAAAATATCAATGAAAATGGTAGCATTTATTAGAACTCATCAAGATGGTCATTTTGAGTTGCAACATGCCCATACTTGTAACGAAAAATTCTCATCACAGTGATTTTGTGGTGTAACATATCTACTTTCCTAGAAAAGAACTAATTTGTAGGGTAACATGAAATTTTTTTGTCATGCAAAACGGATTCAGGAATGTGAACATAAGTGTTGGGAATAGGTGACTAATACTGTGGCAAATTCTTTTTGGAATAATATAACCATTTATATTGAATTTGAATCGGAGCTGATGAAAACATGTGTTTTCTACTGAAACAGATATTTGACTACTGTGTCAAGATGGTTCATTAAATATCAATGAAAATGTAGCATTTATCAGAACTCATCAAGACGGTCATTTTGAGATGCAACATGCCCATACTTGTAACGAAAAATTCTCATCACAGTGATTTTGTGGTGCAACATATCTACTTTCCTAGAAAAGAACTAATTTATAGGGTAACATGAAATTTTTTTATCATGCAAAACGGATTCAGGAATGTGAACATAAGTTTTGGGAATAGGTGCCTATTACTGTGGCAAGATATTTTTGGAATGATATTACCCTCTTTATTGAAATTGAAAAAAATCGAATGAAAAACATGTGTTGTCTATGGAAACAGATATTTGATTACTGTGTCAAGATGGTTCATAAAATATCAATGAAAATGGTAGCATTTATTAGAATAGGTGGCTATTACTGTGGCAAGATATTTTTGGAATGATATAACCCTCTTTATTGAAATTGAAAAAAATCTGATGAAAACATGTGTTGTCTATGGAAACAGATATTTGATTACTGTGTCAAGATGGTTCATCAAATATCATTGAAAATGGTAGCATTTATTAGAACTCATCAAGACGGTCATTTTGAGATGCAACATGCCCATACTTGTAACGAAAAATTCTCATCACAGTGATTTTGTGGTGTAACATTACTACTTTCCTAGAAAAGAACTAATTTGTAGGGTAACATGAAATTTTGTGTCATGGAAAACTGATTCAAGAATGTGAACATAAGTGTTGGGAATAGGTGCCTATTACTGTGGCAAGATATTTTTGGAATGATATAACCATTTATATTGAAATTGAATCAATCTGATGAAAACATTTGTTGTCTACGGAAACAGATATTTGATTACTGTGTCAAGATGGTTCATCAAATATCAATTAAAATGGCAGCAGTTAACAGAACTCATTAAGACGGTCATTTTAAGATGCAACATGCCCATACTTGTAACAAATAATGTCATCACAGTCACTTTGTGTTGCACCATGCCTATATTCCTAGAAAAGAACTAATTTGTAGGGTAACATGAAATTTTGTGTCATGGAACATGGATTCAAGAATGTGAACATAAGTGTTGGGAATAGGTGCCTATTACTGTGGCAAAATATTTTGGGAATGATATAACCATCTGTATTGAAATTGAAATAATCTGATGAAAACATGTGTTGTCTACGGAAACAGATATTTGACTACTGTGTCACGATGGTTCATTAAATATCAATAAAAATGGTAGCATTTATTAGAACTCATCAAGACGGTCATTTTGAGATGCAACATGCCCATACTTGTAACGAAAAATTCTCATCACAGTGATTTTGTGGTGTAACATTACTACTTTCCTAGAAAAGAACTAATTTGTAGGGTAACATGAAATTTTTTTTTCATGCAAAACGGATTCAAGAATGTGAACATAAGTGTTGGGAATAGGTGCCTATTACTGTGGCAAGATATTTTTGGAATGATATAACCATCTATATTGAAATTGAATAAAATCTGTTGAAAACATGTGTTGTCTACGGAAACAGATATTTGACAACTGTATCACGATGGTTCATAAAATATCAATAAAAATGGTAGCATTTATTAGAACGCATCAAGACGGTCATTTTGAGATGCAACATGCCCATACTTGTAACGAAAAATTCTCATCACAGTGATTTTGTGGTGCAACATATCTACTTTCCTAGAAAAGAACTAATTTGTAGGGTAACATGAAATTTTGTGTCATGGAAAACGGATTCAAGAATATGAACATAAGTGTTGGGAATAGGTGCCTATTACTGTGGCAAGATATTTTTGGAATGATTTAACCCTCTTTATTGAAATTGAAAAAAATCTGATGAAAACATGTGTTGTCTATGGAAACACATATTTGATTACTGTGTCAAAATGGTTCATGAAATATCAATGAAAATGGTAGCATTTATTAGAACTCATCAAGACGGTCATTTTGAGATGCAACATGCCCATACTTGTAACGAAAAATTCTCATCACAGTGATTTTGTGGTGTAACATTACTACTTTCCTAGAAAAGAACTAATTTGTAGGGTAACATGAAATTTTGTGTCATGGAAAACTGATTCAGGAATGTGAACATAAGTGTTGGGAATAGGTGACTATGACTGTGGCAAGATATTTTTGGAATGATATAACCATTTATATTGAAATTGAATCAATCTGATGAAAACATGTGTTGTCTACGGAAACAGATATTTGATTACTGTGTCAAGATGGTTCATCAAATATCAATTAAAATGGCAGCTTTTAACAGAACTCATCAAGACGGTCATTTTAAGATGCAACATGCCTATACTTGTAACAAATAATGTCATCACAGTCACTTTGTGTTGCACCATGCCTATATTCCTAGAAAAGAACTAATTTGTAGGGTAACATGAAATTTTGTGTCATGGAAAACTGATTCAAGAATGCGAACATAAGTGTTGGGAATAGGTGGCTATTACTGTGGCAAGATATTTTTGGAATGATATAACCCTCTTTATTGAAATTGAAAAAAATCTGATGAAAACATGTGTTGTCTACGGAAACAGATATTTGACTACTGTGTCAAGATGGTTCATTAAATATCAATGAATATGGTAGCATTTATTAGAACTCATCAAGACGGTCATTTTGAGATGCAACATGCCAATACTTGTAACGAAAAATTCTCATCACAGTGATTTTGTGGTGCAACATATCTACTTTCCTAGAAAACAACTAATTTGTAGGGTAACATGAAATTTTGTGTCATGGAAAACGGATTCAAGAATGTAAACATAAGTGTTGGGAATAGGTGCCTATTACTGTGGCAAAATATTTTGGGAATGATATAACCATCTATATTGAAATTGAATAAAATCTGATGAAAACATGTGTTGTCTACGGAAACAGATATTTGACAACTGTATCACGATGGTTCATAAAATATCAATAAAAATGGGAGCATTTATTAAAACTCATCAAGACGGTCATTTTGAGATGCAACATGCCCATACTTGTAACGAAAATTCTCATCACAGTGATTTTTTGGTGCAATATATCTACTTTCCTAGAAAAGAACTAATTTGTAGGGTAACATGAAATTTTTTTATCATGCAAAACGGATTCAGGAATGTGATCATAAGTGTTGGGAATAGGTGCCTATTACTGTGGCAAGATATTTTTGGAATGATATAACCCTCTTTATTGAAATTTAAAAAAATCGGATGAAAACATGTGTTGTCTATGGAAACCGATATTTGATTACTGTGTCAAGATGGTTCATAAAATATCAATGAAAATGGTAGCATTTATTAGAATAGGTGGCTATTACTGTGGCAAGATATTTTTGGAATGACATAACCCTATTTATTGAAATTGAAAAAAATCTGATGAAAACATGTGTTGTCTATGGAAACAGATATTTGATTACTGTGTCAAGATGGTTCATGAAATATCAATGAAAATGGTAGCATTTATTAGAACTCATCAAGACGGTCATTTTGAGATGCAACATGCCCATACTTGTAACGAAAAATTCTCATCACAGTGATTTTGTGGTGTAACATATCTACTTTCCTAGAAAAGAACTAATTTGTAGGGTAACATGAAATTTTTTTGTCATGCAAAACGGATTCAGGAATGTGAACATAAGTGTTGGGAATAGGTGACTATTACTGTGGCAAATTCTTTTCGGAATAAAATAACCATTTATATTGAATTTGAATCGGAGCTGATGAAAACATGTGTTGTCTACTGAAACAGATATTTGACTACTGTGTCAAGATGGTTCATTAAATATCAATGAATATGGTAGCATTTATTAGAACTCATCAAGACGGTCATTTTGAGATGCAACATGCCAATACTTGTAACGAAAAATTCTCATCACAGTGATTTTGTGGTGCAACATATCTACTTTCCTAGAAAAGAACTAATTTGTAGGGTAACATGAAATTTTGTGTCATGGAAAACGGATTCAAGAATGTGAACATAAGTGTTGGGAATAGGTGCCTATTACTGTGGCAAAATATTTTGGGAATGATATAACCATCTATATTGAAATTGAATAAAATCTGATGAAAACATGTGTTGTCTACGGAAACAGATATTTGACAACTGTATCACGATGGTTCATAAAATATCAATAAAAATGGTAGCATTTATTAGAACTCATCAAGACGGTCATTTTGAGATGCAACATGCCCATACTTGCAACGAAAAATTCTCATCACAGTGATTTTGTGGTGTAACATTACTACTTTCCTAGAAAAGAACTAATTTGTAGGGTAACATGAAATTTTGTGTCATGGAAAACGGATTCAAGAATGTGAACATAAGTGTTGGGAATAGGTGCCTATTACTGTGGCAAGATATTTTTGGAATGATATAACCATCTATATTGAAATTGAAATAATCTGATGAAAACATGTGTTGTCTACGGAAACAGATATTTGACTACTGTGTCACGATAGTTCCATAAATATCAATGAAAATGGTAGCATTTATCAGAACTCATCAAGACGGTCATTTTGAGATGCAACATGCCCATACTTGTAATGAAAAATTCTCATCACAGTGATTTTGTGGTGCAACATATCTACTTTCCTAGAAAAGAACTAATTTGTAGGGTAACATGAAATTTTGTGTCCTGGAAAACGGATTCAAGAATGTGAACATAAGTGTTGGGAATAGGTGCCTATTACTGTGGCAAGATATTTTTGGAATGATATAACCATCTATGTTGAAATTGAATAAAATCTGTTGAAAACATGTGTTGTCTATGGAAACAGATATTTGACAACTGTATCACGATGGCTCATAAAATATCAATAAAACTGGTAGCATTTATTAGAACTCATCAAGACGGTCATTTTGAGATGCAACATGCCCATACTTGTAACGAAAAATTCTCATCACAGTGATTTTTTGGTGCAATATATCTACTTTCCTAGAAAAGAACTAATTTGTAGGGTAACATGAAATTTTTTTATCATGCAAAACGGATTCAGGAATGTGAACATAAGTGTTGGGAATAGGTGCCTATTACTGTGGCAAGATATTTTTGGAATGATATAACCCTCTTTATTGAAATTGAAAAAAATCGGATGAAAACATGTGTTGTCTATGGAAACAGATATTTGATTACTGTGTCAAGATGGTTCATAAAATATCAATGAAAATGGTAGCATTTATTAGAATAGGTGGCTATTACTGTGGCAAGATATTTTTGGAATGATATAACCCTCTTTATTGAAATTGAAAAAAATCTGATGAAAACATGTGTTTTCTATGGAAACAGATATTTGATTACTGTGTCAAGATGGTTCATGAAATATCAATGAAAATGGTAGCATTTATTAGAACTCATCAAGACAGTCATTTTGAGATGCAACATGCCCATACTTGTAACGAAAAATTCTCATCACAGTGATTTTGTGGTGTAACATTACTACTTTCCTAGAAAAGAACTAATTTGTAGGGTAACATGAAATTTTGTGTCATGGAAAACTGATTCAAGAATGTGAACATAAGTGTTGGGAATAGGTGCCTATTACTGTGGCAAAATATTTTTGGAATGATATAACCATTTATATTGAAATTGAATCAATCTGATGAAAACATGTGTTGTCTATGGAAACAGATATTTGATTACTGTGTCAAGATGGTTCATCAAATATCAATTAAAATGGCAGCATTTAACAAAACTCATCAGGACGGTCATTTTAAGATGCAACATGCCTATACTTGTAACAAATAATGTCATCACAGTCACTTTGTGTTGCACCATGCCTATATTCCTAGAAAAGAACTAATTTATAGGGTAACATGAAATTTTGTGTCATGGAAAATGGATTCAAGAATGTGAACATAAGTGTTGGGAATAGGTGCCTATTACTGTGGCAAGATATTTTTGGAATGATATACACATCTTTATTGAAATTTAAAAAAATCGGATGAAAACATGTGTTGTCTATGGAAACAGATATTTGATTACTGTATCAAGTTGGTTCATAAAATATCAAT
Source organism: Alentia gelatinosa (assembly GCA_950022655.1). Classification (NCBI taxonomy): domain Eukaryota; kingdom Metazoa; phylum Annelida; class Polychaeta; order Phyllodocida; family Polynoidae; genus Alentia; species Alentia gelatinosa. The sequence goes on along the minus strand of OX465586.1, from coordinate 20,985,988 downwards.
GAAAATGGTAGCATTTATTAGAATAGGTGGTTATTACTGTGGCAAGATATTTTTGGAATGATATAACCCTCTTTATTGAAATTGAAAAAAATCTGATGAAAACATGTGTTGTCTATGGTAACAGATATTTGATTACTGTGTCAAGATGGTTCATGAAATATCAATGAAAATGGTAGCATTTATTAGAACTCATCAAGACGGTCATTTTGAGATGCAACATGCCCATACTTGTAATGAAAAATTCTCATCACAGTGATTTTGTGGTGCAACATATCTACTTTCCTAGAAAAGAACTAATTTGTAGGGTAACATGAAATTTTGTGTCATGGAAAACTGATTCAGGAATGTGAACATAAGTGTTGGGAATAGGTGCCTATTACTGTGGCAAGATATTTTTGGAATGATATAAACATCTTTATTGAAATTGAAAAAAATCTGATGAAAACATGTGTTGTCTATGGAAACAGATATTTGATTACTGTGTCAAGATGGTTCATGAAATATCAATGAAAATGGTAGCATTTATTAGAACTCATCAAGACGGTCATTTTGAGATGCAACATGCCCATACTTGTAATGAAAAATTCTCATCACAGTGATTTTGTGGTGCAACATATCTACTTTCCTAGAAAAGAACTAATTTGTAGGGTAACATGAAATTTTGTGTCATGGAAAACGGATTCAAGAATGTGAACATAAGTGTTAGGAATAGGTGCCTATTACTGTTGCAAGATATTTTTGGAATGATATAACCCTCTTTATTGAAATTGAAAAAAATCGGATGAAAACATGTGTTGTCTATGGAAACAGATATTTGATTACTGTGTCAAGATGGTTCATAAAATATCAATGAAAATGGTAGCATTTATTAGAATAGGTGGCTATTACTGTGGCAAGATATTTTTGGAATGATATAACCCTCTTTATTGAAATTGAAAAAAATCTGATGAAAACATGTGTTGTCTATGGAAACAGATATTTGATTACTGTGTCAAGATGGTTCATCAAATATCAATTAAAATGGCAGCATTTAACAGAACTCATCAAGACGGTCATTTTAAGATGCAACATGCTTATACTTGTAACAAATAATGTCATCACAGTCACTTTGTGTTGCACCATGCCTATATTCCTAGAAAAGAACTAATTTGTAGGGTAACATGAAATTTTGTGTCATGGAAAATGGATTCAAGAATGTGAACATAAGTGTTGGGAATAGGTGCCTATAACTGTGGCAAGATATTTTTGGAATGATATAAACATCTTTATTGAAATTAAAAAAAATCGGATGAAAACATGTGTTGTCTATGGAAACAGATATTTGATTACTGTGTCAAGATGGTTCATAAAATATCAATGAAAATGGTAGCATTTATTAGAATAGGTGGCTATTACTGTGGCAAGATATTTTTGGAATGATATAACCCTCTTTATTGAAATTGAAAAAAATCTGATGAAAACATGTGTTGTCTATGGAAACACATATTTGATTACTGTGTCAAGATGGTTCATGAAATATCAATGAAAATGGTAGCATTTATTAGAACTCATCAAGACGGTCATTTTGAGATGCAACATGCCCATACTTGTAACGAAAAATTCTCATCACAGTGATTTTGTGGTGTAACATTACTACTTTCCTAGAAAAGAACTAATTTGTAGGGTAACATGAAATTTTGTGTCATGGAAAACTGATTCAAGAATGTGAACATAAGTGTTGGGAATAGGTGCCTATTACTGTAGCAAGATATTTTTGGAATGATATAACCATTTATATTGAAATTGAATCAATCTGATGAAAACATGTGTTGTCTATGGAAACAGATATTTGATAACTGTGTCAAGATGGTTCATCAAATATCAATTAAAATGGCAGCATTTAACAGAACTCATCAAGACGGTCATTTTAAGATGCAACATGCTTATACTTGTAACAAATAATGTCATCACAGTCACTTTGTGTTGCACCATGCCTATATTCCTAGAAAAGAACTAATTTGTAGGGTAACATGAAATTTTGTGTCATGGAAAATGGATTCAAGAATGTGAACATAAGTGTTGGGAATAGGTGCCTATTACTGTGGCAAGATATTTTTGGAATGATATAAACATCTTTATTGAAATTAAAAAAAATCGGATGAAAACATGTGTTGTCTATGGAAACAGATATTTGATTACTGTATCAAGATGGTTCATAAAATATCAATGAAAATGGTAGCATTTATTAGAATAGGTGGTTATTACTGTGGCAAGATATTTTTGGAATGATATAACCCTCTTTATTGAAATTGAAAAAAATCTGATGAAAACATGTGTTGTCTATGGTAACAGATATTTGATTACTGTGTCAAGATGGTTCATGAAATATCAATGAAAATGGTAGCATTTATTAGAACTCATCAAGACGGTCATTTTGAGATGCAACATGCCCATACTTGTAACGAAAAATTCTCATCACAGTGATTTTGTGGTGCAACATATCTACTTTCCTAGAAAAGAACTAATTTGTAGGGTAACATGAAATTTTGTGTCATGGAAAACGGATTCAAGAATGTGAACATAAGTGTTAGGAATAGGTGCCTATTACTGTGGCAAGATATTTTTGGAATGATATAACCCTCTTTATTGAAATTGAAAAAAATCGGATGAAAACATGTGTTGTCTATGGAAACAGATATTTGATTACTGTGTCAAGATGGTTCATAAAATATCAATGAAAATGGTAGCATTTATTAGAATAGGTGGCTATTACTGTGGCAAGATATTTTTGGAATGATATAACCCTCTTTATTGAAATTGAAAAAAATCTGATGAAAACATGTGTTGTCTATGGAAACAGATATTTGATTACTGTGTCAAGATGGTTCATCAAATATCAATTAAAATGGCAGCATTTAACAGAACTCATCAAGACGGTCATTTTAAGATGCAACATGCTTATACTTGTAACAAATAATGTCATCACAGTCACTTTGTGTTGCACCATGCCTATATTCCTAGAAAAGAACTAATTTGTAGGGTAACATGAAATTTTGTGTCATGGAAAATGGATTCAAGAATGTGAACATAAGTGTTGGGAATAGGTGCCTATTACTGTGGCAAGATATTTTTGGAATGATATAAACATCTTTATTGAAATTAAAAAAAATCGGATGAAAACATGTGTTGTCTATGGAAACAGATATTTGATTACTGTATCAAGATGGTTCATAAAATATCAATGAAAATGGTAGCATTTATTAGAATAGGTGGTTATTACTGTGGCAAGATATTTTTGGAATGATATAACCCTCTTTATTGAAATTGAAAAAAATCTGATGAAAACATGTGTTGTCTATGGTAACAGATATTTGATTACTGTGTCAAGATGGTTCATGAAATATCAATGAAAATGGTAGCATTTATTAGAACTCATCAAGACGGTCATTTTGAGATGCAACATGCCCATACTTGTAATGAAAAATTCTCATCACAGTGATTTTGTGGTGCAACATATCTAGTTTCCTAGAAAAGAACTAATTTGTAGGGTAACATGAAATTTTGTGTCATGGAAAACGGATTCAAGAATGTGAACATAAGTGTTGGGAATAGGTGCCTATTACTGTGGCAAGATATTTTTGGAATGATATAACCATCTATATTGAAATTGAATAAAATCTGATGAAAACATGTGTTGTCTATGGAAACAGATATTTGATTACTGTGTCAAGATGGTTCATCAAATATCAATTAAAATGGTAGCATTTATCAGAACTCATCAAGACGGTCATTTTGAGATGCAACATGCCCATACTTGTAATGAAAAATTCTCATCACAGTGATTTTGTGGTGCAACATATCTACTTTCCTAGAAAAGAACTAATTTGTAGGGTAACATGAAATTTTGTGTCATGGAAAACGGATTCAAGAATGTGAACATAAGTGTTGGGAATAGGTGCCTATTACTGTGGCAAGATATTTTTGGAATGATATAACCATCTATATTGAAATTGAAAAAAATCTGATGAAAACATGTGTTGTCTACGGAAACAGATATTTGATTACTGTGTCAAGATGGTTCATCAAATATCAATCAAAATGGCAGCATCTATCAGAACTCATCAAGACGGTCATTTTAAGATGCAACATGCCCATACTTGTAACAAATAATGTCATCACAGTCACTTTGTGTTGCACCATGCCTATATTCCTAGAAAAGAACTAATTTGTAGGGTAACATGAAATTTTGTATCATGGAAAACTGATTCAAGAATGCGAACATAAGTGTTAGGAATAGGTGCCTATTACTGTGGCAAGATATTTTTGGAATGATATAACCCTCTTTATTGAAATTGAAAAAAATCGGATGAAAACATGTGTTGTCTATGGAAACAGATATTTGATTACTGTGTCAAGATGGTTCATAAAATATCAATGAAAATGGTAGCATTTATTAGAATAGGTGGCTATTACTGTGGCAAGATATTTTTGGAATGATATAACCCTCTTTATTGAAATTGAAAAAAATCTGATGAAAACATGTGTTGTCTATGGAAACACATATTTGATTACTGTGTCAAGATGGTTCATGAAATATCAATGAAAATGGTAGCATTTATTAGAACACATCAAGACGGTCATTTTGAGATGCAACATGCCCATACTTGTAACGAAAAATTCTCATCACAGTGATTTTGTGGTGTAACATTACTACTTTCCTAGAAAAGAACTAATTTGTAGGGTAACATGAAATTTTGTGTCATGGAAAACTGATTCAAGAATGTGAACATAAGTGTTGGGAATAGGTGCCTATTACTGTGGCAAAATATTTTTGGAATGATATAACCATTTATATTGAAATTGAATCAATCTGATGAAAACATGTGTTGTCTATGGAAACAGATATTTGATTACTGTGTCAAGATGGTTCATCAAATATCAATTAAAATGGCAGCATTTAACAAAACTCATCAAGACGGTCATTTTAAGATGCAACATGCCTATACTTGTAACAAATAATGTCATCACAGTCACTTTGTGTTGCACCATGCCTATATTCCTAGAAAAGAACTAATTTGTAGGGTAACATGAAATTTTGTGTCATGGAAAATGGATTCAAGAATGTGAACATAAGTGTTGGGAATAGGTGCCTATTACTGTGGCAAGATATTTTTGGAATGATATAACCCTCTTTATTGAAATTGAAAAAAATCGGATGAAAACATGTGTTGTCTATGGAAACAGATATTTGATTACTGTGTCAAGATGGTTCATAAAATATCAATGAAAATGGTAGCATTTATTAGAATAGGTGGCTATTACTGTGGCAAGATATTTTTGGAATGATATAACCCTCTTTATTGAAATTGAAAAAATCTGATGAAAACATGTGTTGTCTATGGAAACACATATTTGATAACTGTGTCAAGATGGTTCATGAAATATCAATGAAAATGGTAGCATTTATTAGAACTCATCAAGACGGTCATTTTGAGATGCAACATGCCCATACTTGTAACGAAAAATTCTCATCACAGTGATTTTGTGGTGTAACATTACTACTTTCCTAGAAAAGAACTAATTTGTAGGGTAACATGAAATTTTGTGTCATGGAAAACTGATTCAAGAATGTGAACATAAGTGTTGGGAATAGGTGCCTATTACTGTGGCAAAATACTTTTGGAATGATATAACCATTTATATTGAAATTGAATCAATCTGATGAAAACATGTGTTGTCTATGGAAACAGATATTTGATTACTGTGTCAAGATGGTTCATCAAATATCAATTAAAATGGCAGCATTTAACAAAACTCATCAAGACGGTCATTTTAAGATGCAACATGCCTATACTTGTAACAAAAAATGTCATCACAGTCACTTTGTGTTGCACCATGCCTATATTCCTAGAAAAGAACTAATTTGTAGGGTAACATGAAATTTTGTGTCATGGAAAATGGATTCAAGAATGTGAACAAAAGTGTTGGGAATAGGTGCCTATTACTGTGGCAAGATATTTTTGGAATGATATAACCCTCTTTATTGAAATTAAAAAAAATCGGATGAAAACATGTGTTGTCTATGGAAACAGATATTTGATTACTGTGTCAAGATGGTTCATAAAATATCAATGAAAATGGTAGCATTTATTAGAATAGGTGGCTATTACTGTGGCAAGATATTTTTGGAATGATATAACCCTCTTTATTGAAATTGAAATAAATCTGATGAAAACATGTGTTGTCTACGGAAACAGATATTTGACTACTGTGTCACGATGGTTCACTAAATATCAATGAAAATGGTAGCATTTATCAGAACTCATCAAGACGGTCATTTTGAGATGCAACATGCCCATACTTGTAGCGAAAAATTCTCATCACAGTGATTTTGTAGTGCAATATATCTACTTTCCTAGAAAAGAACTAGTTTGTAGGGTAACATGAAATTTTTTTTCATGCAAAACTGATTCAGGAATGTGAACATAAGTGTTGGGAATAGGTGCCTATTACTGTGGCAAGATATTTTTGGAATGATATAACCATTTATATTGAAATTGAATCAATCTGATGAAAACATGTGTTGTCTATGGAAACAGATATTTGATTAGTGTGTCAAGATGGTTCATCAAATATCAATTAAAATGGCAGCATTTAACAGAACTCATCAAGACGGTCATTTTAAGATGCAACATGCCTATACTTGTAACAAAAAATGTCATCACAGTCACTTTGTGTTGCACCATGCCTATATTCCTAGAAAAGAACTAATTTGTAGGGTAACATGAAATTTTGTGTCATGGAAAATGGATTCAAGAATGTGAACAAAAGTGTTGGGAATAGGTGCCTATTACTGTGGCAAGATATTTTTGGAATGATATAACCCTCTTTATTGAAATTGAAAAAAATCTGATGAAAACATGTGTTGTCTACGGAAACAGATATTTGACAACTGTATCACGATGGTTCATAAAATATCAATGAAAATGGTAGCATTTATTAGAACTCATCAAGACGGTCATTTTGAGATGCAACATGCCCATACTTGTAACGAAAAATTCTCATCACAGTGATTTTGTGGTGTAACATTACTACTTTCCTAGAAAAGAACTAATTTGTAGGGTAACATGAAATTTTGTGTCATGGAAAACTGATTCAAGAATGTGAACATAAGTGTTGGGAATAGGTGCCTATTACTGTGGCAAAATATTTTTGGAATGATATAACCATTTATATTGAAATTGAATCAATCTGATGAAAACATGTGTTGTCTATGGAAACAGATATTTGATTACTGTGTCAAGATGGTTCATCAAATATCAATTAAAATGGCAGCATTTAACAAAACTCATCAAGACGGTCATTTTAAGATGCAACATGCCTATACTTTTAACAAATAATGTCATCACAGTCACTTTGTGTTGCACCATGCCTATATTCCTAGAAAAGAACTAATTTGTAGGGTAACATGAAATTTTGTGTCATGGAAAACTGATTCAAGAATGTGAACATAAGTGTTGGGAATAGGTGCCTATTACTGTGGCAAAATATTTTTGGAATGATATAACCATTTATATTGAAATTGAATCAATCTGATGAAAACATGTGTTGTCTATGGAAACAGATATTTGATTACTGTGTCAAGATGGTTCATCAAATATCAATTAAAATGGCAGCATTTAACAAAACTCATCAAGACGGTCATTTTAAGATGCAACATGCCTATACTTTTAACAAATAATGTCATCACAGTCACTTTGTGTTGCACCATGCCTATATTCCTAGAAAAGAACTAATTTGTAGGGTAACATGAAATTTTGTGTCATGGAAAATGGATTCAAGAATGTGAACATAAGTGTTGGGAATAGGTGCCTATTACTGTGGCAAGATATTTTTGGAATGATATAACCCTCTTTATTGAAATTTAAAAAAATCGGATGAAAACATGTGTTGTCTATGGAAACAGATATTTGATTACTGTGTCAAGATGGTTCATAAAATATCAATGAAAATGGTAGCATTTATTAGAATAGGTGGCTATTACTGTGGCAAGATATTTTTGGAATGATATAACCCTCTTTATTGAAATTGAAATAAATCTGATGAAAACATGTGTTGTCTACGGAAACAGATATTTGACTACTGTGTCACGATGGTTCACTAAATATCAATGAAAATGGTAGCATTTATCAGAACTCATCAAGACGGTCATTTTGAGATGCAACATGCCCATACTTGTAGCGAAAAATTCTCATCACAGTGATTTTGTAGTGCAATATATCTACTTTCCTAGAAAAGAACTAATTTGTAGGGTAACATGAAATTTTTTTTCATGCAAAACTGATTCAGGAATGTGAACATAAGTGTTGGGAATAGGTGCCTATTACTGTGGCAAGATATTTTTGGAATGATATAACCATTTATATTGAAATTGAATCAATCTGATGAAAACATGTGTTGTCTATGGAAACAGATATTTGATTACTGTGTCAAGATGGTTCATCAAATATCAATTAAAATGGCAGCATTTAACAAAACTCATCAAGACGGTCATTTTAAGATGCAACATGCCTATACTTTTAACAAATAATGTCATCACAGTCACTTTGTGTTGCACCATGCCTATATTCCTAGAAAAGAACTAATTTGTAGGGTAACATGAAATTTTGTGTCATGGAAAACTGATTCAAGAATGTGAACATAAGTGTTGGGAATAGGTGCCTATTACTGTGGCAAAATATTTTTGGAATGATATAACCATTTATATTGAAATTGAATCAATCTGATGAAAACATGTGTTGTCTATGGAAACAGATATTTGATTACTGTGTCAAGATGGTTCATCAAATATCAATTAAAATGGCAGCATTTAACAAAACTCATCAAGACGGTCATTTTAAGATGCAACATGCCTATACTTTTAACAAATAATGTCATCACAGTCACTTTGTGTTGCACCATGCCTATATTCCTAGAAAAGAACTAATTTGTAGGGTAACATGAAATTTTGTGTCATGGAAAATGGATTCAAGAATGTGAACATAAGTGTTGGGAATAGGTGCCTATTACTGTGGCAAGATATTTTTGGAATGATATAACCCTCTTTATTGAAATTTAAAAAAATCGGATGAAAACATGTGTTGTCTATGGAAACAGATATTTGATTACTGTGTCAAGATGGTTCATAAAATATCAATGAAAATGGTAGCATTTATTAGAATAGGTGGCTATTACTGTGGCAAGATATTTTTGGAATGATATAACCCTCTTTATTGAAATTGAAATAAATCTGATGAAAACATGTGTTGTCTACGGAAACAGATATTTGACTACTGTGTCACGATGGTTCACTAAATATCAATGAAAATGGTAGCATTTATCAGAACTCATCAAGACGGTCATTTTGAGATGCAACATGCCCATACTTGTAGCGAAAAATTCTCATCACAGTGATTTTGTAGTGCAATATATCTACTTTCCTAGAAAAGAACTAGTTTGTAGGGTAACATGAAATTTTTTTTCATGCAAAACTGATTCAGGAATGTGAACATAAGTGTTGGGAATAGGTGCCTATTACTGTGGCAAGATATTTTTGGAATGATATAACCATTTATATTGAAATTGAATCAATCTGATGAAAACATGTGTTGTCTATGGAAACAGATATTTGATTACTGTGTCAAGATGGTTCATCAAATATCAATTAAAATGGCAACATTTAACAGAACTCATCAAGACGGTCATTTTAAGATGCAACATGCCTATACTTGTAACAAAAAATGTCATCACAGTCACTTTGTGTTGCACCATGCCTATATTCCTAGAAAAGAACTAATTTGTAGGGTAACATGAAATTTTGTGTCATGGAAAATGGATTCAAGAATGTGAACAAAAGTGTTGGGAATAGGTGCCTATTACTGTGGCAAGATATTTTTGGAATGATATAACCCTCTTTATTGAAATTGAAAAAAATCTGATGAAAACATGTGTTGTCTACGGAAACAGATATTTGACAACTGTATCACGATGGTTCATAAAATATCAATGAAAATGGTAGCATTTATTAGAACTCATCAAGACGGTCATTTTGAGATGCAACATGCCCATACTTGTAACGAAAAATTTTCATCACAGTGATTTTGTGGTGTAACATTACTACTTTCCTAGAAAAGAACTAATTTGTAGGGTAACATGAAATTTTGTGTCATGGAAAACTGATTCAAGAATGTGAACATAAGTGTTGGGAATAGGTGCCTATTACTGTGGCAAAATATTTTTGGAATGATATAACCATTTATATTGAAATTGAATCAATCTGATGAAAACATGTGTTGTCTATGGAAACAGATATTTGATTACTGTGTCAAGATGGTTCATCAAATATCAATTAAAATGGCAGCATTTAACAAAACTCATCAAGACGGTCATTTTGAGATGCAACATGCCCATACTTGTAACGAAAAATTCTCATCACAGTCACTTTGTGTTGCACCATGCCTATATTCCTAGAAAAGAACTAATTTGTAGGGTAACATGAAATTTTGTGTCATGGAAAATGGATTCAAGAATGTGAACATAAGTGTTGGGAATAGGTGCCTATTACTGTGGCAAAATATTTTTGGAATGATATAACCATTTATATTGAAATTGAATCAATCTGATGAAAACATGTGTTGTCTATGGAAACAGATATTTGATTACTGTGTCAAGATGGTTCATCAAATATCAATTAAAATGGCAGCATTTAACAGAACTCATCAAGACGGTCATTTTAAGATGCAACATGCCTATACTTGTAACAAATAATGTCATCACAGTCACTTTGTGTTGCACCATGCCTATATTCCTAGAAAAGAACTAATTTGTAGGGTAACATGAAATTTTGTGTCATGGAAAATGGATTCAAGAATGTGAACATAAGTGTTGGGAATAGGTGCCTATTACTGTGGCAAGATATTTTTGGAATGATATAAACATCTTTATTGAAATTAAAAAAAATCGGATGAAAACATGTGTTGTCTATGGAAACAGATATTTGATTACTGTGTCAAGATGGTTCATAAAATATCAATGAAAATGGTAGCATTTATTAGAATAGGTGGCTATTACTGTGGCAAGATATTTTTGGAATGATATAACCCTCTTTATTGAAATTGACAAAAATCTGATGAAAACATGTGTTGTCTATGGAAACACATATTTGATTACTGTGTCAAGATGGTTCATGAAATATCAATGAAAATGGTAGCATTTATTAGAACTCATCAAGACGGTCATTTTGAGATGCAACATGCCCATACTTGTAACGAAAAATTCTCATCACAGTGATTTTGTGGTGTAACATTACTACTTTCCTAGAAAAGAACTAATTTGTAGGGTAACATGAAATTTTGTGTCATGGAAAACTGATTCAAGAATGTGAACATAAGTGTTGGGAATAGGTGCCTATTACTGTAGCAAGATATTTCTGGAATGATATAACCATTTATATTGAAATTGAATCAATCTGATGAAAACATGTGTTGTCTATGGAAACAGATATTTGATTACTGTGTCAAGATGGTTCATCAAATATCAATTAAAATGGCAGCATTTAACTGAACTCATCAAGACGGTCATTTTAAGATGCAACATGCTTATACTTGTAACAAATAATGTCATCACAGTCACTTTGTGTTGCACCATGCCTATATTCCTAGAAAAGAACTAATTTGTAGGGTAACATGAAATTTTGTGTCATGGAAAATGGATTCAAGAATGTGAACATAAGTGTTGGGAATAGGTGCCTATTACTGTGGCAAGATATTTTTGGAATGATATACACATCTTTATTGAAATTTAAAAAAATCGGATGAAAACATGTGTTGTCTATGGAAACAGATATTTGATTACTGTATCAAGTTGGTTCATAAAATATCAATGAAAATGGTAGCATTTATTAGAATAGGTGGTTATTACTGTGGCAAGATATTTTTGGAATGATATAACCCTCTTTATTGAAATTGAAAAAAATCTGATGAAAACATGTGTTGTCTATGGTAACAGATATTTGATTACTGTGTCAAGATGGTTCATGAAATATCAATGAAAATGGTAGCATTTATTAGAACTCATCAAGACGGTCATTTTGAGATGCAACATGCCCATACTTGTAATGAAAAATTCTCATCACAGTGATTTTGTGGTGCAACATATCTACTTTCCTAGAAAAGAACTAATTTGTAGGGTAACATGAAATTTTGTGTCATGGAAAACTGATTCAGGAATGTGAACATAAGTGTTGGGAATAGGTGCCTATTACTGTGGCAAGATATTTTTGGAATGATATAAACATCTTTATTGAAATTGAAAAAAATCTGATGAAAACATGTGTTGTCTATGGTAACAGATATTTGATTACTGTGTCAAGATGGTTCATGAAATATCAATGAAAATGGTAGCATTTATTAGAACTCATCAAGACGGTCATTTTGAGATGCAACATGCCCATACTTGTAATGAAAAATTCTCATCACAGTGATTTTGTGGTGCAACATATCTACTTTCCTAGAAAAGAACTAATTTGTAGGGTAACATGAAATTTTGTGTCATGGAAAACGGATTCAAGAATGTGAACATAAGTGTTAGGAATAGGTGCCTATTACTGTTGCAAGATATTTTTGGAATGATATAACCCTCTTTATTGAAATTGAAAAAAATCGGATGAAAACATGTGTTGTCTATGGAAACAGATATTTGATTACTGTGTCAAGATGGTT